>CM035421.1:66137941-66575441 GCA_020310875.1 Ceratopteris richardii | reverse complement strand
TCAAGGGTAGAGAGTTTTTTTTTTTATATAAAGGAAGTTCGGCAATAGCCTACTCTCCCGGACTTGAATTAAATTAAGAAACAAAGGTACAAAAGAAGGGGACTAGTGCCCACGGGACCCCCCAAATCCCACAAAGCAGGGGAAGCTTGGTTGATTCCTAGGTTGCATTACAAAGAAGGTTGATCACCCTCTCGTCGCCCTCATGCGGGACCCACTTGGGTTTGAGCTTGTTGTTGATCAAAAGGAGGACTTGATGGTGCCTGAAGGGGGGGGATTTCTTACTGTTGACAATCCTTTTGCCAAGGAGGAAAAGAGATTTTTCAATCGACCACTCTCTGGGGGAGTCGCCGAAGTTGAGAGCACACCGCTCCCGCCAAATTTTCCACAGGACTTCCCCTCTGATTGCGTTCCAGAGAGCCGCAGAGCACCCAATCGCTTCACCCAAAAGGACTTGTTTCCAACTAAGCTGTTTCTGAACTCTGATTTTCAGTCCAACCATCTGCCAGATTCTGTAGGAGTTGGGGCAAGTAAGGAAGATGTGTGGGACATCTTCGATTGCGCGGTGGTAGCGTTTGCACCACGGAGGGATCCCACAAATTTTGCTTGCCTTATGGTTAGTCCAAATTCCTCGATGAAGAATTTGCCATAAGAGGGTCGATTTCTTAATCTCAATAAGTGGGTGCCAGATACCCATGAATTTCATGTCCCATCGAAGCCGCGTCCAAGACAGGCACCACTTCTTGTTGAGGCTGATCTGGAGGTCAGTCGTTTCATTGATGTTCGGGATTTTGAGTAGGCTATTTCCATTGTGCCATTTGAGACCACGCGCGTTCGGAGCGTCATGTCCCATGAGAAGGCGAGTTTTGTGACGATCCCAAGCGAGGCATCTGCTTTGCAAGGTGTTCCATTCTTCGTAGGAGATGTTTATGCGAGGGTCGATATCCTCGTAGTTGATCCAACTGTTGGTGTCATGTTTCCAGAGGTGTTTCCATTTTTTGAATCCTTTGTTCCATAACTTCTTGGCATTTTGAATGTTCCACGGCTCCACACTCCGGATGCCATGAATCGGAAACCAGATAGAGTCGTTTTGTCTGATTCCGGCCGCCCACTTCCAGTCCTCACTAATTCTTGTGAAGCTTTTGACTTTATTCCAGCCCTTCCAAAGAGAGCAAACGAGATTGGAGCCTTTCGGGAAGACAGGTATCGGGGAGAATAGCAGGGTCATGATGTCAAGGTTCTTCCAGTTCGGGGATCCCGTGAGGGCCAGCTCATTTTTGTTTCTGAAGATCAGCTTGGCCCACGAGGCCTCCCTATTACACCAAGCTTTAATCATCCATTTGGCTGCCAGTTTGTAAGCCATGCACCCAATGTCCAGGATGCCAAGCCCCCCGCTATCTCTAGGGCTGGTGCAACTCTGCCTGCGCACACACATAGATATGCCTACTAAAAGAAAACAAACAAGCAAGCAAGGAGCTTGCTTATCACAACTCCAGCACTTAGTGCTCACTTTACATGAGCTAAAACTCCAAGAAGATGGCCCAAAAGAAGTCGGGATACATGCTCCTTTTATAGTGAGAAGTGTGCCCCTAAAATCTAGGAACTACCTTTCCAAATCAGCCTCCTAACTTAGAGGACTTAGTTGAGATGACTTGGGGAGTGGTTGAGTGACTTTTCTTGATGGAATCTCATGGCTTTTGGCTTCCTTTGATTGCTCCACATGTCCATAAAAGATTCCCCACGAATTTGTATCTTGAAGCTTGACTTTTAACACTCCCCCTCAAGCTTCAATTCTTTGTCCTCATCCAAGCTCCTTCATGTTGATGCATTGCTTGAATTTTGAAATCTTCATCCCATCCAAAGCCTTTGTAAACATGTCGGCAACTTGGTCCTTGGTACCAATATGATGTACTGAAACTTCCTTGGATATCACCTTTTCCCTTATGAAGTGATAGTGCACTTCAATATGCTTGGTTCTAGCATGATAGACAGGATTCGATGCTAGATGAATGCTACTCATATTATCACAAAAAATTGGATATGTGTCAACCTGCAAATTAAGCTCCATAAATAACTTCTTAATCCACATTAGCTCACATGTGACTTGAGCCAAAGCTCTATACTCATCCTCGGTGGAAGATAATGCCACCGTGGGTTGCTTCTTTGAAATCCATGAGATGATCTTGCTACCTAGCATGACTAGGTAACCACTTGTACTCCTTCTATCTTCCTTTGAACCGGCCCAATCGGTGTTGGAATAAGCTTTGACCTGCATATCATCATCAAATGAGTAGAACAATCCTTCATTTATAGTGGCCTTGAGATATCGCAACATTCTTCTTGCAGCTTGCAAGTGTGTAGTCCTTGGACTATGCATAAATTGTGATAACACTCCAACTCCATATGCTATGTCGGGTCTAGTTATTGTGGCATTATTGAAAGAGCCTACAATAGATCGATACAAAGTTACATCCTCTAATGGCTCTCCATCAATGGAGCTTAGCTTTACATTAACTTCCATGCGATTTGAAATAGGCTTGCAATGTAGCATCCCAAACCTCTCAAGTAGGTCTAGAATATACTTCCTTTGTATGAGCATAATACCTTCTTCTTTGTATACAACTTCAATGCCAAGAAAATACCTAAGATCTCCAAGATCAGATATCCTAAACTCCTTTCCAAGCTTTGCCTTGAACTCCTCAATGCCCTTTGTATCATTACCTGTAATGATAAGATCATCTACATACACACACATGTAGACTACAAGTTCTCCTCTTTGTTTGATGAAGAGAGATGGATCCACCTTGCATTGATTGTAACCACATTTAATCAAATAGTCCACCAATCTTTGGTTCCAAGCCCTTGGAGCTTGCTTTAGGCCATAAAGTGCCTTCTTCAACCCACAAACATGATGTGGAAATTCTTTATGAACAAAACCTAGTGGTTGCTCCATGTATACCTCTTCTTCCAAGTCTCCATTGAGAAAGGCATTCTTGATATCCAATCGGAAAAGCTTCCATCCTTTGCTAGCAGCCATTACAATGAGTGTCCTAATGGTGCTCATCTTTGCCATGGGGCTGAATGTCTCTTCAAAGTCCACTCCATAGGTTTGTGCAAAACCCTTGGCCACCAATCTTGCTTTGAACCTAGAAATAGATCCATCTGAATTCCTCTTTACTTTATACACCCACTTATTACCTATTACCTTCATGTTCTCCTTCTTGGGCACTAGAGTCCATGTTTGATTTTGCTCAAGTGCGTCGATCTCTTCTTGCATTGCCTCTTTCCATTTGGTGTACCTGCTTGCATCTTCATAGCAATCGGGCTCATGATCTTCTACTACTTTGTTCATATATGCATAATGTGTTGCCATGTATGAATCATAAGTAAACCTTTGAGTTGGATACTTAACTCTAGAAGACTTCCTTTCTTCACCTTTCCGAGGAATAAACCTCCTTTGCCTTGGGAACTTGATCTCTTTCTTTGATGTGGCTTCTTTCTCCATCATGTGTCCTTCATCATCTTCAACTTCATTACCTTCTTCATCCAACTCCACCAATGTTGCTTTGCCTTTGTTGATTGATTGTGCTTCATAGCTTGATGAAGATCTCCCCGTCCATGGTGAGTTCATGCTTGAACTATCTTCATTGATGGAACACCTTGGGCCGCTTAGCTCTAGGTCGATTTGTTCTTCATCATGTCCATGCTTTTCTTCTTCATAGTCCTGCATACAATCATACTTCTTATACCAAGGGAGTAGCTCATCAAATGCTACATCCCTTGATATCCTCAAGTCCTTTGTGTTTGGGTTGAAGCACCTGTAACCTTTATGATCATTTGAATATCCTAGAAACACACACTTTTCTGCCTTTGGTTGTAGCTTGTGCCTCAATTCACTTGGCAAATGTACATAACAAGTACATCCAAATATCTTCAAGTGGGAAAGATCAGGTTTCTTACCATAATAGGCTTGATATGGTGTCAAGCCATGGATCCCTGAGGTAGGAGCCCTATTCATAAGATACATGGCAGTATTTGCTGCATCACTCCAAAACATGTTAGGTACATTCATCTCATTAAGCATTGCTCTAGCGATCTCGGCAATGTATCTATTCTTTCTCTCTGCTATTCCATTTTGTTGGGGTGTGTACCTGCATGTCACTTGCCTCTTGATGCCTTGATCCATTAAAAAATCAAAAAACTCATTGGAGAAATATTCTCCCCCTCCATCGGACCTTAGCTTCTTGATATATGTACCTGTTTCCTTCTCTACCATTGCCTTGAATGCTTTGAAACATGTAAACACATCTCATTTGTTTTTGATGAAATAAACCCAAACCATCCTTGTGCAATCATCTATAAAAGTGACAAAGTACTTGTTACCTCCAATGGATTGCTCTTTGGTTGGCCCCCACACATCTGTATGTATCAACTCCAATGGATGTTGGCTTATGTAGCCACTCTTCTGGAATGGAAGTCTCGCTTGCTTCCCTAGTTGACAAGATTCACATAAATGCTTCATACCTTGTCCTTGGAAGTTGGGAAGACCTTCAACCAGCCTCTTGAATTGCATTTCCTTCATTCTTTGTATGTTGATGTGACCTATCCTCTTGTGCCACAAGTCCAACTCCGAAATCCTCTTGTTTCCATATGTGAAGTAGACATGTTGACTGAAATGAGAATTTACCTCCAAAGTGAAGAGTCTCCCTTTCTTATTTCCTCTTGCTATGACCTTGTAACCTTGCTTAGGGTTCTCCACAAAGCATCCACCTTTGTTGAACCTTACTTGATAGCCTCTTTCAATCATTTGCCCAACGGACACCAAGTTCTTTGTGATGGTAGGTACATGCAAGACATCCTTGAGACATCTTCCTTCCTCCTTGTCATCCAAAGCTACATCTCCAACATGGGAGATCTCATGGGCTGTATCATCACCTGTTTCTACATGTCCTTTACCTTTGGGAACATGTAGATTAGTAAACCAAGAAGCATTGCAACTCTTATGGTTGCTACATCCACTATCAATATACCAAGTGTTATCTACTTTGCTTGAATTCCCATTCATGTGCATCATCAAGAGATTGTCATTTTCTGAACTTGTAGAAGCATAATTACCTTGGCCTTTGTATGAAGAACCTTTATTATAGCTCCTTTGGTTTCCTCCTTGGTAGCAATCTCTAGCATAGTGGCCAAACTTGCCACATATGTAACATGCTTCGCCATCTTGATTCCTGTTTTGTTGATGTCATCCTCCTCTTCCTCTTGTTCTTCCTCTCCCTCTTTGTAATGAGGTGCCTTGGTCATGTCCTTGATTGCTTGAGTGGCCTTGCCTTCCTCCAAACCTTCCTTTGCCCCTTCCTTGTCCTCGTCTTCCTTTGCCCCTTTGATTACCTACATAGAAAACTTGTGCATCCTTGCTTTTAGTTGAACTTCCACCTATGTTCATTTCTTTGGTGACCATGAGAGCAACCAATTGCTCAAAATTGGGAAGATTATCCCTTACATAAACTGAAGTGGTAAAGGGTTTCCACTTCTCATCATCTCTCAAACCATTGAGAGTATAAGCCACAAGATCGTCATCGTCTACGTGGCTTCCAATGGATCCCAATGCATCTGATAACTCCTTGACCTTAAGTATGTAGTCATTTATGCTACTCCCTGATCTCTTCCTAAGGTTGTTGAACTCATTCTTGATTTGGATCTTCCTTGCTTTGGTTCTTGTTGAATAAAGCCTTTCAAGTGTCTCCCATACCTTCATGCTTGAATCCAAGTCTTGGATATGGCCGATCATGCTATTGCTAATGTGTTGGGAAAGAATAAAGATAACCCTCTTGTCTCTTTCATTCCATTCCCTAAAGGCCCTTCTCTGGTCATTGGTTGGATTCTCATCCAACCAAGGTCTTGGTTCGCTTCCACTAATCAACCCCCAAAGGCACTTGCCCATAAGATAGTTGGAGACCCTAAATCTCCATGGTTGATAGTTCCCTTTGTCTAGCTTTTCAATTTGAGTGTTGAAGTCTCCCATATCTAGTCTTTGATACTTGACCTAGCCCTTGGCTAATGCTCCAATGTGTGTAAAATGAAAATGAGGCTCTGAGGTTACCTCAATCCAAAGCTTTCGTTAGATGGACACCTTGTGCTCTTGAAACTTTGAGTAGAATAGCTCCCCCTTGATGTGAGCTACCTCCAAAAAGCTTTTGTTGATGCAAATCTTCAACCACCAACTCCAAGAGGTCTTCTTACTGTATGTGATACCTCCAAGATGCCCAAATTCTCTGATACCACTGATGGGGGAAGTATCTCAACCCCCGAGCATCGACGAAGCGCGAATGACCTCCATAGGTATCCTTCTTTGACCTCTGCACACCAAAAATGCTCTTACTCAGAGCTTATGCAGACAACTCCAGTGAGCTTTTGTAGACCTGTATATACACCAAGAGCTTTCCAACAAAACAATTTTCACTTAAAATGGATGCTTACACAAAGAGAAACAATGTCTACAACATGAGCTAGTTGAATGCTCACAACTGCTAGTCAAGCAGAGACCTCACTTCACTCCAGCAAGCGTTTCTCAGAGATTATATAGAGAATGAATCTCAAACTTGGCTAAACTTTAGAGCACTCTATTAGATACCCAATGACACAAAAATCATAGCAAATGGATACATAGAGAAGGAGAACCAGCCCTTACAACAGAGAGCAAAATATTTCCAACATAGCCTACACACCAAGAGAGATATCAATCACACAACTTCACTAAAATGAATGTTTCTTTTACTCAGCGAATGCTCCAAAGAATTTGTGAGCATAAAATAGACTCTAATAGCTATCCAATGAGACAAGAATTACATTAAATGGATACAATATGAGGGAGAACCAATGCTAACAACTCAGGGGTAGAGAGTTGCAACACTGCCTGCGCACACACATAGATATGCCTACTAAAAGAAAACAAACAAGCAAGCAAGGGGCTAGCTTAAGCAAGGGGCTTGCTTATCACAACTCCAGCACTTAGTGATCACTTTACATGAGCTAAAACGCCAAGAAGATGGCCCAAAAGAAGCCAGGATACATGCTCCTTTTATAGTGAGAAGTGTGCCCCTAAAATCTAGGAACTACCTTTCCAAATCAGCCTCCTAACTTAGAGGACTTAGTTGAGATGACTTGGGGAGTGGTTGAGTGACTTTTCTTGATGAAATCTCGTGGCTTTTGGCTTCCTTTGATTGCTCCATATGTCCATAAAAGATTCCCCACGAATTTGTAGCTTGAAGCTTGACTTTTAACAATACATATACATATACATATACATATACATATACATATACATATACATATACATCTACATATACATATACATATACATATACATATACATATACATATACATATACATATACATATGCATATACATATACATATTGTTGAGCCTATCGTGGAGTCGACTTTGGCAAAGTGGTGCACATGTGAATTTAAGTTTAGGTTTCAAAGGGTTTTTTTGAAAGTTTTTAAAGGTTTTTTGAAGTTTTTGGAAGGTTGAGTTGAACATTTTCTCATGCATACATTTTTGAGAATTCAAAGTCAGAAAAGAATGATTTACGTAAAGTGAAAAAGCTTATTTATGGCTTCGATTAATCTTTTTTGTTTTCTACAAAGTTACTAATGGGAAAGTAGGACATTGTTGAAGAGAATAGGAGAAGATCATGGTGAAAAGATTTTAGAGCAACAGAAGTGAAAAGACATCAGATGAAGAACAAATGATTTTGGAAATGTTTGCACAAAGGAGTGAGATAGTGGGCTTAACAACCAAGGCCCACATACACTAAGATCTACTAAGATGCATATGTAAATGCAAGTCAAGTAAAGTGGCATACACAAAGGAGTTGAGAAGAAAAAGGAGTAAATGAAAAGATATACACTAACCAAAAGGAGATTAAGAACACGTAGCCATACACACATTTAGACATAGAAGTGTGCATAGAGTTTAGGGAGTGCAAAGTATGCAGAGAGTGCAAAGTTCATAGAACTTTGTAAACTGATGTTTTATCCCATGCTTAGTTAGAAATGCATTAAAATCAGAAGACATGTATTCCCCCCTCGATCAAAATAGAGGATGCCCAATTTACATGTTGACATATTTTCACCCATAACCAAAAATTGTTTGAAGCACATAAAAAATTTGGACTTTGATTTCAATGTATACACCCATGCATTCCTAGAGAAATCATCAATAATAGTCATGAAGTAAAGGTAGTTGCCAAAAGAAGGTGTTTGCATAGGCCCACAAACATCAATATGAACAAGCTTCAATTTATGAGCAACTCGAAATGAACTATCTTCTAGAAAGGAAGAACTCTTCATTTTGCCCAAAATATAGCCTTAGTAGACATGTTTACAAGGTACCTCAAGTTTGGGTAGAGAGAACACCATTTTAGATTTCTACAAGAATAGCAAACTAGCCAAATTCAGGTGACCAAAGCATGCATGCCAAAGCTTTGCATCTGAGATAGCTTGAGTCTTTGAATTGCACATGTTGAATCATTCATAGATTTTGCATAGCCTATGAGCTTATATAGCCCACTACATTAGAAACAATAATGACATTGCCATTTGCGAGATCATGAACTATATATCTATCATCAACAAATTTGACAACCAACCCAATCTTGGCTAATGCTAAAACTGATAATAGATTTTTCTTGATCCCTTGTACATACAAAATGTGAAAGAACTATCATCAATAGTAGTCAGAATGATCTCACCAAATCCCATTATAGGGTAAGAGGAGTTGTTAGTGCATGTGACAATATTCCCTGTAAGGGCAGGCTCAAGTGAACTAAAGAAATTACATTGCAAGGTAATAAGTTTGGTTGACCCACTATCAAATTACCAAACATCTGAGTCTACTACAGGCATACACTACTCATGAGAAGATGGGTCATAGCTGCATATAGTAGTAAATGCCCATTCTTCATTCTGAACAAGATTAGGGAACTCTGTTTTAGGTTTAGAGGCCTCTGCAATAACCATTCTAGCCTCTTTCTTCTTTGCCTCTTTTGCAATTAGTTTTCGACAACTCTTTATGACAAGATCATTTCCGTTACAATATGTGCAAAGCCATTTCTCCTTTTCTATTTTCTTCTCATCTTTGTCTTTCTTCTTCGACTATGCAACATTAGTAGATTTTTGCTTACTAGTAGATGAGATCCATCTATGTTGGGTTCCTAAACCCAAGGGAAAATGCCTTACACATGCTTATGTTTTGCTCAATTTCCTTGCACTTTGTCACCTTTTCTCACTCCAAGTCCACAATTTCCCTCAAATGTATTCCCCTTTCGATGCCCACTTGAATCGCCAAAGTGATGAGTCCTATGTCCAAGGAAAAAGATATGGAAGTATGCTTGTGGTTTACCTAAGATCACTTGGAATTGGCCTAATTGCACTCCTCTAAGCCCACAATCATACTCAAACATAACTGTAGAGGAGAAAAGAGGGAATAACTGAATACCTATGCACCTCGATACCCACTCCGGGGGTTGGCTCTTGCAAGTACTCTCTTCCTCTGTCTCACCCTTCCTATCTACTTACACTCCTTTCTCCCTTTCTCTCTCTTAGTTTTTCACTTTCCTTCTCATCCTCTAACCTAATCCTCTTTTCCCTATCCTCACATAATCACGCACACACCGATTCTCTTTCACTCTCTTTCCCTCTTGTATACACGTGCTCTCTTCCACCGTATTTTCTCTCCCCTATTCCTACTCACTTTCCTGTACATACACACTCACATACACCGACCCCCAAAACACACATGCACCCTCTCTTTCACTCTCCCTTTAACTCTCTTTCCCTCTCACATACCTCCACATGCACTCATACCCTCAACATTACATGCATGCATATATGCATCCACACACTCTCCCATCCTCACAAGACACTCAAATAGAAGCTCACTCGAACATTTACTTTCACACCCGCAGCCACAAACTCACGCATCCACTAACTCACTCACACACACATTCCTACATAGACATAGGTAGATACTTGTATGCACACACACAAATTCATACACATTTTTTAAAGTAGAAAACATTTTTTGAGCGGTCTACCATGCAACATGGCATTCAAAAGTAAAAGAATACAACTCAGTCACCTTCATAGCTTTTGTGCAAATGATAAAACCATCTTGACTGTACATGCAAACATTTTTGAATAGCTCACATATGAAAGAAATACTGATGTTGAAGTCAGTATCAACCCATTCCTCCATCTCCTTCTAGCCTGCAATTTTTCCAAAGAAAATTCATATTCTAGCAAGAATAATCCTTCAATGTTGAGATCTTCTTATCAAGATGAAATGCCACACTAAACCGAAGTTGTAGAAATCTCTTCATGTTGTTGATACTGATCCACACCCAAAAGCTTTTGGTTGCATAACAAATTTTTCCCTCTACAACATGTTTCACTCACTCAAACATCTGATGCCCAGTCTTACACATCACGCACGGCCACACATTCTTCCATGAGCACAAGTAGAATCACTTGTAAATGGGTCCCTAAAAAGCCTCATTATCAAGTAAATACCCCTATCCAACTCTTTAGAGTCTCCACAAAATCAATATCCAAGCCCATCCACTGCATTTGGCAACCTAAACCTTGTAATAAAACCCCAGACCCCAGTTGTAAATCCATGCCCACCTACTAACTACGTCACTCTCACACTACATCATTCCACCTAGCTTCTAGGTCTACCCAATTCCTAACTACACGCACAAGCACCGAGCACTTACTAACCTCCTAATCTCTCCCGAACCTCATGTTAATGTTGTAATGGGGACAAAAATAGTTCTATCTTGTCCTTTACAATGTTAACACATGTTTCTATATTCTCACAGAATCAGGAGGCAAGATACAACATGGCAGATACGGCAGGAACTAGCTCCCAGGCAGGCACCAGCCCCCAAGTAGTGGACATTGAAAGTTTTCCCATTGAGGAGGAATTGAAGGAATGCCCAGTGGCATTGAGGGCATTACACGCTATACCGGTTCAGAATCCTCCACAGGGGCACACAATGCCGGTCAGAAAAAACTCACATTGGTTTAGTGATGTGGTAGGACCCCTAGGTGAAGGCACTTATATGTGGGAGGCCGAGATAGAATTCAATGGGCGCTGGGGCAGATATCACTTTTTCACTAGGGAATTTGAGAGACTGCAGAATAATGAAGGACTAAAACCTATATGGAAGAAGGCAGGACTCTACGATTACTTCAAATTCCAATTGCCAAAGCCCGATTTTCTAAGGTGCTCTTATTTGATTAGCACCCTCACTCCGAGCAAAGACAAAAAGGGATACAACTCCTTTGTCCTCCCATCTCTCACAAGGGGCAATGAGCTCAAGCGTTTCAGATTAACTATCAACTTGGTAAGGGAAGCTCTAGACATGAAAGGTATGCACATTCCTACGGAGAAAGAGACTATGGTCCCCGACAATATGAAGAACAGGAATCTGACGAAGTTAAAGGACATGGTGGCAATGACGCCTACAATCGCCATTCATTTGCGAATGGTCATGCAACACTTTGCATTTCCCGCTCAAGAAAGGTTCACAATGCCACCTAAGAAGATATGGTTTAGTCTATACTTGGCCGACGCCTTTGATTTGACAATCAACATGCCCCACTGGATTATCGACCAGATCCACTTGGCTCATCAAAGGTGCTATAAGAAACAAAAATCTATACTGTATGGATGTTGTGCTCTTACCAGGATTGTGTATGGATGTCTCGCGTATGATGTGCCAGTGCAAAGGGCACTCATTTGGACAAGGGTACAGGAGTTTCAGTGTAGATTATCCTCCGCAGGGCCACCCTCCAAGAAAATGAGAGGTGTCGTTCAGATGCCCTATGCACAAGCCCGCGGTGCGACATTGACACCAGAGACAACTCCACGACTTCCAAGGCGGGTACAACCCTTCACTATCAGATTACCAAGACACAGCACTGATGGACCTAATCTGGTGTTCCCACCCGTACCAACCGACCTAGAGTTTCTTCACGGGTTCACTTTAGAAGACCTAAACGATGAGGAGGTAGCCAGAATCATCGAGGCTGTTAATGCAGAAGTCGAGGAAGATAAAGCTAGTGGACAACAAACTGCTACAGACCAACCCCATCCCAGACAACCAGATGTCATTGATGTGGAGGGTGAAGAAGAAGAAGAACAAGAGGAGGAACATGATGGACAATCCGAGGAAGAAGAGCAAGAATATGATCAGGAAGCTCTGCAGGTACTTGAAGGTGCCCCAGCTTATACGAAGGCATTGAAGAAGCTCTATGATACCATGAACAGAGTTCAAGAGCAACATAGACTATCCCTAGCAGCAGGCAAGGCCCTCATGAATCAAATACTTGAGGAGGAAGGCGTAGACGAGCAATACTGCGTCACTCTTGACATGATATCTGAGGCTTTAGGCGTACCTGAGACGGTGCATACCGCCCTTGCACAAGCACGAAGAACGGAGCGAAGATACGGCAGACGTCCCCCTCGATCAGGAAAGCAGATGAATGTATTAGTATCAGAACCACAAGGCACATCCACAACCACGGGCACCGCACACACTGTCCACGATACTGAGGAAACCCATGTATCAAGTGCACCTCCGTCACCCCCGTTGCCACCCCTGCCTCCAACTCCACCACATTCACCTCCTACAACCAGTGTAACCACTACTGTCACCACCTCCGAATCCACTACCCATACCGAAGCACAGACCGTCAATCAACCCACACAACCCACACACCCTATCTCCACCTCTTTTGTCTATACGACCACTGAAACAGAAATTCTAACCACAGCCACAGAAAACATCATTCCCCTAATTACACTTCCGAGTAGTTCATATTCACAATTGCACACACCACTGTACACTTTCACCACTATCACCGCACCCACAATTCCAATATTCACAATCACTCCCACTACTGCATCCACTGTTGATTTTATGGACATCTCACCCACCTCCGCACCTCTCCCTCCCCCCATACACCCATCATCTCCCATTCCCCCACCTCCCACTTCACCATTTTCCAGCACCGCATCCACAATTCCATTTCCCTTCCCCTTTCCCTTCCCTGCTGCATTCAACACCCTTCCTGCATCCATCCCCATTAATAACGTATTTAATAATATGTATCAATGCATGTCGCAACTACAACAGCACTACCAGCATCTCGATAACCAACATACGCGACTCTTTTGAAGCCATGAGGAACTTCAACTACGATTCATTGATCTCGAAAGGGAAAAGCGGCTACTACAACAACAGCATGCCACTTTACAGGAACAACATGAACAGCTAGTAGCCAATCCACCCCAGTCAGATGCACAAGAAAGGCAACATATGGATGAATTGCTACACTCCCAGAAAACTTGGAAGCAGCCATGGAGGGTTCCCCGCAGGAAATCGACCCCGAGAAATTCAAGGCCATTCCCTCAGAGAATATGCAACTCGTGTTAGAAACCCATGCAGATCTCCTGGAAGCCCATGCAGCATTAGAAAGAGAAAGAGATGATCTATTAAAGCAGCTGGCAACCCAGCATGAGTCACCAAGCAAAGTCACAACCGTAGTTGACACATCTGAAGAAGTCGAAAAACTCAAAGCAGAACTCGAAGAATTACGCAATAAAGTCATGCAATATGAGCATCAACCCTCTCCACTTGTAGAATCAGAACCTGAAGACTTAGTACCCATTGAAGTAGAGGAAACCTTCGAAGACCCATACGTTCCCATGCCTGCACCAGGGGGCAAGCAAACAGAAGAGGGTATGGACACCATCGAAATAGAGGCTCCTGAATGGATGCAGAGGTTAGAGAAAGTGGCCACAACCCATGATGACAGAGTGGCAGTTCAGATAGCATCAATGTCACGATTGGAGGAGGTAGTTATAAAATCGGATTAGTTTAGAAACCTCTCCCATCATCGGTGGATGGCACATCCGACGATTTGTATGTTCCTTTCTATGTCTTAATGGTGGACTACAATGCCGAAATCAAGCAACACACCTCAAAAGAACCAACCTCGGCTACACAGTTTGCACCAGACGACATCCCAGCAAGTGCCAAGAACGGAAATATACATCAACCGATGTGGAGAATTCGTCTACTGGAAACCTACCCAGAGATGGTAAGAACATGGAATAACATGCCATTGTACATCAAATACAACCCATGCTATTGCCCTGTATTTCGAAGAAGGTCATGGCCGGAATACACAAAAACTGTGCTGACAACCAAAGGATGCGAGAAATGGCTCAATTATGTCTACTTAGCACCACCCAAAGGCCAACCTACCATAGGATATATGATCTCGACGATTCGGCATTGGGGGGTCAGATTTAAAAATGTACCAGATGTCATGGCCCAAATGTGCCTCAAAATTTTTGAACTCATGCTGGTCACCTTCAGGACTTTCAAGAATGTCAAGGAACCTCATCTGTCAGCTCTTGGATTTAATGAAGGTAAGTATGAGCTTTTTGAAAGTAATCTAAGAACTCCATTGCTTCTCACTCTTTGTCTTGCCGTGTGTGCACGTGTGTGTGTATGTGTGTGCATGTTGGTGTGCTTCTCACTCACGCACTTGTGCCTTCACTTGCTCAAGGTCTTCATACCATCCTCACGTCTTCCCGGATTGACATTAAAGGAGGTGCTACTCATCACTGAGCTACACCCACCTAAAGGCAAACTTAAAAATACAAGTTCTAAAACTCTACGTATGATTCTTACAAACACCAGTCCAGGTCCACGTAGGATTCTCAACAAGCTTTCCAACGAGACCAAAATCTCATCAATCGCAGTTTGTATGGTGAAGTTATGACCATTCAGGCATGTAGGGGTCAAAATAGGCTCTTAGGGTTTAGGAAATTCCTCCCTGGTTTTTAGGTATTTTGCCCACTTCTAAAGCTCTATTATCATCCCAATGTGTCCAAAATTAAGCCCAAAAGTACCTCAATTCAATCAATCAATTCACCCTAAAAATTCATGCGTTCAGCCCATGTATCATGATAGGTCGGGCCGGTGTGTCGCGATTGGTGGGAGTGTCGCGATAGGTCGAGGTGTCATGATAGGTGGAAGTGTCGCGATAGGTCGAGGTGTCGTGAAGTGTTGCGATAGGTTGAGGTGTCACGATAGGTGGAAGTGTCGCGATAGGTCGAGGTGTCGCGATAGGTCGAAGTGTCACGATAGGTCGAGGTGTCGTGATAGGTCAAGGTGTCGCGATAGGTCGAGGTGTCGCGATACTTGGGAGTGTCGCGATACCTGGGAGTGTCGCGATACCTGGGGGTGTCGCAATAGGTCGAGGTGTCACGATACTTGGGAGTGTCGCGATACCTGGGAGTGTCGCGATACTTGGGAGTGCAATAGGTCGAGGTGTTGCGATACTTGGGAGTGTTGCGATAGGTCGAGGTGTCGCAATACTTGGGAGTGTTGCGATACCTGGGGGTGTCGCGATAGGTCGGGATATGGTGAATTTTTCTGATCTGTCTAGTGATTCTAGGAGCTCTCAGCCTGTGCAGTGTAGGGGTGCGCTCAGAATAGTGATTGGGTCAACTTTTCGGTGTGTCGCGATAGCTCGAGCTCGACGCCTCGGGGCTTGCGCAGAAGGATTCCGTACCTGCTGAGCTTGCTGGAGATGGTGATGAAGCTAAAACCTGCAAGAAACATGCAAAAACACACAAAAACAAGAACACACACTCGCTCTCTCTCAAACTCGCACCAATCAAATGAGGAGAATAACAAGGAAGAGGGAATATGAAGTGGAGAAGGGGATGGAGATGGAGATGGAGATGGAGATGGAGATGGAGATGGAGATGGAGATGGAGATGGAGATGGAGATGGAGATGGAGATGGAGATGGAGATGGAGATGGAGATGGAGATGGGAAAAAAAACAAGAGATTTACCTACTACTTACCATTCCAACGCGTCCTCTCTACGTCTTACCATCACACACTCGTCCTCAAAGCTCGTTCCCCGGCAACAGCGCCAAAATTTGGTGTAGCTCAGTGATGAGTAGCACCTCCTTTAATGTCAATCCGGGAAGACATGAGGATGGTATGAAGACCTCGAGCAAGTGAAGGCACAAATGTGTGAGTGAGAAGCACACAAACATGCATACACATACATACACACGCGCATACACGGCAAGAACAAAGAGAGTAAGAAAATGGAATCACTTCTATTATAACCAAGTTCTCATACAAGCTCAAAACTACAGAAGCTAGCCCCAAAAATGAGCTCTCTAGCTCTATTTATAGTTTTGGACTAGCTTTGGCCCTATCTAGACCTAGTGTCCGGCCTAGTTAAAAATTAGGTTCCAGGGCTTATTTGAGGGCTCAAACGAGGTCTAAAAAATATGAAAATTGGTAGGCACTTACTTCTAAGTCTCCTCAAGCTCCAGAACTCCTCGGCTTCCACAAAATGGAGCTACAAAAAGGTGAAATGGTATTTACAAGGGTTTCTAGTAATGAGAATCACTTTTAAATTGATGTAAGGTTTGGAAAAATTTTAATGGGTTGCCTCAGTGCTAGATCTGCGTGTATGCCCGTACCTGCTTCTTCCCGTATGATACCAACAATGCCTTGTCTACTTCGCTAGCCTCATATTTCCTTTGTAGTTTTTTCAGTTGTTCTTGTAGCTTCAAATTTTCCGTTTCCAGTGTGGCACATTGATTTTGGCTTCGATGGTTTCTACCTCTCTTTTTGATATTGTCTTTTGTGCTTGAATTAGTTTGGCAGACAAATTCTCACTTATTTCTTGGAATTGGTTCTTCTATCGCATTGCCTTGTCGTAATCCACATCAGCTTCAAGCATTAACTGTTGAGTATCCATGGCAGTTTTTCTGTTGTACTACTGGCTTTAGTTGAGCGACATCCACGTTTAACCATGTTTTTGGAATGCTTGGAGCTTCCCCAGTCTGTACGTCTTTCCCATGCTCCACATGTATGGTTTCGTTATGCGGTTGCCTTATCTGGAGCTGTACTTTTTGTTCTCTTCTTTCTTCTTCCTTATTGATAGATTTTGTGGCACTCCCTTTAAATGTGACATCCATAGGAGAGGGTCCTGCCACTACCCTTATTGGTGTGAAGGGTTACTGTTCTTCAACTCTATTTTGGACCTTTTCTTCCTTGGGATTCTTGAGCAGAACCTCTCCCGCTAGAAGAGTCTCTTTGATTTGGATGTTGGATGCTTCGTTCAATTTGATAACATGGACTCTTTCTTGAGATGCCTCTTGCCTTGTGGTGTCCTTGATATTGTTCTCCTGCGTTTGATCTCTCTTTGTTCCTTCAATGCCAAAGTCATCATTCACTTGATTTAACTCTTCCCACTGACCATCGTCTCTTGAATCACTTCTAATATCCACATTTAGCATCGAGGTGTCTTGTTCTTCTTGTATGTCTGATGATGAGCTTGAGTTCATCAATTCTAATTCTCTGTATCTGTGAACTTTGGTCAACCTTTTTCTTTGTTTAGAGTCTTGATGGGCTTGTTGGTAGTGATGCCCTTGCACTGATAGATTTACCTGTCCTTCCATGTACTGGTGAGTAGCTTCCATTGCTCTTATCAATTCTTCTTCCGTAATAGGTCGATTTTCTTCAAGTCTAGTCCTTGGAAGTACATATGCTTTCTTTGTAGCTGGAGCTTCTTCTTCCGCCTGCATCATTTCCCGTTGCCTTTTGGTACCTCTCATTCTTGGTTGGGAGCTCATTTCCACTTCCTCTACAATCTTGATTCCTTTCTTCTTTCTAGGAATTGTAGCAATCTTTGCATACTTGGCCATTGCTTCTGATGATGGCATCTCTTTTAGATGTTCTCTAATGCCCAAAGCATGATAGATCAGTATTGTCAAGGCAATGCTTCCATTGAGGAACTTCTTATGATTCCACTATTTCTTAGCCTCGAAGATCCATTCTTGAATGTATGGAGTCATATTAACTTGATTCCCGATTTGCTTGATTGCATGGGACAACATTTGCACTATAATCTTCTGTGGAGTAGTATATATGTGCATGTTGGGAAAGCATAAATGTTGATGAATGAGTCTCACTTCCTCCTCTATGTCAATGCGATTGATATCTGTGAACGTTCTGGTGTTCGCTCCTCGACTTTCCTCTTTCAAAATTGTATTCCCGTCCTTTTCCAATCCAAAAGCTTCTTTAATTAAGTCGCGGGTGAATTGTATGATGACCCACTCTCCTGCTGCATCTAGGACTCTTGCCTCAGGTACCAATGGATCATGCAGTGCCAGTTGCAAGGTGTTCATGACTTGTGTACAATGCTAGAAGTCCGGTGTGAATATAGGGAGTTCAAAGTACTTATGGATACCAGCTTTCTTCATAATGTCCACCGTAGATGGAAGTTCATGCACTAGTTTGAAGTCTTGGGACATTATTGGGAACTGATGGTTAGTGTCCATGATTTTAATTGTCACTAAGAACAAATAATCCCCTGCCGGTTGATCTTCTCTATACTAGTGACCTTTTGCTTTGGTCATGCTCTGTAGAGGGAATTCCAACACCTCCTCTTGAACTGTGGCTTCAGAGTCCTCAGAAGCCATCTGCACTCGTAATGAAAAGAGCATTAGCTTCCTATAGAAGACGTCTTTAGTGATGTGTGTTGTAGTGACATATCGTTCATTCATTGCGTCACTCCGGTTCCCCTTGCTTACATAAGTAGATCTCTTACCACACATTTTTTCCATTTTTATTCCTGAAAGAAAACAAGAATCAGTGTAGGTGAAGCATTTATTTATTTCACATCGTAGGTCCATTCCTATGGAAGTAGAATCTATGATATTCCCAAGTGGGAAATGTGCACCACTAATTTTGTTATGTACATCATGTGCCGAATGCATGGCCTCGTAATGTGTGGCATGCATACTTTAGGTGCATTCGATGCTTCATGTGTGCAAACGGAATCCTTTTGGTTCGGTTGTTCCAGTCCTTGCTGCCTCTTGGGTCTCCATATTCATTTTGTAGGTGAAGTGTGAGGCTTCATCTTCTCTTTGTTTTTCCATGCTCTCGATTTTTCCTCTTTTTTTTTGGTAGTATGAGTAGTTGATGTCGTGTTCCTCTTGTACCTTTGGTGAGTCTTCTGTAGATTCATGGTCCTGCTTTGCTGGTGTAATATGCCTTCTTGCTTGTTGATCTCTTGACTTGCAATTTGTCTGACCTTCTTCGGAATCCATATGTGCGGCTGTGTTTTCTTGGCTTCGACTAATGACTTTGGAAGCCATGCTCTCAAAAGTCTCTTCGGTTCTGATTGTGATGAAGAGAAGTCGTTGTTACTCCTTGTCTCCCTAAGATGAATGACCAGTATTGGTGCTTTCTCTGATTTGCTCACTCGATCCTTGCAGACCCATTGTAGATTAGCACTTCCTGGTTGTAAAAATCTGACAGTAGACTTCCACATTGATGCTCTTCCTTTGTTGTAGGTGACTTTAGGAGTGTTGTCTTCATCGTCTTTCTTTGTATCACCGTTCGTGTGGGATGAATTCACTTTCTCCACTGGTGCATTGGTATTGGTAGTCATTTCTTTCGTCGGACCTTCTTCTGGTTGGCTTTTGATGGAGTCGTTTGCTATTTCCTCTTCTAGGATTTGTTTCTCACGCTTGATGATGTCCTGCCTATGAGGGGGCCTCTCATCTAATAGACTAAAGATTTCTTTGTGCCCTATTTTGGCTAAGATGTACACTTGAGCTAGTTGAATGCTCACTTCCTTTTTGAGGATCCACTCTTGTCCTAGGATTAGGCTCTCTATTAGTTCCTCGTCTTTACACACCAGAACTCGTTGTTCCATAATAGAATTTCCTAGGTGGAGGGATATTGTAGCTTCTCCAATGCATTCTATGACTTCGCCTCCAACACCTATCATGTGTGCTTTAGCAGGTGTTGTGGTCGTTTGAAGCTGCGTGATGACTGTCCTTCATATGCAACTGAGTGTTGCACCCGAGTCTATCAAAGCATCTATTAGCTGGTACTCTGTTGTTCCAATCCCTAGATTTAAGTATGGTTGTGATATGCTGATATTGTTCGTGTTGGACTTGTGAACTTGATAGTTGGCCATGGGAATAGGCTCTTCTCCTTGTAGATACCATTCATCCCTTTGCCTTATCCACTCTTTCTGTTTCTTGATACGCTCTAGGGCTTCTTGCCTTGCCTCCTCTCTAATCCTCTCTTCCTCTCTTTTTCTATTTTGTGCACCTACAAGTCATTCTAACATTTGGTCTGTCAATGGCTCCATGTAACATTTTACTTGACAGGCACTTATGTAATTAGGAAGAACATCTCCATCCAAAGTCGTTAGGTTAACAGCTCCACTAGTGGAAATCCTATTGATGATTAGGGGTCCATATCCGCATTTCTGTAGCTTCTTAGTGTGTTGATTTAAAGTATATACCAGAACTAAATCTCCTTCTTTTAGTCCTTTGTTTTGATGTGCGCATCATAATATGCTTTCTGTCTCCTCTTTGCCGCATAAATTCCCACAAAAGCTTGTATTGTAGTCTCGTGTAGCTTCTCAATTTGGTCTAATTGCTTGGACAATTCATGCCCTATCCATTCATGTTGTTGTGCTATTATCAAATTAGGCACTAAAAAGTCGATTGGCAAGATTGTGTTTTTTCCATACACTAGGTTAAATGGTGTAGTCCCAATGGCAGTGTTGTAAGCCATGCGGAAGGCCCAAATCGCATGATGCAATTGTTTGTCCCAATCTGACCTTCCACTATTGATTATCTTTGTCAATACAATACACAACACCTTATTGGAACTTTCAGCTTGCCCGTTGGCTTGAGGATGATAAGGGGCTGATTTTTTATGGATCACTAAGAACTCATTCATTAAGGATTCTATCACTTCATTAATGAGATGTATTCCTCGATCACTTACTATCTCTATAGGTAGTCCAAAGCGAGTAAAGATATGCTCAAAAAGAAACTTAGCTGTGGTTAGAGCATCATTTTTTCTAGTAGCCTTTGCCTCTACCCATTTAGTCAGGTAATCCATTGCTACTATTATGTATTCAGCATGTGATCCTTTGGATGGTGGGTTAATGGGTCCTATGAAATCAATACACCATTTAGAAAATGCTCTCATGCAAACCATGGGTTTCAACAGCATGTCATCTCGTCGAATCGGATATTTAGCTCTTTGGCATGTCTCACAACTTCGTACATAGGTGTATGCATCCATATGTAGAGTTGGCCACCACAAGCCCACAAAGAGGATCATTTTTATTGTTCTTTTAGCTGAGAAATGCCCTCTTGCGGCACCTGCATGTTCCATTTCTAATATGGGTAAGTATTCTCCTTCATGCACACATAGTCGTAGTTGATTATCCTTGCCTCTCTTGAATAATTGTCTTCCCATGATGACATAGTCCTTACTCATTTCTTCTAGGGATCGTTTCCTTGCTAAATTGATTCCTTCTTCATACTCTCGTGTCTTTAGGAATTTCACTAATGTCTTACTCCAATTGGGTGTTATCGTAGAGAAAGGTAAAGATGTATGATCATCTAGAGTGTTTTCCTGACATTCTGTGCAACCAGTGACATATTCATGGACATCTTTAGGCATATCAGGCCAATACACTCCTAACAGTTTCAATTCTCTTAGCGTTCCATGAGTTCCTTTGTGCATTCTCCATTTATTTATGTGCGCTTGTTCTATCAAGTTCTTTTGTTCATCTTCTTCTACACATCTAGACAATACACCATTGGATTCTTTATGATACACACTTCTTGCTATAATGTGTAAGTTACGTGATTGTAGGATTTCCTTTCTTCTCTCCTTGTCAATTGAGTGTTGTGGTCCATGAGTGAGTATTGGAACTAGCTTTTTTGCCCACTTAGGGCATACTTCTAGATTGAACAGGTAAGTGTCTGGCAACTCGTCGGGTACTCCGCTTGGTGGTTCTCCATGGGTTAATCTAGAGAGATGATCTGCTCTCATGTGGGTGTTTCCTTTTTTCACAATTACTTCAAAATTGAACTCCATTAACAAGAGACACCATCTCACTAGTCTCCCCGTGTTACAAGGCTTATTGACTAAGTACAATAAAGCTTGATGATCTATGAAGAACTTGAATTTATTGGCCAACAAGTAGTGTTTGAATTTCTTAACCGCGTACACCATCCCTAATCCTTCTCTCTCCGTAGTCGTATAGTTTCTTTTGGATTGATTCAGTTGTCTGGTTGCATAGGAAATTGGATGGTCCAATTTTCCTTGATCTTCCGGTTGCACTAAGATGCATCCTACTGCGTAATTGGAAGCATCCACATGAATATAAAAAGGCCTGTTCCAATTGGGTGTTTTCAAAATTGGAGCCGTGCTAAGTTGCTTTTTTATCTCATTGAATGCCTTCTCATATTCGTCCGTCCATGTGAATTGAGTCAACAATCCATACAAAGGCTTGGCAATTATGGCGTACATGTGGATAAACCGGTGATAGTACCCACAATGACCCATAAATGCTTGCAGTTCTTTTGTATTTTTTGGTCTTGGAAGTTCTAGAATTACTTTGATCTTATCTTCATCGGTAGATATTCCGTTTTTAGATACGATGTGCCCTAGGATTTTTCCTTGTCTTACCATGAAAACACACCTCAAGATTTAGACATACTCTATATTGTCGACATTTATCAAATATTTTTCGCAATTTCGGAATATGTTCCTGCCTCTGATTTGAATATGTACATAGGTCGTCTACGTATACTTCCATACTCTTCCTTAGAAATTCTTTGAAAACGTGACACATCAACCTTCGGAAAGTGGCAAGAGTGTTAGTGAGTCCAAAAGGCATCACTCTGAAAGCATAGACCCCCCATTCAGTCGTGAATGCGGACTTATGTTGGTCCTCAATAGCAATAGCTACTTGGTTGTATCCAGAGAATCCATCTAAGAAGTTGTAGACTTCCTTCCCCGCAACTCTTTCCAAAAGGTGATCAGTGACAGGTAATGGATAGCTGTCACGAATCATAGCTGCATTGACTTTCTTTAGATTAATTCACACTCTTAGTTTTCCGTTCTTTTTGGATACAACTACTAATGGTGACACCCATTTGGTATGTTCTATCCAGCAGCTAATACTTTGTCTATTTCCTCTTTAATCTTTGCTGCATAGACGTCATTATAAGTATAAGGGCGTTGCTTTGATGGTTTTGCATCAGGTGTCATTGGTATTTGGTGAGAACAAATGGAGGGTTCCACACCTTTAAGATCCTTATAGGTCCAAGCAAACACATCTCGATATTCTCGAATCAGCCGTATCAATTCTTCTTCCTCCTCAAGTCACACATCCTTTCCTATGTAGGTGCATCTTTCTTCTCCATTTTCTTGGTCACTATGATTTTTTTTTGTTTGTTCCTTATTGTCATATTCTTCTCCTTCTCTCGCCTCTCTCTTAGGCATCCGAATGGATATTTTTCTTTCCTCTACTTCGTATCTTTTGAAGTGTTCAGGAACTTCAAAAACATCAAGGGTTGGTTCGGTCTTACTCATGGTATCCTCATGGTTTGGTACTATAGGGGCTGCTTCGATGTCTAACACTTTAATTGTTACACTTTTGTCCTCGGCTCGTGTTAGTTGAATAAACCATTGGTTTCTGTGCACTAATAGGCTTTCATTTTGCAGAGTGTACGTACAAGTGCAGGTATTTTGCGACAAAAAGATGTTGGTCGATAGCAATTGACTTCAATTAATGTGGGTTGGAGGTAGGTGTTGTGGAAAGAAAAGAGATGTGGTGGCATGGGATGCTCTCAGTAGAGGTTGCTTGAATTCTGGGCAGTTGCACTATGCTATTGATCTGTATAAGACTCCCTTGTTGACATGTATGCACAAGGTGGTTGGTCATCCAGAGCAAAAGAAGTGTTTGACAGGGGATTCCACATCGGGATGCTGTTACATGGATACCAATGATTGGAGTTTTTACACAAGCAGTTCATCACAGGATTGGGGCAAAAAGGGCAAAAAGACCACAAAGCTCAAGGCAAAGAAGAAGTGGAGATGGTTCAAGAGAAAAAGTGAGCCGAGTACTTCGATGCTTAAAAGTGTGGATTACATCGAGAAGGGAGTCGAGGCCATTGAGAGCAGGTGTTGAAATGGCAAAACCCTACACTACAATATGGTGGGCTGTAGAGTACTGGGAAGCTACAGGAACAAGATTGTGTATGCTCCTTGAACATGTTTCCACCAACTCTGTGCAAATGGGCCGCTTACTTCTGTGCCATGCTGCATTCTGTGGAAACGCTCCTGTAGTTCAGATCCTTGTAGAGGCTGCGACAATTATTGAATTTCGAGTATGCACAACAGATGGTGGTCAATTTCGGCCTTTACATCTGGCTGCTAAATGTGGTTTCTTGTCAATCATAAAAATGTTTGTAGAAAAAGGATTTGATATGAATACGATGACAAATGCCTGTGATACCCCACTCATGCTATGTGTCGTGTTTGCTCACGTTGAGTGCTTCCATGAACTTTTAATAGCAGATGCAGCTTTTGCCAGTATTAGAAAAAATTGGCCAAACAGTTGTTGATCCCTTATACTCTTGTCCACATCAAGTAACCATATGCGAACTTATGTGGGATGCCATCTTGGCTGGAAGAGACATTTTCTCAAGTAATTTGCAATTATACTCTACCTTGCAATTTGCTTTTCCGTTTTTTTGTGCAGAAAGGGGGGCAGCATCTAGCACAAAAGAGTTGGCGGGTTGTAAAGACGAAGGCTCAGTTCTTTCAGCCAATCAAAGGAGAGACCAGATAAAGGACTGGTGAACCAGCTTCGTAGGCCATGTCTTGGCCTCGTTCTACATCAAGGCCACATTTAGTCTAGAATGGACTCATGTATTGAATGGTTCTTCAGATGGAAACATCTTTTGTCTGGTAGGTGGTATGATCGGGTGGAGGACAACGAAAAGGGGCTACTCGCTTCGCATCTGAGCTGGCTCGCTCAGTTGTTGACTGGGCGGAAGGAGCTGGAAAACAAGATAGAGCAGAGGGTGCGAAGGGAGGTAGTGAATGGGAGGAAGCAGACAGGTTTTTTTTCCTCCTCCTCTCTGTGCATGCAAGATTTAGAGGCCAGCGGGCAAGTTGTATCTATTGGGGGCCTCTCGATCAGTAGCTGGGGTTTTTTTTTCTCCGTTTGGTGACCAAGAATACAAATACGTGAAGGGGAATTCCGCTGCTGCTGGTTGGTCCGCGTGTGTGCAGGTACCAAGAAGATTACAAGTACTATTCTCTCTCTCCCCTTTGCTCGTGTGGTCTGTGTGCATAGGGAGCATCGAATTGTTACGGGGAGTCTTGACGGCTGCCTATCCAAGGATCTACCACATATACATTAGCTCTTGTGATATACGGGCCTACCAAGTGATGTGCAGCTTCGGCTTCATCACAAGAGAAGGAATGCAAGCAGACCCTTGCTGGGGAGTGTAGAGAATTTTTGAGCAATTGACATAGCTCGTAAAGTAGACAACGTACTGGGCAGCAGGTATTGTTCTCCATTCATCTTCTCTCTTTATTTCGCTGTGTGGATGGGAGGTATAGAAAGGGGATTTTGGAAGCAGCCATAGGGGGTTTCTAGGCATTGTCTCTATGCAGGTGCTACACATCACAGAAGAAATTGAGGGGAAAGGTAGCCGCCTGTAGGGGACAGTTGGGGGATTTCTTCATTGTTTCTCTCAGTAGGTGTTGCTGGAACAAAGGGATATAGGTGTATCGATGTAGTCATGCACACTTTGGAAGGGAAGTAAGGCAGGTTGGGAGCTTGTTCAAGGGCTATTGGAGCTTTGAAGGGGGTCGATAGTATTTTTTTGGGGCCTTTTATCTCAGACTGATGGAAGATGTCAGTCCAATTAATGGAGCGAGCAGGGCAGATCATGGTTCTTGGTCCGAAGGTGCAAGGACATGAATGGTAAGGATCTAGTAACATGCTGCTTACACGAAGGACTCCATATGGGCAGGTGTTCAACTCAAGATCATAGGAGATTGGTAGTTTGAACCCTGAAATCTCTCAACTGTTGGTGCTATTGGAAGGGAAGCAGAACGAAACTCTGGCCAATTGAAGAATGTTGTGGAGAGGAGCACTTCCATTTCTCGAAAGTGGACCGTGGTCTTTTGTGTCAAAGGAAGGGAAACAGAGGACCCCCGATAAGAGAGTATTGAACTTACACTCCATCATTACCCATCGGTGGACGAAGAGGCAAAAGATGCAGTCCTCTTGCTACATTACTCCCTTTAATGGAAGAGTACGACATTGGATGCTGAAGTTGGGCAGGGAGTGTGGTCATGAGCCGAGCTAAGACTACTGTGCATATAGAGGACATAGTCCTCGGAGGGTGCTGCTAGAACACGACTTGACAGGTGCTGCCATTTTGTGTCCTTTATAATTTTGTTAACTCCAAGCATAGAAGGGCCTAGGTGGCTATGTGTGCTGATTAATTAATACCGACTATGTGTGATGATGTAATCTTGAATCAAATCATGGAAATTCTGAGCGCATTAGCGATGTACAAAGTTGGTAATATGTTAGGCTGAAGAATATATCATTGAGTAATGTAGATAAGGAAATACTGTTGCGATCTTGGTGTGTGAATCATATAATCAAGTCGATTTATGGAATGCATACAAAACTCTTATTGCAGTTGTTTTCTGTCATTACATGGCACGTGGCCCTACAGGGATATTAAATGAAAATCTAAGGACAATTACAATGCAGAAATAAAATCCATGTTTTGCATGTTCGGGCATCTTCATCTTTGTAGTAGACCAGCATCCTTGACCATGAAGAGATCGGAAGTAGGGAGTTAAGGTTCTGTTCGAAGTTGCTTAGATCCCTATTTCTTTTGAGGCTCCTCTACTTGTACCAGCAGATGATCGCAATTCATGATGGTTGTGTGTTACAGTTGCCCACATATATTCAGGAATCTATCCGCATTCATGAGAAAGATACACCTTCACTTTCATATTGGGTGATGTACTCCCATGTGCTGCTAGTTGTGAGGCAGCCATAGTCAAATATTTTATTCTTAATGCTCATGCTTTAGGGATATTACCCTTATTCCCAAATTTATTTCTTTCGCTGTTGCAAGTATTGTTACCTTGTGCAAGTCTAGTGCAAGAAACAAGCAAAAGGAAGGGCATGAGTGAGATGAGTGTTTGGGCCCTGAGAACATGGGGGGGATGAATGAGCATGTGTGAGGGTTCAAGTACCTGATATGGGTAGTTTCCGATTTTGAGGAGTCGATTTAGTTCGTGGCTAATATGGTGTGTTGAATATTCTGAGTAGGCAAGTGTGTTTGAGGCATGAGAGAGTGAGAGTGTACATAAACAGGAAAGGGAGGGTGTGCAATGATGAGTGTAAGCGAGTGCAAGAGTGTGAGAGAGTAAGTGTATGTGTGTGAACAAGACGAAGAGGAAGTTGATGGTTGGGGGAGTAATCGAAGTGGTTTTGAGACAGTGGTATGAGAGCACGAAGTTATTAATTAGAAACAAATTGGTGTAGTCTAGGCAGCACAAGCAATTGACTTCCAAGTGTTTTGACAAAATTGGATTACAAATAAGCATCCATCCCCTCGGAAAAAGAGTATAACATTTTGGTGCGTCTGCCGGGAAAAGCTTCGCATGTCTCTATAAGAGAGTGGCATAGGTTCGCCTAGCGCCACATGTTGGCCAAGCTTGCGGACTCCAGATCTAGTACATGAGCGAGGGGAGCTCATCCTTAGGAGCAACACAAACGCAAAGAGAGGAACGCGCTCAGAGAAGAGCCCTTGAAAGAGAAAGGAAAAGGTGGGAGTCGCAAGGTGAGTCTACCTCGACTAGCTCGAAGAAATCCGCCAAAAACGTGTACTCCCGTAGGAGAGTCGCGAATCAAGTGCAAAAGTTTGAAGGAGGGATCCTGAGGCCGCGTGCACTAACTTTCTGGGATCGAAGTGATATTGACATAACATCTCTGTTTGAAATGGCTCAACAGATTTCGGTTCATTTGGGGGACTTCACCAAGTTCTCAGGTGCTTGGGACGAGGATCCTGATAGTTTTATCCAACTATTTGAGGTTACTTGTGAGGCCAATGAGGTAGTTGACCAGGGTCAAAGGTTGAGGATTTTTCCGTCTATTCTCCGAGATGAGGCAGCCAATTGGTATGGGAATCTGACACCACAAGAGCGTGGAACTTATCAGATGCTCAAGGAAGCCTTCTTGGCAAAGTTTTGACGACAAGGCTTCCAAGATAGATTGGCCCAACAGATGGATTATTTGCGACAGTGAGTCAATGAAAGCATCGATAACTACATTCAGAGAATGGAAACCTTGGTAAGAAAGATGGGCGCGAATGCCCCGAACGATGAGACATTGAAGAGAAGATTCATTGCCGAATTGAGAGATCCTACGGCGCAACAACATATCAGCTTGACAAGACTTGCAACTTTAATAGACGCTAAGGAACAAGCAAGGCTTTGGGAAGAAGTACAATTATGTCAACAAAGGAAGATGGAGCTCTTATACGAGCCAATGGGAGGCCCAGGGAACATACCGATGAAAGATCCTGGCCAAGGAAGTCCCGCATTGACAACCCCAGCTTTTGTAGCAGCTACTAGCATGCCAGGTGAGGTGAAGCCTGCGCTGACTGAAGAACGAATATTGGAGTTGGTCACACAAGCTATAAAAGCTGTCACAATGACCCAGGAAACATACACAATAAAACCAGAGGTAACTACAAACCCGAATCAAGTGTTTAGATCGAATACATGGTGTGGAAAGTGCCATGGTTACGGCCATTTGGCTTCAGAATGCCCTACAGTCTCGAGGGTATTCACAGATAGATCACCACCTAGAATGCGTTGTACTTTTTGTGGAGGACTAATCACACGGAGGATCAATGTTACAACAAGAGGGCCTATGAAGAGCGGACCATGAAATCGGGAGACACAAGAGAAAGATCCTACACAGGATTGCCTGCTCAGAGTGTCCCACCTACATCTCGTTGGGAAAAAAGACAAACTTATGGGTATGGTGCTCAAGGTCAGGGAGGAGACTACCTGAGAGGAGCCGCACCTGATCAAAGGAGAGATGGTCCAATCCAGTGTTGGAGATGCCATGGCTTTGGCCATACTCAATCTAGATGTCCAAATGAAAAGAAACAAGTTGATTATACCCCACTATGTAGGTACTGTAGTGGAGAGGGCCACTTTGATGAAGATTGTCCAAAACGAAGAGCTGCCACTGGCAAGGATAAGGGGCCAGTAGGATCCTCGAATTATGTTGAGACTCAGATGCATCCCACACCGAGAGTTCAAGAGCTAGTTCCTACGATCGGAGTCGTGTTCAAGACACCGAACCCTCAAGAAGGCTCTAGCTCGTGCACTTTGTGGATGCTTACCAGGCCAAGAAATCGCATAAAGAGCCAACTGTGGCAGTAGTCACAAAGACTCAAGAGTATCTAAAGAAACATCCAGAAGGTGAAAGCGAAAAAGCTAGCTAGGAGAAAATACCCGAATATGGAGAGGTAGAGAACCAAGTTGGAGGATTTGCTGAACAGCAAGAGTTTGAGGATGGGGAAGAAATTGAGATCCTTCCACCAGTGACCAAGGAGTTTGTGCCAGGCATAGCGCCCTTCCCTGAAAGATTAAGGGTTCCAAAGTGTAGGAAGGAAAGGCAAAGTTTGGAGGAAGTGGACATCGTAAAGCTGCTCGCTGACACGGAAGTCACATTGGGCATTGGCACATTGTTGAAATGTTCACCTCTATATAGGAAACAATTCTACAACGAATATATTAAGAAGCCGAGGAAAGCTCGAGATTAAAAGAGACAAGATAAAGCTGTCCAAGGTATGATTCAAAGTATTACTATGCAAATTGATTCGAATGCTCTAGCTGTGACAGTCGAGATTAAAGGATATGCAGTCCCTGGGGCTCAGTTAGATAGTGGAGCGGCAGTCAACCTTATGACTGAGTACATGCTGAAAACTTTGGGCCTCAACCACATGGAAGAAACTCCGATGTCCTTGAGGATGGCAGATCCGAAGGCTGATCGAATACAACTTCAAGTGTCTCCAAACTTGACCGGCAAGAAATCGACAACAGCTGAGGAAAGGGAGCAAAAAGCAAAGGAAAAGGTTAGACAAGAAATGGCGCGGGTAGGATTTGCCTTGCGCACGGAGACTTCCAAGGACCTTTTAGAGGATGGATTTAACTTGCAATTGTCCAACCTCCAACACGCGAAAGTGGGCAAGTACAAAGATCCACTATTTTACAAGAATGACTCAGACCAGGAGTTGCTAGGATGGTTGACACACACGAGTGAATTTGACTGCTACATGTTGAGTATAGACGCAAGGGAAAGCAAAGCTACCCAATCCCTAGAGAAGGGAACTTCAAAAGAAGAGTTGAAGCTGGAGTTAGCTCCGACAATGGAAGTACAACAGTTGAGAGAAAGGGTCATAGTGCTAGAAGCAGAGCTTCTAAGGAGAAGTCGAGAATCGGAAAAAGAAGCGAAGAGTAAGACTAAAGTTCGGAAGCCATTGCAAAAGCTGAACTAAAGAAATTGGGTCCGGTCGAAACAGAAAAAAACAATGATTTACTGGCCAACCATGCACGCGTGATTGAGGAGCACTTTCCAATCACAGCATCATCAAGGAATAAGGAATATTCGCGAGAAGCTCAGGTGGAAAAATGGGAAGTTTTTCCAGAAAAGTTCTTGAGGGTGGGGTCAGAGCTACCAGATGGAGTACGAGATTGCATTAAATTGGCAGTCAAAAATTTTAGCAAGGCCTTTGCATGGTCATACAGTGACCTGAGAGGAATTGATCCCCGAATCTGCCAACATTATATAGACTTGGAAGAAGGCACCCGACCAATATGTCAACGACTTAGGTAGACAAATCCAGAATTGTAGTTGTTCCGAATAAAAATAAGAAAATCCGCATTTGCATAGATTATCGGAAGTTGAACGAGCGCACAAAAAAGGATCACTTCCCTTTGCCGTTTACCGATCAAATCTTGGACAGAGTGGCTGGCCATAAATTGTACTCATTTTTGGATGGTTTTAGTGGGTATAACCAGATCCAAATCCATGAAGAGGATCAATCAAAAACTACTTTCACAACAGAATGGGGTACGTATGCATATCGTGTGATGCCATTTGGATTATGCAATGCACCAGCCACATTCCAGAGGGCAATGATAGCTGCATATCAAGACTATTTGCAGGATTGGATGGAGATATTTCTTGATGACTTTGTGATCAGAGGCAACGATGAAAACATGATGGAGAGGATCGAAGCTATTTTAAGAAGAAGCATTGAAAAAGGCATCGCATTAAATCCTGAAAAGTGTACATTTGGAGTACGAAGAGGATTGCTCTTGGGACATGTTATTTCCAAAAAAGGGATTGCGGTTGATGAGGATAAAGTAGAAAAAATCGGACAACTTCCACCTCCCCAAAACTTGCGGCAACTCAGAGGATTCTTGGGACATGCTAATTATTATCGACGATTTATATTAAATTTTGCATCAATCAATGGATTGGAGAGTGTCAAGTTGCATTCGACTTGATCAAAGAGAGATTGATAAATGCACCGATTTTGGTAGCACCTGACTGGACGAAAGAATTTCATGTGAATACAGATGTTTCTCATACTGCAGTTGGAGCAGTGCTATGCCAAGCCGATGAAAAGAAGTTGGACCACCCTATTTATTACGCAAGTCGAAATTTGAATAGCACTGAAAGAAACTACACGACTACAGAAAAGGAATGCCTCTCGATGATCTTTGCGGTAAACAAATATCGGCACTATCTGATGGGAAAGCATTTCACGTTTTATGTGGATCACGGAGCCCTAAAGTATATCATCAATAAACCCGAGCTATCAGGGCGATTGATGAGGTGGATGCTACTCCTCCAAGAATTTCAGTTCACAGTGGTAACCAAACCAAGCAAAGCGCACATATTGGCTGACCATTTATCTCGAATTATTAATGAGGAGCCAATCTCTGGTGTGCCCGACGATGCTCCTGATGGACATCTATTTCTGGTTGATGCTAAGGTACCTTGGTATGCCGACTTGGTGAATTTCTTGTGCACCACTAATTACCCGCCGGGAGCAAGCAAGAGAGAGAAGCAAAAACTATTAGCACTAGCAAAACACCATAGCATCATTGGTGGGCAGCTCTATCGATATTTTGTCCATGAAAGCATATTTTGAGGAGTCGATTTACTTCGTGGCTAATATGGTGTGTTGAATATTCTAAGTAGGCAAGTGTGTTTGAGGCACGAGAGAGTGAGAGTGTACATAAACGGGAAAGGGAGTGTGTGCAATGATAAGTGTAAGCGAGTGCAAGAGTGTGAGAGAGTAAGTGTATGTGTGCGAATAGGACAAAGAGGAAGTTGATGGTTGGGGGAGTAATCGAAGTGGTTTTGAGATAGTGGTATGAGAGCAGGAAGTTATCAATTAGAAACAAATTGGTGTAGTCTAGGCAGCACAAGCAATTGACTTCCAAGTGTTTTGGCAAAATTGGAATACAAATAAGCATCCATCCCCTCGAAAAAAGAGTATAACAGCTCGAATGTTTTCTAGATAGCGTTCCTCTGAATCAAACTGTAGTTCCATTTCTATGCTCTCGTACTCTTCTCTCCATTTTTTTTCTAATATTTCTCCAACTTCTACCTCCTGAAGGACTACCATGTACAAGTCTACATCATAGCCTTCTTCGTCCACACATTCATTCATGTTCAATACTTCTTCATTTACACACACGTCCAAGGTTGCTAGGATCTCCATCCAACCATGCGGTTGGAATACTTCATCAGGAAAAACTTGAGGCATGTACCTTGGGTCCTGTATGGGTCGATAATTTTGATGCCCTAAAGGCCATAACTGTAGTTTTTTATCCTCTTTCTTTGCTTCCTTACACATCCATAATTGGGCATCCTCATACATCCATGATTGATCACTTGATCTGGCACTAAGGATAGACAAATCATCTTCTTCTTTATGTATGGGATTCCATTGTAATGGGGGTACATCTCTGTACGCAAAGGTATGCAAGTTTATCTTGGTAGTGTTTCCTTGATGCTGAAGGTATAATGAGTCTCGTCCCCAGTCTTGCACTACTCTGAGTTGTCTCATGAAAGGTCACCCTAATATCATTTCATAATTATTTGCTTTTCCAAATTGATAGATAGCTAATGTATGCTCAAATTCAACTCTATAGGTGGTTAATTTGATCTTTTCCAATATTCCCAATGGTTCTCGACATCGCCATCTGCTAATTGAAGCTTCATACGAGTTGGTCGTAGGGCTGGCTTTCCCCATTTCTCCGAAATTTCTTTGGTGGCAATACCTACTCCTGCTCCTGTGTCTAGTATAGCCTTGGTCACGTATCCATTGTATGTGACTGGTAAACATGTGTGTAGCTCAGTGATGAGTAGCACCTCCTTTAATGTCAATCTGGGAAGACGTGAGGATGGTATGAAGACCTCGAGCAAGTGGAGGCACAAGTGCGTGAGTGAGAAGCACACAAGCATGCACACACATACACGCACACGCGCACACACGGCAAGACAAAGAGTGAGAAGCAATGGAGTTGTTAGATTACTTTCAAAAAGCTCTTACAAGTTCATTTCAATTACAATCTAGCCTCAAAAATGAGCTCTCTAGCTCCTTTTATAGTTTTTGACTAGCCTTGGCCCTGTCCAAACCTAGTGTCCGGCCTAGTTAAAAATTAGGTTCCAGGGCTTATTAGAGGGCTCAAACGAGATCTAAAAAATATGAAAATTGGCAGGTAAATACTTCTAAAGCTCCTCAAGCTCAAGGACTCCTTGGCTTGGACAAAATGGAGCTACAAAAATACGAAATGATATTTACAATGGTTTTTAGTGATGAAAATCACTATTTGTGTAGGGATTTTCTCTATTGATTTGTCATACATACCTTTGAGCTCCCTACTTGCTCTTTCTTCTTGTGTGCTCAACTCCTTGATGTCTGAAAAATTTAGATGGCCTACTTGCCAGATCTTCTTTGACTGCCATGTCTGCTTGTGCTGTCCCTTTGCTCTGACTCTCTTCGTCTTATGGCTCCTTCGGTTCCCTGACTGCTGCCAACACCCCCCCCCACTCTCGCATCTGTCGCCCCTGACAGACCCTTGTCTAGATGTTCGTTGAACGTAGTATTGGACGATGTCGGAAGCGAGGTGATGTTCTTCTAATCTGAGCCCCCGTGCTAGATCTGTTAATAATGCGTCCCAATTCACTGGTCCTGGTACGTCCGGATGTGGCACCCGTAGTTGTTCTGAATGTATGGTTCTCTCCACAGCGAATAAGTGGAGGAGATGTGAAGGCCTGGGTACAAAAATTTATGAGTGATATTCCCAGAATCCCGTTATGAACATCTCCTCGAATGTCTGTTTAAAACAGGCGGGGAGGTACTTTATTCTGGCGTGCCAAGCATATATTACTTCTATTGATGGGGTGGTGCTCATGTCGTAAACTAGGTCTTGGTTGCCTGTAACGAAGCCTGCTCCTGAGAAGTGGGGATCCTTAATGTTTTAAAATGTCCTGAATGTGATCAGCATTAATTCAAATATTTTCATACACATTTGTGCCATCACATCGGGTGTATTGCGTAGTCGAGTGCTCCAGTGTCTGATAGTAGAAATCATGTAATTTACAGTGGGAGGTCCTCGTGGAGGTGCTAGATAAACATAATTTAGCCACTTGGCACAGCCTTTGATGTTTCTGACAGCAATGGTGAATTCGGGCCATGTGCGTCTCCGTAGGACTGGGGCATAACAAGGATTGTACTTAATAAAGAGGGGCATGTTATTCCAGGTTCGTACCATTTCAGGATAAGTCTCCAAGAGACGGATCCTCCAAGTGGGTTGATGAATAGATCCTCTTTTCGCACTCTCTGGTATATCGTCGGGGCCAAACTGGGTGGCAAAGGTGGGGGCCTTCCCACATTGTCGTTGGATCTCTGCGTTGTAATCAGCCAATAATATGCAATATGGCACATACTGATCATCATTGGTCCCTATCCACCTGTGATGGGACATACGTCTGAAATACTCGGACTTGATGACAGTGTCTTCTAATTTGGCTAATGATTGGATTTGTATTTGCTACTCGTTCATCGTGGGTGTTCGCTGTCTTCTCTAACGATTGAAGCCATTCAGGTGCTTCCACTTCTAAGGTATCCATTCCCTCTGAGGTCTGTTGCCCTCCTGGCATTGGCATAGGAACGTATGGTTCCTCGTACGAATCATCTACCTCAATGGGAACCAAGTCTTCTGGCTCAGGTTCTATGACTGGAGAGGGTTGCCTTTCATACTCTAGTAACTTTTTCTGGAGCTCAACCACCTGCTCTGTCAATGCCTTCACTTCCTCTGAAGTCGAGGCCGGTTCTATTACCTTGGTTGGAGCCTCTTGTTCCTTGAGCTGGCCACGTAGCTCGTCACGTTCCCTTTCCAACTCATCATGAGCATCTAATAGATCTGCATAGCTTTCCAAGATGGTCTTCATTGTCTCTGAGGGTACGGCTTTAAACTGCTCTGGATCCATTTCGTGGGGAGAGCCTTCCATTGTTGCTTCTAGATTTGCTTCATTTTGCTGCTGCAGTCTCTTGTTCTCTTCAAGGGAGTTTGCCATGTGTTTTCTGAGGAGTGCCAAGTTACGCCGGACTCTGAGATTATCAGCTTGGTATACGTCCAGCAAGGCCTCGAGTTGTTTGGTGCCCGGTTGTTGGGATGGTTGGGGAGTTTCTAGGAGTGTTTGGTGGGCATGTTCGAGCGTGGTGTAACGTTGGTTGAGTTCTGCATTTTCTTCCTCGATCGCTGTGAGGCGGCTCTGAAGTTTCTGATTGGTAGTGATCACTTGATGATAACGATCGTCGAGAGCTCGATACTCATTCTGAAGTTGATAGACACATTGATTTAAAGATAGAAATATACTATTTACATTAAATGATGCAGGGAGAGATGAAGATGCAGGGGAAATGGGGACGGGAAAGGGAGTTGTGAATGATGTGGAGTCAAGTGGAGATGTGGGTGGAGGGGGTATGGGGGACGGAGGTTGCATGGGGGAAGGGAGTGGTGCTGTGGCAGGAGATGTTTCCATAGTGTCAAATGTTTGAGTGACCGTGTAGATGGGGACCGTGGGTGGGGTGGATGTGACGTTAGTGAAGAGAGTGGTGAAGGTGGGCATAGTGACTCCCCCGAATTGGATTCCCGGAGAGAGTGGAATTCCTATGACGATTGTGGTGATAGTGGACGTGGTGGCGATAGTGTCACGTGGTGGAGTGAGTTGTGTAGTGAGAGGTGGGGAGGGTGGTGACAGTGGTGCTTCGTGATGTTCGTCTGTTTGCGTTGTATCTCCTCGTGCTGATACGTTGATATGAATTTGTTTCCCGGACCTCATGGGACGGGCGAGAACTCCTTTCTCAAATCGGTGAATGTAGGCCATTGCCTCATGAATGGCTTCATCCAATCCTACTGCATCGGCGTGTAGGTTTATGGACTCGATGAACATATCATCCACGCCTTCCTCCGCCAGCAATTGGTTCATGAGTTTCTTGCCTGCTTCAAGTGACATTTTATGCTGTTCTTGAACTAGTTGCATGGTTCGATATAGTCTTTTTATTTGTGCCGAATACGCGGGGGCACTTGCTAACTCTGAAAGTTCATCATACTCTTGTTCTTCGTAGGCTTCTTCCTCTTGTTCGGTCTCTTGTTCATCGACGTCGACTTCTACAACTTGCGGTCGGGTGGGGGCTGACGTTGTTGTATGGGTTTGTGGTTCCTGAGCTCGCTCTGTTTCCGTTTTGAGATTAGAGTCGTAGATTTGTCTAGCCACTTCTTCATCAGTGAGATCATTGAGAGTAAAGCCCTGTGGAAATTCCAAGTCCGATGGGACGGGTGGAAACACCAGATTGGGCCCCTCTGTACTTGGTCTTGGTAGCCGAATGGTGAATGGTCTAATGCGTCGTGTCTGGGGAGGGGTAATCTCTGGTGTAGTGGTGGCTCCCCTTGGTTGAGCGCAGGGTAATTGGACTCCCCCTCTCATCTTCTTTGATGGAGGACCTGCCGCTGATAGCCTTCTCTAGAACTCCTGGGCCCGGGACCATACGAGTGCCCGCTGAATAGGCACGTCATAGGCTAGACATCGATAGATTATCTTGGTCAGAGCACAACACCCGTGGAGCACATTTTTCTGCTTCTTGTTCCACCGTTGATGGGCTAGGTGGATCTGATCTATGATCCAATGTGGTACGTTGATAGGGAGGTTTTCTGTCTCTGCCAAATACAAGCTAAACCATATCTTCTTTGGTCGCATGGTGAATCTTTCCTCGGCGGGAAAAGCAAAATGCTGCATGACGGTCCGTAGGTGAAGAGCGATGGTCGGTGTCATTGCTACCATATCCTTCAGCTTATTGAGATCTTTATGTTTCATTCTACCTGGAACCATTGTTTCCTTTTCAGTAGGAATGTGCATACCATGCATGTCCAATGCTTCTCATACCAGATTGAGGGTCAGTTTGAATCTTTTAAGTTCATTGCCCGACAACAGTGAGGGTAACACAAAAGTGTTGTCGCCTCCCTTGGCCCTACTAGGAGTGATGGTACTGATAAGATAAGAACAACGTAAGAAATCCGGCTTTGGTAAGTGGGCCCTGAAATAACTGTCCAGGCCCGCTTTGGTCCATACTGAACGCATTACTTCGGCATTCTGATAGCTCTCAAATTCGCGCGCGAAAAAATGGTAGCGTCCCCATTTACCATTAAACTCCAATTCAACTTCCCAAAAATAGGTTCCATCACCCAATGGTCCTGCAATATCACTGAACCAATGAGCGTGTTTGCCCACCTGAGAGGTGTGTCCCTGAGGAGGATCCTGAATTGGGAGCACATGCACAGCTTGAAGTTCTTGTGGCCTTTTGGTGAGATGTGGTTCGAGGAGGAGTGTTTCTATATCCACAATCTGTGCGCTGGATCCGGCGTGAGAACTGGAACCTCCGGCTTCTGCCATTGTTATTGCTCGCTACTGATTTTGTCGAGAATATAGAGCATGCGTTAATATTGTAATGGACAAGATAGAACAGACGCGATTGACTGGTCGATCGCGATTGACAGGTCTGTCCGTCGTGGTTTGTCGATCGCGATTGACAGAGCGATCGCGATTGACAAAAATCTGAGGAGTTTCAAAAATCTAAGCACATTTTTGGGAAGCTCTAGGCCTATAGATCATGGTTTTGCACTTTGTTTGGCAATTTGAGCATTTTTTCTGTCGGTCGCGATTGACAGAGGTCGGCGACACACAAATAGTTACCGAGAATTCCGTACCTGCGCAGAGTGCTGGGGAGGATGATGCGGCCTGTACCTGCAAGACAGCTCAAGAAACATGCAAAAACAGCACATACAATTTCGCTCTCTCGCTCTCTCTCACAAGTGAAATGAGGGAAATGAGATGGAGAAGGTGATATGATCAAAAAAACTGAAATTTTCGCGATGATGGAAATGGAGGTGGAAGATGGTGATGATGATGATGGTGATGATGGTGGTAAGGTAAGAAAGAAAAAATTAGGAAAAGTAAAGAAATTACCTACAACGCCAACGTCTCCAATCTACGTCTTACCATCACACGCTCGTCCTCAAAGCTCGATCCCCGGCAACGGCGCCAAAATTTGGTGTAGCTCAGTGATGAGTAGCACCTCCTTTAATGTCAATCCGGGAAGACGTGAGGATGGTATGAAGACCTCGAGCAAGTGGAGGCACAAGTGCGTGAGTGAGAAGCACACAAGCATGCACACACATACACGCACACGCGCACACACGGCAAGACAAAGAGCGAGAAGCAATGGAGTTGTTAGATTACTTTCAAAAAGCTCTTACAAGTTCATTTCAATTACAATCTAGCCTCAAAAATGAGCTCTCTAGCTCCTTTTATAGTTTTTGACTAGCCTTGGCCCTGTCCAGACCTAGTGTCCGGCCTAGTTAAAAATTAGGTTCCATGGCTTATTAGAGGGCTCAAACGAGATCTAAAAAATATGAAAATTGGCAGGTAAATACTTCTAAAGCTCCTCAAGCTCAAGGACTCCTTGGCTTGTACAAAATGGAGCTACAAAAATACAAAATGATATGTACAATGGTTTTTAGTGATGAAAATCACTATTTGTGTAGGGATTTTCTCTATTGATTTGTCATACATACCTTTGAGCTCCCTACTTGCTCTTTCTTCTTGTGTGCTCAACTCCTTGATGTCTGACAAATTTAGATGGCCTACTTGCCAGATCTTCTTTGACTGCCATGTCTGCTTGTGCTGTCCCTTCGCTCTGACTCTCTTCGTCTTGTGGCTCCTTCGGTTCCCTGACTGCTACCAACAATGTGTTTCCCTCATCTCCTTCAGTAAATTCTCCAATCTTATCCACAGGGATTTGTACGGTAGAAGGGTTTTCATTTTCCTTGCTTTCCTTTTCATTCTTCTCCTACTCTAACTCCAATTGTCCCGCTATTTGTTTCCATAATTGTGGTTTAACACGAAGTAATTCTTCCACAATCAACTGACATTGTACTTTGGTCTTTTTGAGTTTTGTTAGATTGTGTGAGTTCTTATCTGAGGTCCCCTTTTCTTTTCCTCGTATTGTGGGAGCACGGAAGATCATGGATTCCTTCTCATATTCTCCCATGTAGTTTGGTAGGGTAGAAATGTTATGGGATTCCTCCCTGTTTTGGTCTAGCCTAGAAACTTCTTCATATATTTCTTCCATGTTTGGCAGTGGTTGATAGTCTTCCACATGTAGTTCCTCAAAAGGCGATTTTGCAACTCCATTCTTTTTCCATTGTTCTTCTCAAATTTTAGTCCACAATTCTTTTGGCCAATCAGCTTCTAAATCAAGGACTGAGGACATGGGTTTGTCCTGGGTGTTTAGTAGTTCTTCCTTATCCTCTCTCTCTTTGGGTTTTTGTTCCTTGGTTTTAAGACAATCCTTGTATTGGTTCTCAGATATTCTTGTCTTAGGGAGGGTTGGGATAGTCTTCTCTAGGGTGGCCTGAGCTACCTCTATGAGTTTTCTACATATTGCTAGCCTCTCCTTTTCTAACTCCCCTTGTGGGTAAAGCTTTTCATGCTGCTCTATGTTTGGCCCATTCACAATTCTAGCTTGGTAAGCTTTCAACTACATGTCTAAATCGTCTGGTTTTGGGTCTGCTAGAATTGATCCTGGCTTGTCCAGTCTAAGTGGCTGCGGTGTAACAGGAATTTCTTCCTGAATTTCTGTTTCCTTAGGTTTCGTATTGCCTCATGTGTCCTTCTTGTCTTCCTTATGTTTATTCTTCATCCATTTTTCCTTGAGTTTTTCTCTCCTATCCTTCCACTTTTGGCTTTTCGTTGTTTGGATACTCTCACGTGGGTTCTCTGAATCTTCCACTACTTGTATTCTAGGTTCTATGGTTTTACTCTTTTCCTATTCAGGGTCTACTCGTTTTCTTTCTTGTCCTTTTGTTTGTGCTCCTGTGATGGCCTTCAATGGCACTGTGTATTCCTTGTCACTTCCTGACGATTCAATTACTTCGATCACATTAATAGGTGCAGTGTCCTAAGTCTTGTTGGGATTTTTTGGGCAGTCTCTAAAGAGATGTTCCTTTCCACACTCATTGCAATACCCTTCCCACATCCTAGGGGGTGGTGGGTTGTATGGCCGAGTGCATTCTCTGATAAAGTGATCTCCTCCACATCTATAGCAAGGTCCTTTTGGCATGGGTGGTCTAATGGGTAGTCTCATGGGTGCTGGTGCTTTGGGTGTGGTGTACATTAGCGTTGCCAGTTTCGATCCATAGACATTGTCATATCCCTCATATCCATAGTATTGCGGGTCATAAGCTTGCTCGCACTCCATCATACTGGCATCATAGGGATAGTAATCTCCTTGGGTATGCTCCTATCCTGGGTTCATTGATTCTATACTGGCTACTGGTGATGTTGGCACTATGGTTCTCTCTAAGTTTTCCTCTGGTTGAGCATATTTCACTAGTACTACATTTGGTGGAAATGGTGGTTGTTGTCCTAACACCAGCTGAGGTTGTGCATATTGCCCTTGCTCATATGGCCTAGGTGCTCCTAGTGGTCGGGGATAGGGATTATATCTGGGAATCTCCCTTCCTGCTTCTCTAGGTGGGTATCCATATGGCCTATACTGAGGTTGATTTAAAGGTCGTGTCTGCCTGTTGAATGGACAATTCTCAGTAGTATGATTGGTGTATTTTTGTTCTATATGACAATACAGGGCAGTTCCTTGATGTGTCTGCCTATTGTAAGGGTAAGCTTGAGGCAAGCCCGTTCCTCCTCTTACACACATGTGAGTGGGGTGATCTCCTCCACATAGACTACATCTTCGTAACATGGGTATTCTCATTGGTGGATGTTGGTAGTTCGGTTGTCCATGGACTCCTAACTTCTTGACTACCAATTTTGCTAACTCTTCGACATTACTAGAGTTGGATGTCACTGTACTTCTAGTGTCTTCTAATTTCGTATGATTGGGTGTACTCTTGAGATCATCTGCTAGGTTATCCTCTAGGTCAATACACTCTTGAAGACATTCACTCAATGTTTGTAACCTTTTCACATAGACTAAATTTCTCAAGGTTCCGTTTGTCAGCCCGTCCAGGAATAATGATACCATTTTTTTCTATGTAGGTCTTTCTGTTACTGGGCATCTATCGACATATTGATTGAATCTTCCGGCAGCTGTTTTCACAGTCTCATTTGGGTTCTGTTTGAAGCTACGGATTAAAGAAGAAGAGTTGTGTTTAATCCCTCTCTTTGTGAATTCCCCTATGAATTCCTGAAAGGATTTCTCAATATCTCCAAATTGATTGGGATCCAATGGCTGGAACCAGGTCAAAGCCATTCCTGTGAGAGTGAGTCCAAAGGACTCATACTGCACAAAGAAATCATCCACTTGTTCCGCTCTTAGAACTTGCTTAAATTCATCTATGTGTTCGTAAGGTTCTCCCATCCCATCATAATGATTTCTCATACACTTAGCCACTTGGATCGGTCTTAATCTTCTTATAGGCTCTGGTTGTCTAGGCATTACAGGAATTGCTGGTCTAATTGGAGGCATTCCAGGCTGCACTCCTAGTGGTGGTCTTGGCCTTACTAGTGGCCGATGTTGGTTGCCTAGTCCTAGGTGAGTTTGAGTATGTGATTGTAGTCCCAGCATGGTGAATTGTACATGAGTGCGGTTGGGAATACTCCAATGGCTTGTCTGTCCCGACATTGTATGTTCTGACTCTTGTTGTGTCCTGAAGGGATTTTGAGAGGTAGTTGTCTGCTTTCGCTGAGGGAATACCAGCAACCCCATATACTTCAATTGAGCCCTATCAATGGCATCAACAAATCAATACCTTCTTTGGTTCTTGTCTAGGTATGTGACCCTAGATTCATCTTCACGATCTTTTAACTCGTAAAAGGTCATTGGACTTTCCTCCTGTCCGCGTGTAGGTGAGTCAGTTTGTAACAGTAAGTCTGATCCATGGATCAAGTAGAGCTCCAGTAAGTAATCAACTTGAGGTATCAAATCCCCTCTCAAGACTTGAGTTACTACTGATTTGCCTCTGGGTGTAGTTATCAACTCTTCAGGATCCAGTCTTCCTGAATTTGCTTGTCCTTGTAATCCTCCTCTCTCGTTGATTCGGCCTAGGTGTTCTGTTACCACATAGATGTGACCTAACTTGTCCATGTACACTCCTCCCTCATACTTGAGTGCGGGTCTCGGCACTATTGTAGAATCAGTGGAAGTTACCATCCTAGCTACTGATCTGTTTAAACCATCCAGGTAGATGGGGATCTCCTGGGGATTAGTGGACACATATTGCAGAGAGGTTTGGTATTCCCCCTCTACTGTGGACATGAAGTTTCTCCTAAGGACAGAACCATGCATGTCTTCTGAAGCCATTGGTATTTCTTCTTCTGAGTCACTAGAGGTGTCGGAATAGATAGAGCAGTGACTTGCCTGAGTTGCAGTTCCTACTGATGAAATAACACTCCTCTGGCTACTTAGTACACGTCCTGATCTCAAGTTCATCCACCCTCATGGGGCTATTTTGGTTCCTATCCCCTAATTGGCTCCTCAATTGCCTCAAATTTTGCCCTTAAAAAGACTCAAAATGTTCTGGGTGATACCACTCTCCCGGTACTGCACTAGGCGATACCAATCTGGCAATATTGCACTAGGAAATACCACTCTTACCACGATACGATACCAAAGCTTGAGACGATACGATACCAGGGTTTTCCGTGATACGATACTTGGGACAATTGGCGATATGATACCAAAATCCTCGCGATACGATACTACCCTCTACACGATATGATACCAGTGCACTACATGATACAATACCAGTGCACTACACGATACGATACTAAACGGCTCAGACGATACGATACCACCTGAGTGAACGATATGTTAATATTACATTGCACGATACGATACTAGAAACTCTCGTGATACGATACCAGTGCAAGTCGCGATACGATACTGCAACCCTGCATGATACGATATTGGACTCTCGGGTGATACGATACTAGAATTCCTCACTATACGATACTAGGAGGTTCAACGATACGATTCTAGGTACACGATACTTTGCTCGATCGACGATACGATACAGTAATCGGGACGATATGATACCATGGAGTGTGATATGATACCACTGGCAGATTGCGATTGCAATACCAACTTGAGATGATACGATACCAAAAAAAATGGTATCGCGATACCTCAAGTGGTATGCGACGATACGATACTTGGCGAGTATCATGATACTAGGGAATTTTGGTATCGCGATACCAAAACTCAACCGATCGTGATACTACAGCCAAAATCGCTCAAATCACAAAAATTTTCACACCCCTAAGCTTATCTCTCACTCCTCTTCACTCCTGATCCTCTGTCTCACTCAAGGAACCTCTCAAAACTCTCTGTCCCACCCCGTGATACCGAAAACAAGTTTAATCATGTGCATATGTGTTTCTAAAGTAATTTTGATGTTGTAATCTTGTGAAGCTTACCTTTAAGGATGTCTTGCTTAAGAGTTGAGCTCACAAGGTAGTTTTTTGGGCTTGTATAGCGCGATACTGCTCAGACAATACCGGTCGCTGTCTGCACATGATACCAGTTCCAGAGCAAGTGTCAAATGAACTTTTTTTTTTGTTTTTATAATTTGTGATGCATGAAGCCTATTCTACACTAACTTGGCAATTTTTTTGGAATTTTGCTTGGTGATTTCAACTTACTCCTACCCCTCTTCTCTCCTTGACCTAACCTTAACTCTTCCTTCTCTCCTTCACTCCTAACCCTAAACCTAAAAACCCATTACACACACCTCAGATATGTGAAGTAACAAGTGCTGAAGTGTCTAACTACTTGCCACTGAACGAATTCACTCCTACAAGTACAATTCCTTCACTCCAGATCTATAACCATCACGAAGGCACCTTGGTTGAGTTTGTTCCCCGGCAACGGTGCCAAAAATGTGTGTACCTAAGTCATGAGGTCTTAGAGACTTGTGTTAAAGAGACTAAATCTCATTTGCCCCACAAGTGCGTATAGTGGTGGATTGACACATGCTTAATTATCAATCCAAAGAACCACATGAACGAAGTTTATGAGGACATGGGCACATGTGATGGAAAGTCAAGTGACTCAGCTAGAATGCATGAGATAAGATTAATCTACCTCTCCAACTCACTAAATCTCTGGAAGTGTCTGCCACGATACCACTTACAGTAGTAAATACAAATTTGAATGTTTCTTCTAGCTCCAAACTCTGAATATGGCCAATAGCAGGTTCCTTTCAAAGCTCTCAACGAGACGCACCGCTTACTGGTATTTTCACTTGAATCTGACAACCGCTCTTCAAATTATGGCCAAAATAGTGAATGGAAGGAAATACTTTCACTCACTCCACAACTCATTTTTGCTCACACACACACTATAGTCATTCAAAAGTGATGGGGAGGGGTAGACAAGAGTCCTACACACACATTCCAAGCTTCGCACACACACAAAAGATCATAGAGAAGATGAAAATCAGCAAGAAAGAAGCAAATTCGAAATTTTGGTTCTCCTCTTTCACAATGGCAAAAAGTCTTTACAAAAGAGTCACAAAGTGACTTATATACATGTGCCCTAAAAATGGTCCTTTCACACAAGTGACCGACACTTTATTGGCTAATCTCTACTTTCCTACTATTTTACAAGAAATATATTACAATGAGTTGGGCTTATGCATCTAGAGGACTCCTCTAGTGCATTTACATAGATTTGAGGGAATTTCCTAGGATTTTGAAGAAGAATTTTTATGTCCATTAATTTGAAAATTTTGGGGCTCCTCTTTATGCCTCTTCTTCTGTGCAACACACAGTGTTTAAGTTTTATTGATACTACTCTAGTCAGGGATTTGCTCTCGATTACTTGTTACACAGACAAAGAAAAATAAGGAGTGTTGTTTCAATAAGAATAGATACATATTTGGGCGCTGAATAGGAACAAATAGACTTCACTTTCGCAGAAGAATTTATGAAGGACTTCTTATTAGTGTCGTGTTGTTGATTACTAATAAGAGGTTTTGGCTATGGTGTTGGCCTGGTCGGAACAGGGTGTTCGCCTTTTCGCCTCCATACTTGTTTCATCGGTTGAAACAATCTACTTTGCTCCTTTTTTTGGCCTCCAGTATAGGTAGTGTTCTGCTTCTTCTGTATTCAATCTGCCTTTGGTTGCTGCATCCCTCTGTCCTTTGGAACAGAAGGGAGTGCCTTCTTATCCTTGACTCCATTGTTGAGATAGTCCTCTTTCTGCATCACACTGTTTTGGACAAGAATAGCATTGTCAACTTCATGTGTACCCCTGGAAGGACCAGGAGTTCGTGCCTGACCTAGTTCCTTGAGTGCCTCATTTTCCAATTCAACTGTAATTCGACTATGATTTACCCATACCTGAAGAAGTCCGCTTCTTAGGTTTAGGTTGACTGCATGATCATAGATCCAGTCCTGACCCAAGACAAGAGGCTCAGTGAGGTCCTCATCTTGACACACTAGTACTTTGACTGTCATTGCTTCGTCTTGAATATAGAGGGGAAGTTCCACCTCGCCCATGCAAGGGGTTTCCACACCTCCCAATCCTATGAGATATGCTTCTATAGGATTGACAATTAATTTCAACTCTTGACAATAAGACAATTTAACAGCACTAGTGGCTGCACCTGAGTCAATCAATGCTCTTACAGTCCTTGCACCCTTTCCTTGTCCTATTTCTAAGGTTATAAAAGGACGTCGATCAATTATCCTATGAGAGCTAACACCTGAAACTTCACACATAGCCACATGATATCCTTGATCTGCATATGCATCTGTTCTAGGTTGCTCTCTACCCTGTCTTCTCAACTTCATTCTCCGGATGCGTTCCAATGCTTCTGCTTGAGCTTCTTCTCGAATTCGCTTTTCTTCTTCTTTGCGTTTCTTAGCAGTGTTGAGTCGACTTAGCATCTCTTCCGTCAGAGGTTCCTGATATAACTTGACCCTGCATCCGCTTATGTAGCTTGGGAGAACATCTCCTTCTAATGTGGCTAGTTGCACTGCTCCACTTGTTGAGATTCTATTAATGATCATGGGTCCGTAGCCTCTTTTCTCTAGTTTCCTCGCATGTTGTTTCAAAGTGTAGACTAGTACTAGGTCGTCTGCCTTCAAACCTTTATCCTTAACGTGGACATCAAAGTATGCCTTCTTTCGTTTCTTAGCTGCATATATCCCTGCAGCGGCTCTCAATCTTGTTTCCCCTAATCGTTCAAGGTAAAAAAGTCTCGAAGAGAGTTCATGACCCGTCCATTCATGCTCTTGTGCTACTTTCAATGTAGGTATTAAGAAGTCCAAGGGTAGCACAACATTTTGGCCGAATACCATCTGAAAGGGGGTGGCTTGGAGTACCATTTTGTAGGCGACTCGGTATGCCCAAACAGCATGGTGTAGCTGTTTGTCCCAATCAGAGCGTTTATTATTCACTAATTTGGTCAACACATTGCACAGAATCTTGTTTATGCTTTCGGCTTGCCCATTAGCTTGTGGGTGGTAGGGGGCAGACTTCTTATGAACTACCAAGAATTCTTGGAGCAGATTTTCAATAACCTCATTCAAGAAGTGGGTGCCTCTATCACTCACCAGCTCTATAGGTAACCCGTATCTAGTGAACACATTCTCAAATAAAAACTTAGCTGTTGTTTGAGCATCGTTCTTCGTTGTGGCTTTTACCTCTACCCACTTTGTCAGATAGTCTGTCGCAACAATGATGTATTCAGCATGTGAGCCCTTGGCTGGGGGATTAATAGGACCTACAAAGTCTATTCCCCACTTAGAGAATGCACGTCCACCCATCATGGGTTTCAGTGGCATCTCATCTTTGCGTATAGGATACTGAGTTCTCTGACAAACATCACACCGTTTCACATAGGTATGTGCATCCATGTGAAGGGTCGGCCACCAGAAGCCCGCAAATAGTATTGCTTTGACCACCCGATCTGGTCCAAAGTGTCCTCCTGCTACACCTTGGTGAGCAGTTTCCAAGATCTTGAGATATTCACTTTCATGGACACATAGTCTCAGGTAACCATCTTTACCACGCTTGTATAGATTATCACCAACGAGTGAGTAATCCTGGGCTTCTTGTTCTAAACTCATTTTCCTAGCCATAGTCATGTCTGGAGGGAATGTTTTCGTCCTCAGGAAGGATACTAGTGGTTCACTCCAATCTGGCACTACGGACACTTGAATGATGTGATACTTTTGGGCTTTTACGACCTCTCTATCCTGTGTGTTTATTACTAGATGGTTAGGCCCGTATGTCAATACTGCCACTAATGACTTAGCCCACTCCGGCACCACTTCCAAATTAAACAAGTAAGCATCAGGAAGGTCATCTGACACTCCTTGTGGGGCTTCTCCAGATGTGAGTCTAGAGAGATGGTCTACTCTCAAGTGATTCCTACCTTTCCTTACCACAACCTTGAAGTCGTATTCCATTAGTAAGAGAAACCATCTTACTAATCTACCTGTATTGCATGGCTTGTTCACGAGATATAGCAGTGCATGATGGTCAGTAAAAAATTTAAACTTATTTGCAAGCAAATAATGTCTAAACTTTTTAACTTCATATACCATGCCTAATCCTTCACGTTCGGTGGTTGTATAATTTCATTCAGCTCCATTCAATTGTCTACTAGCATAGGCAATTGGAAGATCCATATTACCTTCACCAGTAGGTTGCGCGAGTACACACCCAATAGCATAATTGGATGCATCCACATGAACATGGAAAGGCTTATTCCAATCTGGTGTGGTTAAGATTGGTGCTGAACATAATCTACGTTAAGCTCATTGAAGGAATGCTCACATTCATCAGTCCACTCAAAGTTAGTCAAAAGTCCATACAGAGGCTTTGCTATGATGGCATACATGTGTATAAACCGTCCGTAATAACCACAATGCCCCATAAAAGCCTGTACTTCCTTGACGTTCTTTGGCCTAGGTAACTCTGCTATGGCTCTCACTTTCTCTTCATCAGTGGATATGCCATTCTTTGACACTATGTGCCCTAGAATCTTGCCTTGCTTGACCATGAAAACACACTTTTCTGGGTTCAGGCAGACTTGATATTCTCTACATTTGTCAAAGATTTGTCTAAGTTCAGGAATATGGGTTTGTCTAATGTTGGAATGAGCACAAAGATCATCAACATAGACTTCTAAGTTCTTCCTCAGGAACTCTTTAAATACATGGCACATCAGCCTCTGGAAGGTAGCGGGTGCATTGGTAAGCCCAAATGGCATTACCCGAAAGGAAAATATGCCCCACTCCGTGGCAAAAGCCATCTTATGTTGATCCTCTGGAGCAATGGCTACTTGATTGTAGCCAGAGAATCCATCCAGGAAGCTGTACACTTCCTTGCCTGCTACTCTTTCTAAGAGATGCTCTGTGATAGGAAGCGGATAGTTATCTCGAATTGTGGCTGCATTAACCTTCTTCAAGTTAATGCACACACGCAGCTTTCCGTTTTTCTTGGGCACCACTACGATGGGGGATACCCACTGAGTGTGCTCAACTTCATAGATGAATCCAGCAAAGCTACGGGATAGATTATGATGAAACTTTCAGCCCCGTAGCCAAGATGCCAACAATTAGGACTTTGATTGCAGTGGCCACATCAAGGAAATGGAGCTTATATCAGTTGGATGTGAAGAATGCCTTCCTCAATGAAGAGCTTGAAGAAGTAGTCTACATGAGCCAACCTCAATGATTTGCTAGTATGAGGTACCCAAATCATGTTTGCAAGCTAAGGAAAGCATTATATGGACTAAAGCAAGCCCCAAGGGCCTAGAATCAGAGGTTAGTGGATTATTTATCAAGTTGTGGATACAAAGAAAGTGTTGCAGATCCATCACTTTACATGAAGAAGCAAGGAGACAAGATGGTATACATATGCATCTATGTGGACGATTTGATCATCACAGGAAGTGATATTGCAGGTATTAAAGATATCAAATCAAAGCTAGGGAAGGAGTTCAAGATATCTGATCTTGGAACACTAAAGTACTTCTTGGGAATAGAGGTAATCTATGCACACAATGGCATCTTCTTGATTCAAAGAAAATACTTGTTGGATGTGCTATACAGGTTTGGTATGAGTGGTTGTAAGCCACTTTCTCAGCCCATGGAGCCCAATACAAAGTTGGTTGCAGGTCAAGGAGAGGCTATACAAGATATTACACTATATAGAAGCATAATTGGTTCATTAATTTATGCTACATTCACTAGACCTGATCTTGCATATGTAGTAGGTGTTCTCTCTCAATTTTTGCATGCACCTACTCATGATCATCTTATGGCGGCAAGAAAGGTGCTTCGTTACATCAAGCACACCATCAACCAAGGTCTATTTTACTCATATGATGCTGATCTAAGTGTCAAAGGATATAGTGATGCTAATTGGGCAGGTAGCAAGGATGATCGAAGGAGTACATCGGGTTATGTTTTCATGATAGGTACAAAAGTGATCTCTTGGAGCTCTAAGAAGCAACCCACTACGAGTTTGAGGCATCCAATTATGCCCATAATGGAAAGAAGTTGATTAGAGAAGATTTAGCTCACCTCTTGATGTGATCGGACCTCACTTTTGACATGTATATGTTTTTGATTGGTTAAAGAGGTTAGTAGGTGGTCTTTAAAACCTCTAATGAGTTGTATTATGACTTAGAGTCGTGGAAATACGTGCCCAAGCTGCCCCCTTGCTTAAGCACACCCCCTACTAGCTGTTCTCTGCATATTTTGCAGAAATTTCACTTTTACACACTATCTATCTAGATATTTTTGGCAGACCCCCCGGTCTTGTAATTGTTGTTTCTCCTTCATCCGGAATCCATTTGCAATGTTTTTTGTCTTCTTGGAAAGCTTATAAGTTGTACTTTGTCTGCTATAAGTCTCATGTTTAGTGCCTACACATGCGCAGAGAAATGTCCAGAACAGTGTCTTTCTAGTTAGCTCATACTCTGTTGAGAGATCAAGTTGTCTGTTTTGTTGCAGCTGGTTGAGGCATCATCCAGTATCCAAATGGAGTGATTTTACTCTCATTTGAAAGATCTTAAAGTCTAGTTTATGCCTGCAAAATTTCATTTCAGTCTCTGCATATACTCAGAGAAACTCAAAAAATACAGAGCCTATGTCTGAAAAATTCCAGGATCCTAGGAGGGTTCATTTGCTTTTGTTGTGCACATAGGAGTGTTTATCCTCCAACAGTGGTATCAGAGCTATAAGTGGAGTATCAAAGAGAGAAGAAGGAGCTACTGAAGTGAAGTAAAGACTTCATCAAAGTTTGAAGGAAGGAAGCAAAGAACGGGCATGTCAACAACAAGGGGAAGCAAATACATCATCAAATCAAAGACGAAGCTTCATCAAGAGGAGTAGCTCTATTTTTTGAGGTAAAAGCCATCCTTTTCAACTTCATTGCATCAAGGGGGAGGTTCAAAAGAGTTAGGAGGCACCATGGCTTATCTCAATGCTCAGATTGAGAAGCTCGAAAAAGGAAACTACCAACCGTGGCGATTTAGAATAAGCAATTTTTTGATGGGGAAAGGTTTGTTGGGACTTGTGAGTGGTGGAGAGCCAAAACCCTACATAGATGAGGTAAATCCAACCAATGACCAGAGAAGAGCAGTAAGAGAGTGGGATGAAAGGGACAAAAGGGTCATTTTCATTTTATCTCAGCATATTAGAAACTCTATGGTAGGGCATATTCAAGATTTGGATACATCGAAGAAGGTGTGGGAGTGCTTGGAGAGATTGTACTCAACCTCCACAAAAGCTAGAAAAATTCAGCTAAAGAATGAGCTAAATAATCTTAGGAAAAGCCCCTCTCAAGGTGCTAATGATTACATATTAAAGGTTAAAGATCTTGCAGATGCACTAGGGTCAATCGGTTGTGCCCTAGATGATGACGATCTTGTCGCCCACACCCTAAATGGACTTAGGGATGATGAAAAATGGAGGCCTTTCACAACTTCAGTGTATGTAAGGGACTCTCTTCCTAATTTTGATCAACTAATCACTCTCATGGTGACGGAGGAGATGAACCTTGGTGGTCATAATGCCAAGGATAGCCAAGGGCAATTGTTGTATGCAGGTAGAGGAAGAGGAAGACACAACCGAGGTGCTACAAGAGGAAGAGGAAGATATCAAAGCAACCAAGGAGGTCAAGGACAACAAGAAAATGCAGGTCAAAGAGGTGGAAGAGCCACAAATAGAGGAAGAGGTGCAAGATTTGGTGGAAGAGGACAAGCCACTTCAAATGGATGCTTTGTATGCGGTAAGCCCGGTCATTTTGCAAATGAATGCTATCATAGAGCTCAAAGACAAGGGAATCAAAGCAACAACAACAACAATTATAGAGGGCAAGGTAATTATGCAAACACATCATCCAGCCAAGGGAATGATTATTTACTTGCCATGAGGTATGGTGAAGATACAACTCAAGCTAGTGAAGATGTATGGTATGTAGACAGTGGATGTAGCAATCATATGTCATGTCGAAAGGAGTTTTTTAGTAATTTGCAGGTCCCAAAGCATCAAGGGCATGTGGAAACAGGTGATAACTCAGAGCATATCATTCAACATGTGGGAGATATCAGTTTGGAAGGAAATCAAAGAGCAAAGTGCTTATCAGAGGTATTACATGTCCCTACTATTACCAAAAACTTGATTTCGGTAGGCCAAATGGTAGAAAAAGGCTATCAAGTTAGGTTCAATGAAAGAGGATGTTTTGTTGAGGATCCAAGGGCAGGTTTCAAGCTCATAGCAAAAGGAAAAAAGCAAGGGAGAATGTTCACAATGGACATAAATCAACCACACCATTCAATGTATGTCACATATGGAGACAAGAGGATAGCAGATTTGGATCTATGGCATAAACGAATAGGTCACATCAACCTACAAAAGCTCAAGGACATGCAAAGGAGGAGCTTGGTAAGAGGCCTACCAAATTTTACATCTAAAATGTTGCATGAAATTTGTGTAGCTTGCCAACAAGGAAAACAATCAAGGCTGCCCTTCAAGAAGAGTACCTATGTAAGTGCAAATGTTTTAGACCTCATTCACACGGATGTTTGGGGTCCAACAAGAGAAGCATCCCTTGCTGGAAATAGGTATTTTGTAACCTTCATTGATGACTTTTCAAGGAAAGTGTGGTTGTATTGCATTAGAAACAAATCAGATGTGTTCCACTACTTCAAGAAATTCAAAGCACAGGTGGAGAAGGAATCAGGCAAGTTTATCAAAACTTTGAGATCCGATGGAGGGGGAGAGTACTTCTCCCATGAATTTTCTGAATTTTTGCAGGTCAATGGCATCAAAAGACAATTTACATGCAGGTATACCCCTCAACAAAATGGGGTAGCAGAGAGAAAGAACAGACACATAGCAGAGGTAGCAAGGTGTATGCTCAATGAAATGAATATGCCGCATTCTTATTGGGGAGAGGCTACATATACAGCCACATACATCATGAATAGATGTCCTACATCAGGTATACATCATCTAACCCCTGAGGAAGCATGGAGTGGAAGAAAACCTTGCATTTCACATCTTAGAATTTTTGGTTGTATATGCTATGTACATGTACCTCAAGAGTTGAGGTCAAAGTTAGATGCCAAATCTGAAAGGTGTATTTTTTGGGGATATTCTATGGAACAAAAGGGGTATAAATGCTATAATCCCATCACCAAGGAGCTGAAGGTAAGTAGGGATGTTGTCTTTGATGAGTTGAAGCCTTGGTATGCATGCACAAGTCCATTGCAGGTTGAAGACATAGGTGAGACAGATTTGAAGAATGATGATAGAGTTCAAGAAAGCATGGATTTGAGTGGTCCAAGCAACTCATGCAACACAAGGACACCCTCACCATGGAGTGGAAGGCTTAGGGAAAGAGAGACCAGCTCTGAAGAAAGAAAAGTCAAAGGCAAAGAGAAGATTTCAGTTGAAGAAGGAAGCTATGGGGACGAGAGCATGTTGGAAGATGAAGAGATAGAAGAAGTTCAAACTCTAGGAGTGGCCAAACAAAGAAAGAAGATGGCAACCACACCAAAAGGAAGTGAAAGAAGGTCTTCAAGAGTAAGATATCCAGTACAAAGGTTAACATATGATAATTTCATTACAAAGCATTATGCATACATGACTCAGGTAATCAAGGACAAAGAACCAACTAGTTATGAAGAAGCTAAGGATTGCAAGGAATGGCAAGAGGCAATGAAGGAAGAGCTCAAAGCACTTGATGAGAACCATACTTGGAGCTTGGTACCAGCTCAAGAAGGCATGAAGGTCATAGGTAATAAGTGGGTTTACAAAATTAAAAGAAATTCAGATGGTTCCATTGCTAGGTACAAAGCAAGGTTGGTGGCGAAAGGCTTCTTCCAAAGCTACGGGATAGATTATGATGAAACTTTCAGCCCTGTAGCCAAGATGCCAACAATTAGGACTTTGATTGCAGTGGCCACATCAAGGAAATGGAGCTTATATCAGTTGGATGTGAAGAATGCCTTCCTCAATGGAGAGCTTGAAGAAGTAGTCTACATGAGCCAACCTCAAGGATTTGCTAGTATGAGGTACCCAAATCATGTTTGCAAGCTAAGGAAAGCATTATATGGACTAAAGCAAGCCCCAAGGGCCTGGAATCAGAGGTTAGTGGATTATTTATCAAGTTGTGGATACAAAGAAAGTGTTGCAGATCCATCACTTTACATGAAGAAGCAAGGAGACAAGATGGTATACATATGCATCTATGTGGACGATTTGATCATCACAGGAAGTGATATTGCAGGTATTAAAGATATCAAATCAAAGCTAGGGAAGGAGTTCAAGATATCTGATCTTGGAACACTAAAGTACTTCTTGGGAATAGAGGTAATCTATGCACACAATGGCATCTTCTTGATTCAAAGAAAATACTTGTTGGATGTGCTATACAGGTTTGGTATGAGTGGTTGTAAGCCACTTTCTCAGCCCATGGAGCCCAATACAAAGTTGGTTGCAGGTCAAGGAGAGGCTATACAAGATATTACACTATATAGAAGCATAATTGGTTCATTAATTTATGCTACATTCACTAGACCTGATATTGCATATGTATTAGGTGTTCTCTCTCAATTTTTGCATGCACCTACTCATGATCATCTTATGGCGGCAAGAAAGGTGCTTCGTTACATCAAGCACACCATCAACCAAGGTCTATTTTACTCATATGATGCTGATCTAAGTGTCAAAGGATATAGTGATGCTGATTGGGCAGGTAGCAAGGATGATCGAAGGAGTACATCGGGTTATGTTTTCATGATAGGTACAAAAGTGATCTCTTGGAGCTCTAAGAAGCAACCCACTGTTGCTCTTTCATCCACAGAGGCTGAGTACAGAGGTTTAGCATTGGCTACATGTGAGCTATTATGGCTTAAGAAGATACTTAAGGACTTGGAAGTGGAAGTGGAGGAGTTTCCTCTTTATGGAGACAACATTTCAAGCATCTATCTAGCTAACAATCCCATGTTTCATGCAAGGAGCAAGCACATAGAGGTTCATTACCACTTCGTTAGAGAAAAGGTGATGGCAAAAGAGCTAGATATAAGGTATGTGAACACTAAAATGCAGGTTGCAGACATGATGACAAAGTTTCTTGAAGGTACAAAGCTTGGAGGATTCAAGGAAGCTATCAACATAAGAGACATAGGCTGAAGCAAGAAAGGAAAAGACTTTAGCTTGAGGGGGAGTGTTGAAAGTTTTTCAAGCTCAAGAGTGTGGAAACATGCCCCAAATTGAACCTTCCACATCATCCACAATCAAAGGAGGCTGATTTCCACGAGTTTTAGGCATCCAATTATGCCCATAATGGAAAGAAGTTGATTAGAGAAGATTTATCTCACCTCTTGATGTGATTGGACCTCACTTTTGACATGTATATGTTTTTGATTGGTTAAAGAGGTTAGTAGGTGGTCTTTAAAACCTCTAATGAGTTGTATTATGACTTAGAGTCGTGGAAATACGTGCCCAAGCTGCCCCCTTGCTTAAGCACACCCCCTACTAGCTGTTCTCTGCATATTTTGCAGAAATTTCACTTTTACACACTCTATCTATCTACATGTTTTTGGCAGACCCCCCGGTCTTGTAATTGTTGTTTCTCCTTCATCCGGAATCCATTTGCAATGTTTTTTGTCTTGTTGGAAAGCTTATAAGTTCTACTTTGTTTGCTATAAGTCTCAGGTTCAGTGCCTGCACATGTGCAGAGAAATGTCCAGAACAGTGTCTGTCTAGTTAGCTCATACTCTGTTGAGAGATCAAGTTGTCTGTTTTGTTGCAGCTGGTTGAGGCATCATCCAGTATCCAAATGGAGTGATTTTACTCTCATTTAAAAGCTCTTAAAGTCTAGTTTATGCTTGCAAAATTTTATTTTCAGTCTCTGCATATACTCAGAGAAACTCAGAAAATACAGAGCCTATGTCTGAAAAATTTCAGGATCCTAGGAGGGTTCATTTGCTTTTGTTGTGCACATAGGAGTGTTTATCCTCCAACACTCTTTCTAAGAGATGCTCTATGATAGGAAGCGGATAGTTATCTCGAATTGTGGCTGCATTAACCTTCTTCAAGTTAATGCACACACGCAGCTTCCCGTTTTTCTTGGGCACCACTACGATGGGGGATACCCACTGAGTGTGCTCAACTTCATAGATGAATCCACCTTCAACCAGTCTATCTATCTCTTCTTTGATCTTGGCAGGATAATTATCATTATATGTATATGGCTTTTGCTTAGAGGGTTTGGCATCTGAGGTCATGGGGATAGTGTGTGAGCATATGTCAGGGTCCACTCCTTTCAAATTCTTGTAACTCCAAGCGAATACATCTCTGTATTCTCTTAGCAAGGCTATTAGCTCTTGTTCTTCCTCTTCTGTCAGGTCATGGCCTATGTACGTGCATCTTTCTTCTCCTTCTTCGATGGCTACAACTACTTTCTTCGTGGTTTCTTTGTTATCATAGGCCTCCCCTGATTGTGCCTCTCGTTTAGGCATTCTAATCATGACTCTCCTGTCATCTATTTCATACTTCTTAAAATTTTTCGGGACCTCAAACAAAGATTCTTCCTCTTCTGGTGTGACTTCTCTCTTCTTTCTTTTCTTTCCTTCTTCCTTCGGGGTCACATGTGTGGCTAGCCTTACATCATTTGTAAGCTCTCCATGCCTCTGGGGTTGAAATTCTACTTCATAGAAGTATTCTTCATCTGATGCAAAAGGTGGGTCCATAATGATTGACTCTAGATCGGAGTCACTTGCATCCTCAAATGCATCAGGGTTAGGTTCACACTCTTCTAACACTGCCTCTCCCATGATTGGCTCTATGGAGAAGACTGAAATGTCATAGCCATCTTCATCACAGTGAGGTGTCCATTGTTCTTCATTGATGGATACATCCATTGTTGCTAAGATTTCTGCCCAGCCGTGGGGTTCAAATTCTTTGTCAGGAAAGACTATAGGCGCATAGGCTGGGTCTTGAATTGATCTATGTGTTTCCTTCGCACCTACCTCTCTGGTTTTTCCTCTTTTCTCCTCTTCCACTGCCACTTTACACATCCATAAGTGAGTGTCTTCATGCATTCATGAGGATCCTGATCCTATGGAATGCACCGATCCCGTATCATCTTGGGTTCTATGGATGGGATTCCATTGGATAGGAGGGACATCTCTATGAGAGTAATCTTTGAGATTCACTTTGGTCGTAACACCTAAGTGTTGCAGGTACAAGGAATTGGTTCCCCAATCCTGGACCACTTGCAACTGTCGCATAAATGGTCTTCCCAAAATCATCTCATAGACATGATTCTTGCTAAAATCACATATAGCAAATGTGTGCTCAAACTCAACACCGCATGTAGTGAGAGTGATTCCTTCTAACAGCCCTAAGGGTCTCTCTATGTGACCATCGGCCATTTGCAATTTCATCCTCGTGGGTCTGAGTGCTGGCTTGCCCCAACGCTTCCATAGGGAAGTGGTAGCAATTGCAACTCCTGCACCTGAATCTAAAATGGCCTTGGTGGTGTATCCTTGATGGGTGATAGGAAGATATGTGTTTCCCTCTTCGCCCTCACTCATGTCTCCTATCTTGTCCAATGGTATTTCTGGCACTGTACTCTGGGATCCTACCTGGGAACGAGGTTTGGCTATCTCTGGTACTTGTTTGGCTACATGTTTCCATAGCTCTGGCCTTACTTTGAGTAGCTCTTCTAACGTGAGGTTGCACTGTACTTTAGTGTTTTTCACTACCTCTGTGTTCCTAGGTATGACTGAGTCCTCATTTTGTACCATGACCGTGGGTGCTCTCATACAAGTGGACTTAGCTTCCCATGGGCCTGTGAAGTGGGGTAATTCTTGTAGAGAGTTAGACTCAAAGTCTAATCTTTCCTGAGATTGGGTGCTCTACTGCTCCTCATAAATGGATGGGATGTCTTGTGGGAATTGGTCGTGTGCGTCATCCACAAGTTCAATGGGAGGAGGGACTTCACTTTCTTTAGCCCATTTGTCTTCTTGAATCTCTCGTAGGAATTCTGGTGTGAACCGATTCATAGAAGATGATGTGTCTGGCTCCGTAGAGTTAGGCACATAGGCTTCCTGGGCAGGAAGACCTGCCCTTTCACTTGCCTTGTCCTTGTGTTGAGAGGCGGGTTTCTTTTCTGATTGTGCAATTAGCTTCTCTATTCTTTCTAACAGTCCATCAAAGTGCAATTGTGTCTTTGCTGAACTACAGATGTTAAAGAGGCGACTGGCTTCAAACATGGTCTGAGCCAATTCCACCATCTTAGCACAAATTTTGGTTCGTTCTAGCTCTAGTTCTGCTCTAGGGTAACACTTTTCATGATCAGTTACGTTTGGCCCTTCTTGGATTCTGGCCTGATATGCTTTAAGCATCATATGAAGGTTCTCGGGAGTGGGATCTGCTAGGACTCATCCTACTCTAGGGGGTGGTGGAATTAGGTGAGGCGGGTTGGAAGGTGGCGGGTCGGATGGAGTTGGGAATGGTGGAGGTGGGGTAGTGTGAGAGGGAGTTTGAGATGTGAGTTCAGTTATCCTGGCCTTTGTTTCTCTAAGGCTTTCCTCGAGTTCACTCATCTTTCTTGCCCATTGCCTTTTCATTCTTTCACGACTATCTCTCCACGCTCTAGTCCTTTTCTTTGTCATGCTCTCTGTTTCACTAACATCTGGGCTCTTTTCCTAGCCTACCCCTTGGTTTTGTTGCAATGCTTGAGCTCTAGTGACTACCTGTACGGGTGCAGTGGAAGTGACACTTCCTGTGGAATCTACCACTAACCCAATAACGTTAATAGGAGTGATTTTTGGCATATTATTAGGATTCTTAGGGCAGTCTCGTAAGAGATGCTCCTTTCCACACTCTTGGCAAAAGCCCTGGATCATCACTGACTGGGGTTGTGTAGGTGGAGGCAAGGGACAATCACGAATGAGATGATCTCCCTGACATCTGTAGCATGGTCCTCTAGGGAATGGGGGTCTTACTTGCCTAGGTTGAGGTCTAGAGTTGGGGTTTGTGTACATGACATTAGCATACTCTGGCTCCCAAATAGGTTCACTCGGTTCCTCACTGTAGTAGGACTCACCATGTTCAGGAGACTGCATGTAGTAGGCCTGGGGGCTATCAACATGTGTAGAATCGAAACTATGGTCACTGGGGTCACTTTCTGATAGTAATGGGGTTACTGGCACTATGGCCCTATTCAGGTTTTCTTCTGCAGCTGCATACTTTACAGGGATCACGTTGGATGGAGCTGGAGATTGTTGGGCTAGTACAGGCTGAGGCCTTTGTTGGTTTTGGTATTGTGGTTGGTAGGTTTGTTGAGGCCTAGCATACTGCTGCGGTGGGTACTGATTCTGGTATCTTCCCTGCTGAGGGTATGGTTGAGGGTAGGGTTGCCTAACCGCCTGCTTATTGTAGGGGCAATCTTGCGCGGTGTGATTGGTGTACCTCCGTTCTATGGTGCAGTATTGGCTACTAGGATTTACTTGGGGTTGAGCCATAATGGGACATACATTCGCCATGTGGTCACCTCCACAAGTATAGCATCTTTTCACAGGGGCAAACCTTGGGATTTGTTTGCTAGAGACACCTAATTTCCGAGCTACCTTCTCTGCAAGTTCCTCAATTGATGTGGATTGCGTGGAAGAGAGGCTAGAGGTACTATCTGAATCTTTGTATATCTTGGAAAGCTCCAACTCCTCCCCTAGGTTATCCTCGATGTCAATGCACATGCGTACACACTCTTCTATGGTCCTAGGGTCCTTCAAGTACACATAAGATATCAATTTAGTACTTAGCAATCCATCCAAGAACAAAGCCACTTGTTTAGCTGGCGTGGGTAACTCAGGGACAGGGCATCTCTCTAAGTATTGCCTAAATCTTCTTGCTGCAAGTCTCACAGTCTCTTTAGGGGTCTGCTTGAAGCTATGTATCAATGAGGAAGTATTATGCCTTATGCCACTTTTAGAGAATTCAGTGATGAAAGCCTCTAGGAGTTGGTCTATGCTCCTGAACTGTCTCTCATTCAATGGTTGAAACCACGTAAGGGCTGTGTTCCTAAGGGTTATACCAAAGGCATTGTACTATGTGAATAGATCCTCCACTTGTTCAGCTCTCAAGACTTGCCTAAACTCAACCACATGATCGTATGGATCTCCAATGCCATCAAATTAGTTCTTCATGGACTTAACTAGCTGAGTCGGTCTCAAAGTTCTTGTGTGCTCTCTAGGTCTGGGTAGAGGGAACTCATCCGCATTTCTTTGATTCCTTGGAGCTCTAAGTACCTCAGGTTCCACTCTATTTGTTTCCGTCCTCGTTCTTTCTCTGCCCCCTGGGTTGGCAAAGCTTACTTCTGGCCTATCTCTACTTCTATCTCTTTGAGTTCCATGAGCTTGGGATGTTCCAGCTCCAGGGTGACCATAGGACACGTTCGATCTTGGTTGGGGGAAAATGAATTTACCCTTCCAAGTGTAAGCATGTCTATCATGTTCTATAACCACAAAGATCCTCTCTGAAGCGTGATCTAGGTAGGTCACTCTGCCTGGGCTATCTGGATCTTTAAACTCATAGATAATGATTGTTCCTATATCATTTGGCCGATCAGATTTATACCTCCAAAAGGCTTCATCAGTCTCTCGGTTCAGAAGCAAATCTATGCTCTTGTTGTCCTGGGGAATCCACTCAGGAGTGAGAATTCTAGTAAGAACAGATTTGCCTCGAGGGGTTCTAGGTTCTACACCCATGTTTCCTTGCTCCAGGTCACCTAAATCCGCTTCTGAGATCACATTCCCAAATTCAGCTGTCCTATCTGGGTGACTGGTGACTACATATATTATCCCTTCCTTGTCTAGGTATGCTCCGTTTTCAAACTTGACAGCTGGGTGTTCTAGTCCTATGGATTGGTCAGGGTTTTTAATCTGGATCACGGTTCTTCCTAGGCCGTCCTCATAGATGCTAGCACCTAATCGGTTGGTCCTAAGGTATTCCAGCTGCATCTTGTAGGGGCCTTCCACCCTATACAGATATGGCACACCTGAACTTCCTGTAGGTCTGTCCATGCCTTGAGACATCACTGATTCACTTGTCTCAGAGCTAGGGTAATGCGAGTGGTGGCTCAACTATTGGGCCCAAGACCTAGCAGTATGATTAACGCTAGCCTCTGAAGACCTAAGACTTTGTCTATCCCTTACTAGGTGCCGTCCTGATCTAAGGTTCATATGCCTATTTAAGTAGCCCAATTTTTGCCCAAAGTACAACCTTGTTGCTGAGTTCCTTTGTAGCAATTACTTGATTCCTTCTTATGTTGATTATCGTGTTTATACTCTTGTCTGATATCACGTCGTCAGGAGCATTTGAGTTTCTGCACTTGAAGTTGATCGTTCCACGTTAAGTTCTTTTTTACAGTTCTCGACCGTACAAAGATTATGTCGTTGGCTTGAACTTGAGTATTTAGGTAGTCTTCAACTTGATAAATTCCTATCGCCGCCCTGGCCTACTCCTATCACTAGTCGTTCTTAGCCTAAGCTAGGAATTGACAGAGGGAGTTGAGAGGCTTGCACAAAATGGAGCTACAAAAATATGAAATGGTATTTACAATGGTTTTTAGTGATGAAAATCACTATTGTTGTAGGGATTTCTTCTAACGATTTGACAGACATATCTTCGAGCTCCCTACTTGCTCCTTCTTCTTGTGTGTCCACCTCTTTTGTATGCGTTAGTGTCTTGAAAAAATATTGGCCTACTTGCCAGATCGTCGTTGACTGCTCTGTCTGCTTGTACTTTCTCTTCTTTCTGACTCCCTTCGTAAGCTTCCTTGCCTGGTGAGTCCTTCAGATCCAACTGTGGGACTAGGTGGTCATAAGATTTTGGGGGTACAGTGAGTTACTCCAAGGGGGGCCTGTAATTGTTGATGTGTGTCTTTCAATCCATTGTGGTAAAAGAGCTATATTAACTAGTGAACTTTTGCAGGAACATTGCGTGCACTCAAGGCATTCCAAGGCAAGCTAGCAAGGGTGAGTACCAAGCTTGGGAGGAGGCTTCCTGGGCTAGGGTAGCAGTCTGAGCAACCAAGAGGATTGAGGTTGGAAGTTCTCTCAACCCTCCTTTGTCAATTCCTAGCTTAGGCTAAGTACGACTTAGGTGTGGTAATTAATTAGGGCAAAGTCAGGCACGAATCAAGTCCAAGAGAACTAATCAACCAAGTGCAAGCATTAAGTAGGTCTTAAGTGAGAAAACCCTAAGGGACAAAAGTAAAATTGAATCGGTCATTTATCAAGTGCAAAATTCACTTAAGTACTCTTGACGACGTGATATCAGACAAGATCCTAAACATAATATTCAACTAAAAAGAACAAAGAGATTGGTGCAAATTAACCTGCAACGAGAGTGTACTTGGGACCAAGGGGGTAGATAAACAAGGCATATGAACCTTAGGTGAGGCAGACACTTAGGCCGAGACAGACAAAGCCTCAGATCTCTGAAGCTAGTGTCAATCACACTGCTAGGTCTTGGGCTCAGCAGTTGAGTGATTACCCTACATTCCCCGATCAGAAACAAGTGATTCTGAGATGTCCTATAACATGGAGAGACCAGTAGGTAGTTCAGGGGTGGCGTACCTAGAAAAGCCAGAAGGACCTTACAAGACTCAATTGGAATACATCAGGACTAATCGTCTAGGTGCTCGCATCTACGAAGATGGTTTGAGAAGATCTGTGGTCCAGATTAAGAACCCCGATCAACCCCATGGACTAGAACACCCAGTAGTCAAGTTCGAGAATGGAGCATACCTAGATAAAGAAGGGACTATTTATGTAGTCTCCACTCTTCCAGATAGAACAGACGAGTTTGGGAATGTGATCGTAAAAACCGACATGGGTGATATAGAGCAAGGGAATTTGGAGAGAGAGCCTAGGACTCCTCGTGGTAAATCAGTCTTAACCAGGATCATGACTCTAGAGTGGATTCCCCAGGATAATAAAAGCATAGAATTGGTTTTAAACCGAGAAACCGATGAGGCTTTTTTAAGATATAAGCATGCCCAACCTCATGAAGTAGGTACTTTCACAATCTATATACATCAGAGAGGATTTTCGTGGTCACTGAGCATGGCAGACATGCCTACACATGGAAGGGTGAATTTGTTTTTCCCCAACCACGGTCCAATGTGTCCTACCGTCACTAAGGAGCTGGGACCTCCCAGGTTCATGGAGCTCAAAGAGATAGAAGTAGAGACACACCTAAAGTAAGCTTTTCCAACTCCCTGGGAAGAGAAAGGGTGAGAAAAGGGATAGATAGAGAAGAAACCGAGAGACCTAGAGCCCAAAGAAACCAGAGAAATGCTGATGATTTCCCTTTACCAAGGCCGAGAGAACACACTAGGACCCTGAGGCCAACTCAGCTGGTGAAGTCCATGAAGAATTACTTTGATGGCACTGGAGACCCTTACGACCATGTGGCAGTATTTAGGCAAATCTTGAAAGCTGAACAGGTAGAGGACCTATTCACACAATATAATGCTTTTGGTCTAACCCTTATGAACACTGCCCTTACAAGGTTTCAACCACTGAATGAGAGGCAGTTCAGAAACATAGACCAACTCCTAGAGGCATTAATCATAGAGTTTTCTAAGAGTGGCATAAGGCACAACACTTCCTCACTAATTCATAGCTTCAAGCAAACACCTCAAGAGACGGTCAGATTAGCAGGAAGACGGTTTAGGCACTACCTAGAGAGGTGCCCAATGCCTGAGTTACCCACACCAGCCAAGCAAGTGGCTTTGTTCTTAGATGGATTGTTGAGCACCAAGCTCAGGTCATATGTGTATTTGAAGGACCCCAGAACTATAGAAGAATGTGTGCGCATGTGTATAGACATTGAGGATAATCTAGGTGAGGAGCTGGAGCTATCAAAAATCTACAAGGATTCGGATAGCTCTAGTAGCCTTATGTCGGGTCAATCCACATCCACTGAAGAACTTGCAGAAAAGGTAGCTCAAAAACTAGGTGTCTCTAGTAAACAAATTCCAAGATTTGCCCCAGTTAAGCGGTGCTATACTTGTGGAGGTGACCATATGGCAAGTGTATGTTCCATTATAGCTCAACCCCAAGTGAATCCTAGTAGCCAGTACTGCACAATAGAGCGAAGGTACACCAATCACATTGCACAAGACTCCCTTATAACAAACAAACTGTCAGGCAAAATTACCCTCAGCCATATCCACAACAGGGTAGATACCAGAATCAGTACCCACCACAGCAATACGGCAGACCACAGCAACCTTATCAGCCACCTTATCAAGGGCAACAGAGACCTCAACCAGTCCTTGCCCAGCAACCCCCTCCTCCAACCAATGTAATCCCAGTAAAATATGCATCTGCTGAAGAAAATCTGAACAGAGCCATAGTCCCAGTCACACCGTTGCTATCAGACAGTGATCCAAGTGACCATAGTTTTGACTCCACACATATTGACAGCCCACCGGCTTACTACATGCAGTCACCCGAGCATAACGAGCCATACTATTATGAGGACCCAAGTGAAAATAGTGGGGAGCCTGAGTATGCTAATATCATGTACACAAACCCCAACTCCAGACCTCAACCTAGGCAAGTGCGACCCCCATTTCCTAGAGGACCATGCTTCAGATGTCAAGGAGATCACCTTATACGTGATTGTCCACTGCCTTCCCCTACACAACCCCAACCAGTGACAATTCAGGGCTTCTATCAAGATTGTGGAAAGGAGCATCTCTTACGAGATTGCCTGAAGAACCCCAATAACCTACCAAAAATCACTCCTATCAACGTCATTGGACTAGTGGTAGACTCTACAGGAAGTGTGACTTCCACTGCCCCAGTGCATGTGGTCACTAGAGCTCAAGCTTTGCAGCAAACTCAAGGAGTAGGGCTGGGAAAGAGTTCTGAGGTTAGTGAGACAGACAGCATAACCAAGAAAAGGACAAGAGCTTGGAGAGATAGCCGGGAGAGAATGAAAAGACAATGGTCATAGAAAATGATCGAACTTGAAGAAAGCTTGAGAGAAACCAAAGCAAAGATAAGTGAACTCGCATCTCAAACCCACTCTCATACTACACCACACCCCTTCCCATCACCCTCCAACCCATCACCTTCCGTTCCCCAACTTTCTAATCCACCACACGTAGCCCACCCACCACCCAGAGTAGGATCAGTCCTAGCGGATCCCACTCCTGAGGATCTAGACATGATGCTTAAAGCGTATTAGACCAGAATCCAGGAAGGGCCAAATGTGACAAATCATGAGAAATGTTACCCTAGAGCCGATCTAGAGATAGAGCGAACAAAGCTTTGTGCTAAGATGGTCGAATTGGCGCAAGCCATGTTTGAAGCCAGTCGCTTGTTCAGTGGCTCTAAATCCACAAGAACACCCTTGCATTTGGATGGTCTGTTGGATAGATTGGAGAGGTTACTTACAAAGTCTGGGAAAGGAGTCACCTCCCAGATTAAGGAGAGTGCAAGAGATAGAATAAGCATTCCTCCCCAGGAAGCTTATGTGCCTAACTCCACTGAACCCGACACCTCTTCTTCTATGAATAGGTATTCACCAGAGTTCTTGAGAGAAATTCAAGAAGAGAAATGGGCAAAGGAAAGTGAAGTCCCTCCTCCCATTGAACTTATGGATGATGCACATGATCAATTCCCAGAGGACATCCCGTCTATTTATGAAGAGCAGGAGAGTGCCCAATCTCAAGAGAGATTAGACTTCGAGTCTAATTCCTTACAAGAACTATCCCATTTCACAGGCCCATGGGAAACCAAGTCAACTTGCATGAGAGCACCCACGGTCATGATAATAAACAAAGATTCAATCATACCTAGGAATACTGAGGTAGTAAAGAACACTAAAGTGCAGTGCAACCTCACTTTAGAAGAGCTACTCAAAGTTAAGCTAGAAGTGTGGAAACACGTAGCCAAACAAGTGCCAGAAATAGCGAAATCATGTTCCCAGGTAGGATCACATAGAATAGTGCCAGAAATACCATTGGATAAGATAGGAGATATGAGTAAAGGAGAAGAAGGAAATACCTATCTCCCAGTTACCCATCAGGAATACACAACCAAAGCAATTTTGGACTCAGGTGCAGGAGTTGCAATTGCTGCCACTTCCCTATGGAAGCGTTGGGGCAAGCCAGCACTCAGGCCGACGAGAATGAAATTGCAAATGGCCGGTGGTCATATTGAGAGACCTTTGGGATTGTTAGAAAGAATAACTCTCACTACATGTGGTGTAGAGTTTGAGCATACATTTGCTATATGTGACTTTAGCCAAAACCAGGCCTATGAGATGATTTTGGGGAGACCATTTATGCGGCAGTTGCAAGTGGTACAAGATTGGGGCACCAATTCTTTGTACTTGCAACACTTAGGTGTTACAACCAAAGTCAATCTCAAGGATTACTCTCATAGAGATGTACCCCCCATTCAATGGAATCCCATCCATAGAGCCAAAGATGATATTGAGTTAGTGCATTCCATAGGATCAGGATCCTCATGGATGCATGAAGACACCCACTTATGGATGTGCAAGGTAGCAGTAGAAGAAGAGAAGAGAGAGAAAGCCAGAGAGTTAGGTGCAAAAGAAACCCATAGATCAATTCAAGACCCAGCCTATGCACCTGTAGTTTTTCTTGACGAAGAATTTGAGCCTCACGGCTGGGCTGAAATTTTAGCAACCATGGATGTAGCCATCAATGAAGAACAATGGACACCCCATTGTAACGAGGATGGCTATGACATTTCGGTCTTTTCAATAGAACCAATCATGGGAGACGCAGTTTTAGAAGAATGCAAACCTAGCCCTGATGCATTTGAGGATGCAAGTGACTCCGACTTAGAGTCAATCATTATGGACCCACCATTTGCATCAGAGGAAGAATACTTCTATGAGGTAGAAGTTTACCCTCACAGACATGAAGAGCTCACTAATGATGTGAGATTAACCACCCAAGTGACCACCAAAACTGAAGGCAAGAAGAGGAAGAAGAAGGAAGTCACTCCGGAGGAAGAAGAATCCTTGTTTGAGGTCCCTGAAAACTTTAAAAAATATGAGATAGACGATAGGAGATTCGTGATAAGAATGTCAAAACGTGAGGCACAATTAGGAGAGGCCTATGATAGCAAGGAAACCACCAAGAAAATACTCGTAGCCATAGAAGAGGGAGAGGAAAGATGCACCTACATAGGACATGACTTGTTGGAAGAAGAAGAGCAAGAGTTGATAGGGTTGCTAAGGGATATAGAGACGTTTTTGCTTGGAGTTACAAGGACCTGAAGGGTGTAGACCCTGACATATGCTCACACACGATCCCCATGACCTCAGATTCCAGACCCTCTAAACACAAGCCCTACACATACAATGACAACTATGCTGCCAAGATCAAAGAAGAGATAGATCGCTTGGTTGAAGCTGGATTCATCTATGAAATTGAGCACACTGAATGGGTATCCCCCATTGTAGTGGTGCCCAAAAAGAATGGCAAATTACGTGTATGCATTAACTTGAAGAAGGTTAACGCAACCACTATCAGGGATAGTTATCCGCTTCCTATCACTAAGCATCTATTAGAAAGGGTAGCAGGCAAGGAAGTGTACAGCTTCTTAGATGGGTTCTCTGGCTACAATCAAGTAGCCATTGCACCAGAAGATCAGCATAAGACGGCTTTTGCCACAGAATGGGGCATATTTGCTTTTCGGGTAATGCCATTCGGGCTTACCAATGCACTTGCAACCTTCCAGAGGTTGATGTGCCATGTGTTTAAAGAGTTCTTGAGGAAAAATTTGGAAGTCTATGTTGATGATCTTTGCGCTCATTCCAACATTAGACAGACCCATATACCTGAACTCAGACAAATCTTTGACAAATGTAGAGAATATCAAGTCTGCTTGAACCCAGAAAAGTGTGTTTTCATGGTCACGCAAGGCAAGATCCTAGGGCACATAGTGTCAAAGAATGGCATATCAACGGATGAGGAGAAAGTGAGAGCCATTGCAGAACTACCTAGGCCAAGGAATGTCAAGGAGGTACAGGCCTTCATGGGGCATTGTGGTTACTACTACCGGTTCATTCACATGTATGCCGTCATTGCAAATCCTCTATATGCTCTTCTAACTAACTTTGAGTGGACTGATGAATGTGAGAACTCTTTCAAGGAGCTCAAACGAAGATTATGTTCAGCACCAATCTTGACCACACCAGATTGGAACAAGCCATTCCATGTCCATGTAGATGCATCCAATTATGCTATTGGATGTGTACTTGCACAACCTACTGGTGAAGGTAATATGGATCTTCCAATTGCTTATGCCAGTAGACAGTTGAATGTAGTTGAACGAAACTATACCACCACTAAACGAGAAGGATTAGGCATGGTGTATGTGGTTAAAAAGTTTAGACACTATTTGCTTGCAAATAAGTTTAAATTTTTTACGGATCACCAAGCTCTATTGTACCTAGTAAACAAGTCATGCAATACAGGAAGATTAGTAAGATGGTTCCTCTTACTAATGGAATACGACTTTGAGGTAGTGATGAGAAAGGGGAAGACCCATTTGAGAGCAGATCATCTCTCAAGGCTCACATCAAGAGAGGCCCCACAAGGAGTGTCAGATGACCTACCTGATGCTTACTTGTTTAATTTGGAAGTTGTACCGCAGTGGGCTAAGCCATTAGTGCCAGTATTGACATACAGTCCTAATCACCCGGTAATGCACACAGAAGATAGAGAGATAGTAAGAGCTCAAAAGTATCATATCTTGGCAGGAAGTATGTACAAACATACGGAGCAAGGAGTATTAGCCTGTTGTGTGGAAGAGGACGAGTACGCTAAGTGGTTGCAATTAGCACATGTAGGTGCATTAGAGCAACACTACTCAAAACAACGAACCCTACAGACCCTGAGGAGACTAGGAGTGCATTGGCCAACCATGGAAGTTGATGTCCATAGAATGTGCAAAGAATGCCCAATCTGCTGCACTAAACCACCAGTGGAACATGCCACTCTTTATCGAGTGTCTTTAGTGCCAGATTGGAGTGAACCATTAGTAGCCGTCTTGAGGACGAAAACATTCCCTCAAGATATGACTTTGGCTAGACAAAGGAGTTTGGAACAAGAAGCCTTAGATTACACAATCATTGGTGATAATTTATACAAACGTGGTAAAGATGGTTACCTAAGGTTGTGTGTCCATGAGAGTGAATACCTCAAGATATTAGAGACTGCTCACCAAGGTGTAGTAGGAGGACACTTCGGTCCAGATAGGGTGATCAAGGCAATACTATTTGCAGGGTTTTGGTGGCCAACCCTTCACATGGATGCACATACCTATGTGAAGAGGTGTGAGGTTTGTCAGTGAACCCAGTATCCCATACGCAAGGATGAGATGCCATTGAAGTCTATGATGGGTGGACGTGCATTCTCTAAGTGGGGAATAGACTTTGTGGGTCCTATTAATCCCCCAGCTAAGGGTTCACATGCTAAGTATATCATTGTGGCCACAGACTATCTAACCAAGTGGGTAGAAGTAAAAGCCACTACGAAGAACGATGCTCAAACAACAGCAAAGTTCCTATTTGAAAATGTGTTCACTAGATACGGACTACCTATAGAGTTAGTTAGTGATAGAGGGACTCACTTCTTAAATGAAGTCATTGAAGATCTTCTTCAAGAGTTCTTGGTGATACACAAGAAGTCTGCCCCCTATCATCCACAAGCTAATGGCCAGGCTGAGAGCACAAATAAGATCTTATGCAATGTGCTGACTAAATTGGTGAATAATGTTAGCTCCGAAAATGGTTGATTTTTATGCTCTAATGTGGTTTTATTTGGCAGGAAATTTGCTTGATTTCAGGTATTGCAGAATGAATTTGATAATTGATGAGAAGCATGTGGAGATATTGATTGCAGGGATGTGGAGAAAAGGGATTGAGCATGGACAAGCCTCCTAAGAGCATAGGAGATACTGACGTGCAGAGGAAATTAGAAGCGGCTTTGTTTCAGGGGGGAAAGCTCACTGCTCGCAGTCCCAGCAGAGAGCTGTTGTATATCCGCTAACGGGAGGTATAGAAGGGAAGCAATTAGCATTCGTACAGGTGTTATTTCTATGCGTGTTATTGTGGCAGATCTGTGAAGACAATAAGGAAGTAACTTGCATGGTGCGCTTGGGTCTTTCGAGACTATGCAGAAGGAGGGCATGGAGATCAATGCTGTAACTTTTTTGTGTACAATCAAAGCATGCTCTAATGCATCAGTTTTGCAAGAGGGCACACTTCTACATAGTTCATGTTTAAAATTTGGGCTTCATGATGTAGATGCCATTGCTAGTGCCTTGATTAATATGTATGCAAAGTGTGACATTGTGGAGGATGCATATGCCATTTTCAATCATCTGTTGAGGATTTGGGAGAGTTATCTTCACTTTTGCAAGCGCGTCTCGTGGCCAAAACTGTGGATAGAGGAAGTGAGGTGATTGGCGCATATATATATATATATATATATATATATATATATATATATATATATATATATATATATATATATATATATATATATATATATATATATATATATATATATATATATATATATATATATAATAAATAAATTCGATGTTCTGTGTGGCTGGGGTTGGCCGTCGGGAGATCGGCTAGGTGTTCGCTCTCACTTGATATAGGAAGTCCTGGAAGTGTGCAGATATCCAAGGGGAAGATCATCAGCATACGCAGGAGAAGAGGGCTTAAAACTTTTTCGGAGGATCTAGGGGAAAAAGGGACGATAGGGATATTCAACTAGAAGGGCCGAATTTGAAGACTTTTGGGGAATCCAAGGTGGTTACATGGATGCCCGTGGCTTTGGAGAGGTCTTCAGCAGCTGCTTGATACAGAGAATACTTGTCGCGATGCAAAATTTCTCAGCTCCTGGCAGGTCAGAGAGCACACGCGAGTCGCTCAGGGTTTTGATGCTAATATGAAGACCAACATCTATAACAGCACTTAGAGAAGCAAGATCAGACGTGCAATCGTTGGAAGGAGCTCCGATGCTCATGCTACCCATTTCACCATGGTATCTATGGAATCTCTCATCTTGTGATTACTGAAGGCTCAGTAAACAACCGGGTTGGGGGATATCAAAGAGGCAAAGGATCAATCTGGGGGACGTGGCTAAAGAGTGCAAAGATTTGACGGACATCGTTCAGTGTTTTCTGAGAAAAGTGAAGGCATCTGTAGATTCGGCTTGTGAGAGGTTGTTTTTACTCATTACAAATGGAAGAAAGGGCGCAACTATTCATGGAGGAGGAAGGTAGTTTCAAACTTTGAATATTTCCTTGTCATTAAAGGTTCACTCTATATGATTGAAGTTGTTATAGAAACAGGCTGTAAATCTACAGCGTTCTACTAGTGAACATATGATAGCAAAGCATGGAGATTGTACAGTAGATGTCGAAGTTGCTCACGATGAGGGAAACAATTGTATTTGTCTCTGTATAATGCTAATGCGAAGAGCTTTGTGACATAAATTATTGCCGAGGAAATGAGATCCTTATAATGCCTGAGTGAACTGTAAAGTTATGAAGGATAAGAAGTTAAAGTTGTATTTCTGTATACACCACTGCATTCAATTAAACAATGAAGAACATTGATGCTCAGTTTGCCATATCATGTGAATGTACAGTGCGTAGTTGTTTGATTTCCCCCTTTTGTTTAAATTAGTACTCTTGTCCACTATGGAGGCCACGAGATTACATTAACGTCTTACACATCATACCTCCAAAATTGCAATGAAATGGTAATTTACAATTAAAATGTTGAGTTGGACCCTACCTGTCAACTTCAATTTGTGAAGACTCCGTCAATGATATCTGTAGTGCAAACATTCCATTGCATTCATTGTTGCGCTAAATGTCGAAGTAAGCCTTATGTATCTATATATGAAATGACAATGAGAATAATTCAGCTACACAAATTCATTATGTGTAATCTCCAAGACTCAACTACCAGAAGCGCACACTTCCATTCCTTCTAACACCACTCAAATACTGTGCTAATTCCTGTTCTCGACTTATGCTGCATGTCCTTGGTGTAAACGCTTCATTATGTGTGAAATGCTTTCATCGTTTGGCTGTTCATATAATACAAGGTTGGGAATCCGAAAGTGAGGTGTCATGAGTATTTATTTCTAGATTGGAAAAGAAATTTTTTAAGGCAGGCTAACTATGTGTTATTTGACTTATGACATAACAACAATGATATATGTGTTGTTGTCTGGATCATTGATATATTGTACAGTTGGTTAAACCATGTTCTTTCTAGCAGGAAGGTTCTTGCCTTCGATATCCATCTATTAGCATATTTATTGCTACTGGTGTTGGATTTATACCCAGCACCGATCTGTATCTTGCAAAGGTCTCTCTAGCCTTCTTCAGGATGCCAGACTTGCAATAAGCATGGAGTAGATAATCAAACACTTTTGCATATGGTGTGTCTCCTGCAGCCATCATTGCTTTAAAAAAAAATAAAAAAAAATCTTCGTCCACACCTGCAAGATCTTTTGCTTCCAACTGAGCTTTCAACAAGAACCTGCAAGAACTCAAACTTGCGGTCTTGCTTCTATTCTTCAAGTATTTGGCAACTTCCTTCAACATTTCTGGGCCAACTTCCTCTTCATCTTTGAATAAATGGGCAAGCTTTGGATTCACATGAGCATGGCGTTCATAACCCAAAGTCTTCATATGAGAATAAATTTCCAAAGACTTTGGAAACAACTTTCGATCACAACATATAAAAAAGGGGGATTCCTCGAGGGGTAATTGTGGGCTCTAGGTAATCCAAGTAGACCGATTCCGAGGGGTTAAACCAAATAACGTCTCATATAATCATTTGTTCCGTGGGCTTAGGAGCCTATCAAATAACAAACGCTCTGATTGGGACAAACAACTACACCACGCTGTTTGGGCATACCGAGTTGCCTATAAAACGGTACTCCAAGCCACACCCTTCAGATGGTGTTTGGCCAAAATGTAGTGCTACCATTGGATTTTTTGATACCTACGTTAAAGATAGCACAAGAGCATGACTGGTCATGCCATGAACTCTCCTCTAGAATCTTTGATCTTGAATGTTTAGGGGAGACACGATTGAGAGCTACAGCAGGAATATATGCAGCCAAGAAGAGGCAAAAGGCGTATTTTGATACACATGTGAAGGATAAAGGCTTGAAAGCAGGAGACCTATTCCTAATCTACACATTGAAGCAACATGCACGAAAATTAGAGAAAAGAGGCTATGGACCAATGATTATCAATAGGATCTCCACAAGCGGAGTAGTACAACTAGCCACTCTAGAGGGTGACGTACTACCAAGTTACATAAGCGGATGTAGAGTCAAGCTATATCAAGAACCCTTAACTGAAGAAATGCTCAATCGACTTAATACTGCAAAGAAACGTAAGGAAGAGGAAAAGCGAATTCGAGAAGAAGCACAGGCCAAAGCCCTAGAACGTATTCGATGAATGAAATTGAGGAGGCAAGGTAGAGATCAACCCATGGATGATGCTCATGAGGCTCTGGGTCATCACATGGCCATGTGCGAAGCTTCAGGTGAATGGTCCCATAAGATAGTTGATCGACGACCTTTTGTGACCCTGGAAGTAGGACAAGGAGAGACTGTAAGGACCGTGAGAGCTTTAATTGATTCAGGAGCAGCCACTAGTGCCGTTCGGCTTTCTTACTGCCAACATTTGCAATTGGAGGTAAAACCCTTAGAAGCATATGTGATAGGATTAGGAGGAATTGAAACCCCTTGCATGGGAGAGGTGGGACTTCCCCTCTACATTCAAGAGGTCCTAATGTCAGCAAAAGTGTTAGTATGTGAAGACGCGGATCTTACCGAACCTCTAGTCTTGGGCCAAGACTGGATCTATGATCACAGAGTCAACCTCAACCTAAGAAGTGGACTTCTTCAGGCTTGGGCAAGCCAAATCTGCCTTACGATTGAGTTAGAAAATCAAGCACTCAAACCATTAGAAAAGGCACCAACTCCTGGTCCCTCCAGGAGCCCACATGAAGATAACAATGCTATTCTTGTCCGAAGTTCTATGGCACAGAGGATTGTCACTCTCGAAGAAGGCACAGAAGTCTACGATGAGTTCCCATCTGTTCCTAAGAAGATTCTAAAAGGGAAGGCTCTGCAACACACAACACTGAGGAGACGGAGGATCAAGAAGCATGAGCACCAACCTGTGCACTATGAAGTACCTTGAGGCATGAAGCAAATCTGGGTGCGGAAAGATAGAAAACCCACGGCGTTTGAGACAAACTCTCAAAGACGCCAACAAGCCACACCGTCACGCATTACAACGAAGGAGTCTCTTAGCCAACGCTATAGACATACCCTATCTATTTGGGTTCCTAATCGATCAATGAAGGCTATTCCCCATGCTAGACAGATATGGGTGCCCAAGGCATGCTTATGAGCCCAAGTAGCTTCACCTCTAGTCACTAGCATAAATCAACCCTCACTAGTACTCTTGGTAAACAACTCAGGAGAGATACCTACACCCCACACTATTACACCTTTGGTCAAACCTAGAAATGTCTGGAAATGGGTACCCAAAAGGTCCCAATTCCAACACAATCTATCTCATAAACCTTTACCTGGCATCAACTTTATGAACTACGAATCCTCAATCAAAGTGTGGAGACTTAAAACCTATATTAAACCCCCTGACCAATTTTGTAAATCCATCCACGCTGATGTAGGTGCATTCTGAGTACATTGCATATCCAAAGCATGCATCTAGGCTGACACTAACCACTAATCACCACTCACATCTCTCATAAACACTTCATCTCTAACCACTAACCACCTGGAATGTCATGTTAGTATTGTGAAGGGAACACCATTACATCTTGTTTCCTATGCAACACTGACGTGCCCTTCTTCTTCTAGCAGATAAGCATTAGCAGTATCATGGCAGCAGCAGCAGGAACAAGCTCCCAGGCAGGCACTAGTACTCAAAGAAACTGGGATACCATGCCCGTGGAGGCTCCTCTAACAGCGAGACCTGAAGAGCTTTTAAATGTGAGAAGAATTCCTATCTCGGATCCACCAAGTGGCCTAACAGAAAGAGTAAAGGGGCATTCGCATTGGTTCAATGAGATGCCAGGAGATTTGGGAGATGCTGATCATATTTGGGAATCCAAGTTGGAATGCGGAGGAGTTTGATGGACCTTTCAGTTCTTCTCACGAGAATTTTAAGCACTACAAAATGTAGCCCCTCTTCAAGATATCTGGCAAAAAGCGGGATTGCAAGACTATTTTAGTGCAGCTCTGCCTAAACCTGATTTCCTTAGGTGCTATTACTTGATTGCAAATCTGAAGGCTACAGGAGATAAAGATCATTCAGGCACATTCCTGGTACCCTCTCTATCAAACCAGGAGGAAATGAAGAAGTTTGAGTTGAATATTACTTTAATTAGGGAGGCCCTTCAGATGTATGGCACCCATGTACCCTCTGACCGAGATCCCTTGATACCGGAGTATATGAAGAACAATAAACTCAAGAAGTTGAAAGAAATGTGTGCTCTCACCCCCAACATTGCCATACCACTGCGGATGTGCCTTCAACACTTTGCGTTTCCAGCACAAGACCGGTTCACCCAGCCTCATAAGAAGATTTGGTATGGGTTATACCTAGCAGAGACCAGGAGCTTACCTATTAAAATGCCAGTGTGGATACTTGACCAGTTATATGAAGCAGGCAAGCGAGGAATGTGGAAGCCCACTTTGAATGGCTGGTGTGCCATTACAAGAATTATCTATAGATGCCTTGCCTATGATGTGCCGATCGCAAGGGCCCTTAAGTACTCAGAGCTGGAATTCTTCTAGGGGCAGAAATCAGGGGTCCAACCCACTAAAAGAATGCGTGGATCACTTTCACAGGTCCTTATTCCTCGCGAAGTCGCCACAGAAGCCTCCTGTAGAGAAGAAGAACAGGTAGCCCCTTTCACGATCCATCTCCAAGGACCACAATCAGGAGGCATGGTACAACCCACTCCATCAGCCCCCCCACTACCCACAGATGCTGAGTTTGCATCCATGGCTACATTGACAAAAGATCCATCCTTTGACTTTGAAAGCTTCTTGCAAATAGCACACTTGTCTGAGAGTGAATTCTTTTCTGACAATGAAGGTCCCGGATCATCATCCCAGAGAGAACGACCACATAGTGCGGCACAAAGAGTACATTGGGAGGATGAGGCACAACACATAGTGCGGCACAAAGAGTACATTGGGAGGATGCGGCACAAAGAGTACATTGGGAGGATCAGGCAGGAGTCACACATGAACAAGTGGAGATTCAGAGGAATGAATCGGAGGAAGCCCTTGCTTACACCGCACAACTCAAATGGCTCTACAAAACGATCAAGGAGGTACAAAAGAGGCATAAGCTATCCGAGGAGGCAAATAGAGCAATGGTGAATCAAATGCTTCAAGCAGAGAACGCACACCCCCATTTTGTGGAATCATTGAACCTTTTGGCGGAGACATATGGGATTATAGAAGCTATGCGGATCATGTTACATTGCAACCCTCCTCAATACGATCAATGAAGGATCGATACACGACCACGAAGGGGGAAGATGATTCAAATGGAAGTCTCTACCACCCTCCCTACCACCACTCAAGAAGATGTCCACATGGCCAGCCCAACCAACAGTGAGGAACCAGATGTAAATATACAGATACCATCTCCACCATCACCTCCCATCCAGCCCTTAGAACCCCTCACCACTAGCTTTCCTGAACAACCAGTATCCACCCATAGTGAACACATACTACACACCACCCTTTCTCCATCCTTCCCTTTGCCTACATCCACCAGTCCCAACCAATTTTCCGAACCTCAGATAGGTCACCTCGCCACCCATCAAACCATATTAGGTCTCACCCATCTTATATACCAGCTCTCGGACAGCCACATGCCCCTTCACAAACATTAACACAACCATTTCCCTTCCCTAATACATTTCCTCCTCCCCAACCCCTATCCACTGCACCCCTTTTAATTCCCTCCGAATCAACACAAATCACCCGACCTCCATTCTTGACAAACCTTGTAAATATACTTCAACAAATTGAGAATTATAATAAAAAGTCCCTTCCCCAACCCACCTCCCCCACATTCACTGCCACCACTAAGACACCACCTACCATTCCCGTATTCACGATTCACACTTCACACACCATCACGTCCGATCCTATGGACATTTCACCTTCCACAAGACCACTCACCACCACTTTTGTCTCAACATCACCACTTGTAACCTCATGCACGCCACCGCACACAACCATTGTCAACACAACATCCACTTTTCCCTTTCCCATTTCCCGACCCCTTGCATCTTTCACCTCCACCTCTGCACCCACTTCATTCAGTCATGCATTGGACACCATGTTCGAAGCCGTTGCCCAGCTTAAGGAAGAATACCGCCTCTTGGAAGAAAACAATAAGGAACTGTGTACTCTCTCATCCCACCTCGAGGCACGTGTCAATGCCTTGGAATTGAGTAATGCAGCATTCCAACAAGAAGTTACCACCCTCCAACACTCGAAGGCAGAGCTTGAATCCAAGTAAACAGAGACGGGTAAGGCTATGGAAGAACAACTCAGAGACCAGCTAGCTCGTAATGCTCGACTACAATGAAACATGGCTCTACTCCGACGCCACCTAGCGGCTGCCCAAGAAGAAAACAAGAGATTACAGCAACAAAATCAAGACAACGTCGCAGCCACCATAGAAAACACTCCAGGGGCACCCATCGAGCCCGCTAGCTTCCGGGCCGTCCCTTCAGAAAGCATACAACAAATTTTGGAAACCTATGCCAACCTCTTAGAAGCACATGATCCGCTGGCCGACCAAGTAAAGGAACTACAAAGATCCCAAGTGCCTACACACAGTATGAAAGACCCCACTCTCCACCTGATCAACCAATAGAAGAAGAAGCAGTAATCATTCCAGTGGAGGAAACATTTGAAGACAACTATGAGCCTCAACCCATTCCAGGAGGCAGAATCACGGAGGACGGACAAGACACATATGAGGAGCCCCCGTCGGCATGGATGAAACAGGTAGAAGAAATGGGGCCAACTCATGAGGAACGTATCTCCACCCAGATGTTGGCCATGAGGACTATCGAAGAAACCATACTTCAATCAGAATATTTCAGACATCTTGCCCCTAGAAGACTGATCACCAGCTCCGAGTTACAATATAAGCCATACTTTGTACTATTTGCAGACTACAATGCTGAGATCAAACGTAAAACCAACAAGTACCCTACCTTCGCTACCCAATTTGAACCTGAGGACATTCTAGAGGACGCCCACAAAGGGAACATATACCAACCCAACTGGAGGCAAAAGTTACTGGAAACCTATCCGGACATGCTACAAACATGGGATCATGTGCCCATGCACTTGAAGTATAACAATTGATACGGGCCAGTGCAACGAAGAAGATCATGGAAGGCTCAATTGCAAAGAATGGCTCAATTACCCCGCCATTGCACCCCCAACCGGCACACCTACCGTAGCTTACATGATGGCTACCATCAGACATTGGATGCCACGCCTCCACCCCATGCCTGACATCGCTGCACAGATGATGCTCAAGATACTAGACATGATGCAAGTGGTGTTAAAGACTTTCCGAAATGTACATAATATTCAGCTGCCAATTCCGAGCTTCATCAACGGTAATTATGACTTACTTTATGATATGAGCACGACCCCGAGTATCAGAGTGGCTTATGCGTGGCATGTTGAGATATCAAACTCAACATGTGATGATCCAGGATGACACGTACCAGTTTTTCGTTTCTCTGACATGTATAATGGTCACGCCGGTATATGTCAGGGATACTTCATTGAGCTTTATTAGATTTATCTACCGAGAGTGATGGCACATTTGTTTCTTGCCAGCTCACTCATTTGCGGACATTAGGTTTTTCCTTATGTACTGGTCTTTATATATTGCACTGGTTGTATTCTTGTTTTTAGGTCATTCTTGTACATTCCTTTTATGTAATAGAAGAAGAAGAAGAAGATCATTCTTCCTTGCCTCAATCTGTGTGTGTGCTTCTCCTTGAGAGTGAGAGTGTGTGTGTGAGCTCTCTTCCTTATCATCTTCCTCGTGACATAGTATCAGAGCCAGGTTGGCTGTACAGAGCTCGTGGAGAAGGCGACGGTGAAGATTACGTGGCAAGGCGTGGAGAAAACGCGATTTCACAAACAGCCTCCGTTTGCTACGAAAATCGCCGTGAAGGTAGAAGACCTCAAAATATTTTCAAGAATATTTCCTATTGGGTTACTCATTTTTGTCAGATCGAAGTTTCAGAGCCATCTCGACCTCCGTTTCGAGCCCGCAAGGTGGGGCCCACAGAAAAACCAAGTCAGTTTTAGAAACTGTAACTTGCGTTGTGTTCGGCGACACTCATATATTCCAGATTCAAAATTTCAAGCGATTCCGTGTACTGTTGATACACAAAAACTATGTTTTTCTGAGATCGAACTGTCACGTTATAGTGCAACAGTGTTCAAGCAGAAGTGCTGCTTGTAGTGTGTTGCGGTGTTGTGAATTGTTGCAGAAATGGCAAACGCAGATGGAATGAGTCAGCTTATGAGCGATAAGCTGGACAAGAACAACTTCCATGCTTGGAGATTCAGAATGACGAATTTCCTGATGGGAAAAGGCTACTAGAAGTACATCGAAGGAGAGAATGAAAATGCTCCGCAGTTACCAGAAAGGAATCGGACTGCAGAACAGTTAAGAGCATATGAGGAATGGAATCAAGGAGCATGAAAGGTAATGTATTGGCTATCTGTTAGCATACAGGATAGCACGATTGGACACATACAGGATGCCAAGACTCCAAAAGAGTCTTGGAACAGTTTGGTCACTTTGTACGAGACCAATACAAAGGCAGAATGAGCTGCATACATTGGAGAAAAAGAGCATGTCGATAAGTGACTACACTCTAAAAATCAAAAGCATATGTGAGTCACTTGCATCTATTGGAGTGAATGTAGATGATGATGATAAGGTGGAAGTGTGCCTTCGTGGTTTAGGAGCTGCATATAAGCAGTTCAGAACTTCTATACAGACCAGGGAAAATATTCCGAATTTTGCTGATTTTCTCTCTATGCTGATTATTGAAGAAAAGAATCTTGCTGAGGATTCAAACTCCCAAGGAAAGCCTAGTTCTGAGCAGGTATTCTACTCTGGCAGAGGAAGAGGCAGAGGTAGAGGTTTTGGAAGTGTAAGAGGAAACAGTAACCAAGACCAAGGTCAACAACAGAATCATGCAGGAGGAAGAGGACAGTTTCGAGGCAGGGGGAGCCAAAGAGATCGCAGAAATTTCCAAAGAAATGATTCAGGTAATGATAGTAAAGGATGTTGGAATTGTGGTAAACTTGGACACTTTGAACGTGATTGCAGGTTAAAGAATCAAAATAACAGAAGGTAGCAAAAAAACTATGCATCCACAAGTGCAGATGATTCTGAGAAGTTGTTTATGGTTCAACATCACATGATGAATACGATGTCTGCTGGTGTTTCAAAATCGAATGATAATGTCTGGTATGTTGATTCAGGTGCTTCAAATCACATGACCACTCATGCAGAATGGTTTAGTAGTTTGCAAAAAATGCCAGTTCCTGGATATGTTGAAACAGGTGATGAAACATCGCATCCTATTGAGCATACAGGAAACATAGCATTGTCTATGGAGGACGAAAAGGTAAAACATCTCACTGATGTGCTGCATGTTCCAAATATAAGGAAGAATCTGGTTTTTGTTGGACAAATGGTTGACCAGGGATTACAAGTCAGGTTCAATGCTGATGGATTATATATAGAAGAGTACAAGCAAGATGGACGATTGGTTGCCAAAGGAAACAAAGTGGGTAGGATGTTCACCTTAAATGTTAAGATTCCTGAAATGAATGCAGCCATGTTTGCAAAAGGTGTAGGAGTTATTGCAGATATAGAGATATGGCACAAACAGATTGGACATGCAAACTTGCAAAGGCTGAAACTGATGCAGTCAAAGGAGATTGTCCATGGACTACCAAATTTCAAAGTTGCAGAAATGCAAAAGGTATGTGCAGCATGCTAATTTGGCAAACAATCAAGAGCATCATTTCCACATGACAAGCATGTTAGTGAGAATGTACTAGAAGTAGTACATACAGATGTTTGGGGTCCAGCAAAGACCACATCTATTGGTGGTTGCAGGTTTTATGTTACTTTCATTGATGACCATACACACAAAGTATGGGTATATTTCATGAAAGAGAAGAGCGAGGTGTTTACTCACTTCCAGAATTTTAAAGTTATGGTGGAAAAGCAGACAGGGAAGTACATTCAAACATTAAGATCTGATGGAGGAGGTGAATACATGTCAAATGAGTTCAGCAGTTTTCTAAAAAATCATGGAATTCGGCGTTAGTTTTCATGCAGGTACACACCACAACAGAATGGTGTTGCTGAATGCAAAAATAGACATATTGCAGAAATAGCAAGAGCCTTGATGGCTGAGAAGAATATGCCTCATTGTTATTGGGATGAAGTTGTGCATACTGCTGTATACATCATGAACAGAACTCCGATTGCTACTGTACATCAAGTTACACCTGAAGAGAAGTTTACAGGTAAAAAGCCAAACTTATCACATCTGAAAGTTTTTGGCTGTATTGCATATGTACATGTTCCAGATGAGTTGAGGATGAAGCTTGATCCGAAAACAGAAAAATGTGTCTTCATTGGATGTTCCCTTGAGCAAAAGGGGTACAAATGTTATAACCCACTCACACGACAGGTGAAGGTGAGCAGAGATGTGGTATTTGATGAAATGTCAAGCTTCTATGCAGATGCCAAAGAAGGATTGAATCTTGAACCAAATGACAAAGAAAATGCTGAAAAATCTAGTGCAGAATCTCAAGTTTTGAGTGGACCGGATGCATCACCAAGCAATAGTTCCAACTCAAATCCATGGAGTGGAAGATTGCGTGGAAATTTCAGTCCAGCAAATTCATCAAATACATCCAAGAAAGGTAAAGAAAAGCTTTCTGCAGGTAGTAAAACAGGTGTAGGTTTTGAAGACGTTGATGGAGATTCAAGCGGTTCAGAAAAGAGTCTTGATGAGGAACTTGGATTGCCCTCTGCGAAGACTCCAGGAGTAAGAAGGGCATATGCAGATGATACAAGAAGAAGTGACCCAGGACCAAGAAGATCTGGGAGGATGCGTAATTCAGTGCAACGATTGACATATGATAGTTACATGGCTCGCCATTGTGCCTACATGACAAAGGTAATACAAGATTCTAAACCTTCTTGTTTTGAAGATTCAATTGGTAATGCAGATTGGGAAAAAGCTATGGATGAGGAGATGGCTGCACTTTATGGAAATGATACATGGAAGCTGGTTCCATTGCCGCAAGGAAAGAAATCCATAGGCTGCAAATGGGTTTACAAGGTAAAGCATAATGCTGATGGTAGCATAAGCAGGTATAAAGCACGATTGGTAGCTAAAGGTTATGCACATACATATGGCATTGATTATGAGGAAACATTCAACCCTGTAGCTAAAATGTCTACTGTCAAAACACTTGTTGCATTAGCTATAGCAAAAGGATGGACTTTGCATCAGATGGATGTGAAGAATGCTTTCCTACATGGTGAGTTACAGGAAGAAGTATATATGGACCAGCCACAAGGATATGAAGATTCAAAGCATCAAGAATATGTTTGCAGGTTGCAAAAGGCTTTGTATGGGCTGAAGCAAGCCCCTCGTGCATGGCATGCAAGGATTGCTGATTACTTAACCAGCATTGGGTTCTCTATGTGTGATGCAGATCACTCACTATATGCAAGGAAGGCTAATGATGGCATCACTATTGTGGCTATTTATGTTGATGACCTGATTGTAGGTGGTGATAATGAAGGAAGCATCAAAGAGGTAAAGAAACTTCTTATGCACGAATTCGACATGAAAGATCTTGGTGTGTTGCGCTATTTCTTGGGCATTGAATTTATACATACAGAAACAGGTATATGGATGTCGCAAAGGCAATATGCCTTGAATATGCTACAAAAGTATGGTATGGCTGATTGTAAGCCAATTTCTATGCCATTAGATCAGAATTTGAAATTGGATACTACATCAGGTGAAGCATTGGAAAATGCTACTATGTACAGGAAAATTGTGGGAAGTCTTATATATCTCACAATTACAAGGCCTGATCTAAGTTATACTGTTGGACTTGAAAGTCAATTTATGCAGGTTCCCAGGAAGCCACATTTGGATGCTCTGAGGCGCACTCTACGTTATGTGAGTGCTACTTTGGATTATGCATTGTTTTATGAAGCTAGTGTAGATTTGCAGGTTCATGGATACACCGATGCAGATTGGGCTGGTAGTACTCCAGATAGAAGATCTACTAGTGGCTTTCTTTTCTCAGTTGGAGGTGCAGCTATTACATCGAGCAGTAAGAAGCAACCCACTATTGCTTTGTCGAGTACAGAGGCTGAGTATAAAGGTGCTGCAATGGCATCATGTGAGGCATCATGGCTGGAGATGTTACTTGCACATTTAGGTGTGGAAGTGCAAAAGCCTATCACTATCTATTGTGATAATCTTAGCAGTATACAGTTAGCACGGAACCCTATTTTCCATGCTAGAACAAAGCATATCAAGGTACATTATCACTTCATCAGAGAGAAGGTATTAGCAGGTGATATTGATCTTGTTTATGTGAGAACAGATGAGCAAGTTGCTGATATTTTCACCAAAGCACTTGGAGCTCAGAAGTTGAAGAAGTTTCGGAAGATGCTTGGATTACAGGATATGGCGTTGAGCTTGAGGGGGAGTGTTGAGATATCAAGCTCAACATGTGATGATCCAGGATGACACGTACCAGTTTTTTGTTTCTCTGACATGTATAGTCGTCATGCCGGTATATGCCAGGGATACTTCATTGAGCTTTATTAGATTTATCTACCGAGAGTGATGGCACATTTGTTTCTTGCCAGCTCACTCATTCGCGGACATTAGGTTTTTCCTTATGTACTGGTCTTTATATATTGCACTGGTTGTATTCTTGTTTTTAGGTCATTCTTGTACATTCCTTTTATGTAATAGAAGAAGAAGAAGAAGATCATTCTTCCTTGCCTCAATCTCTGTGTGTGCTTCTCCTTGAGAGTGAGAGTGTATGTGTGAGCTCTCTTCCTTATCATCTTCCTCGTGACATGGCATGCACGAATAAGATATCTCCCTGCTTGCTACAAGCAAACGTTTGATGACATGCTCACCACGGGGTTCTGGGAAGCACACTCAGAAGTGTTCGCGCCACGCCCAACTCATCTCCTACAATTATTTTCCTGCGAACAAACAATGCATTCAAAGCTCTACACCACGCCACAACATGACCTACCGGGCGCTCTTAATTGGGAGGCCCTGCAGAGAGACCTGGTCAAGGGACTGCGGATTAAAGAACAAGAATTGACAACCGACATACTACAACAGTACATTGATCAAACCGTGGAGCAGAGGTCTGTCAGAGGCGACAGACGCTGGGGGGAGAGTGTTGGCATCATACGGGAAGAAGCAGGTACGGGCATACACGCAGATCTAGCACTGAGGAAACCCATTAAAATTTTTCCAAACCTTATATCAATTTAAAAGTGATTCTCATCACTAGAAACCCTTGTAAATACCGTTTCACCTTTTTGTAGCTCCATTTTGTGCAAGCCGAGGAGTCCTCGAGCTTGAGGAGACTTAGAAGTAAGTGCCTACCAATTTTCATATTTTCTAGACCTCGTTTGAGCCATCAAATAAGCCATGGAACCTAATTTTTAACTATGCCGGACACTAGGTCTGGACAGGGCCAAAGCTAGTCAAAAACTATAAATAGAGCTAGAGAGCTCATTTTTGGGGTTAGCTTCTTGTAGTTTTGAGCTTGTATGAGAACTTGGTTATAATAGAAGTGATTCCATTGTCTTACTCTCTTTGTTCTTGTCGTGTGTGCGCGTGTGTGTGTATGTGTGTGCATGTTTGTGTGCTTCTCACTCACACATTTGTGCCTTCACTTGCTCGAGGTCTTCATACCATCCTCATGTCTTCCCAGATTGACATTAAAGGAGGTGCTACTCATCACTGAGCTACAAGCACGAATGCATACTAGAAGCAAGGTCCTTGAATCGCAAATCAAGGTGTACATGGACGAGGCTGATAATTTAAGGACCAAGAATAAAGGACTGATGATAGCCCTATTATGCGACTAACCAATAGCAGCAACTGAAGTAGCAGAGAACAACACAAAAGCATTGGATGAAAGGATAGCAGAGTATGAAGATCAGCTAAAGAAAGAGCAAGCTATTATAGCAGAATGGGAGAAACGATATATGGATGACACTGCAACGCTTAGAAAGAAATGGAAGATGGCAGAAAATCAATACTTTGAACAATGCAAGGAAGACGCAAATCAACTCACTGCCATAGGAGAAGAGCTCCTCAAAAACAAGGAAACAATTCTGAAAGTGACCGAAGAAATCAAAACAAAGGATGCCTTAATAGCAACATTGCAGGCTCAATTAGAACAGCAGGTCAATATGGGGACACCAGTAGTTCCACACTCGATAGCGGCTACTAAGGAGACTAAGGTACGTCCTCTTTCTCCCCCCATACATCATTCACTGATAAGGGAGGAAATCGAGACCAACATTGAATGACATACTCGGGCTATTGCAGAACTAAGCCGAAATGAGCGAGCAGTACTAGTGTCCCAACTTACTGAAGATCTTGAAGATCAAGTAATCAAAGTCATGAGAGAAGCAAAGATTGAAAGCAGAAACCTGGAACATGTAATGAAACCCTTCAATGTACCATATGGATTACTCAAAGAACAAACACGCCAATACATAAAGACCACAACAAATAAAGAGCCAGATAGCAACCTATAGTTCAGCATGCAAACATTTACCTATACACAAGAGGAATTTGACAAAGCAGATCCTATCTGGAGAAGGAAATGTTTTGGAGAAGAATCCTACACTGCGGGTACAATGGGAATCGGCACCATACATACTTCACGTCAACCCATCTTTTTGCCCAGTATCCAGACAATGCTCCTAGATGCAATTTTGGGAAGGACAACACCAGGGAAGCATAAATAATATATGGCTCAACTATCCATTACTGCCAAGTCCACCACGGAATTACTTACCCACCGAAGAGTACATGGTTAAAACCATAGAATTTTGGATTGCTTGATATGCAGCTATACCAGATTTAGCAATCAAAATGACCAACAAAATTTTGAGCATGTTACTAACAGTAATAAAGTTATTTCAGCACGTGCAGTATACATTTTTGAACTTCATCGACATTAATAAGGGATCAGATGCCCTCTTTTTATTTATCAACTACACCTAGTCGATTAACACTCATGGCTATATACTCAAGACTCATGTTTTTGCCAAGCACTTACATGCAGACGTTTGAAGAGGCATTCTTCACAAGATTTTTTGAAATGGATTCAGAAATTTTTGCAAAAATATCTTCGAACCTTAATGCAAGACTCGTGGCCTACGAATTAAGTTTCTTTGCAGATCATAGACAGGCACCAGATGATGGTATGAAGTCGACCCAATGGAAGGAATTAATGCTATGTCAAGCCAATTCGCTTAATCAAAGAGAGCAGAAAGTCATACAAACGTACTCGCGTTGCCACAAAAAGCCTGTCGGGGACGACAGAGGTCAGGAGGAGGGACGTGTGGAAGGGGAATCGAGCAAAAGAAGAAGAAAAAGAAGATCAAAGAATAAAACTACTGAGTTAAAAACAAAAGCTCATAAAGAAAAGAACAACCATCTGCCCAAAGCCCCGCAGGGGCACGCATCAGGTGGCAACACCAAAGAACCAGGTCCTAAGGATTGGAAATAAAGTAAGACAACAACCAGGACATTTCATGGGAGGTTGCACATAGCTTCCTCATCCACCAGGAGCAGGTAGTGAAGCGAAACAAGTAGGGAAGGGAGACAACACACAAAGGATTCTTTATCAGATAAGATAACCAATTGTCTGAGAATTCTAGATGCTTCTCCCTCCGTTGGATGCATCCGGTGGAAAGAAATGAATCAAGTCCCAGAGAATGACCAAGAAGAATTAAGAACAAGGCCTTTGAAACGTAATGGTGACATAGAAGAGAGCAAAGGTCAACAAAGTAAGGTGTGCGATAGGAAAGAAGTAAACAGGCTCAAAGCAATACAACAGGGTCAGATGTGTGAAGACAAAGACATATCAGAAGACCAAAAGTTAGAAAGAGATAGAGGCTCAAAAGTTGAAGAGAGTGACTAAGAATATCACATTCTTAGCCATTGATGGCATGCGTGGCAACCTGATTTAATGCAGCAGCCCAGATTTATGAATGTATGGAATACCAAGGGGATTATAGAAGCAAAGGACTAACTTCGGATAAAGTAAAAAATTCTTTGACAATCCTTATCGCTTCTTCGACCATTGGGTGGGTGTATTCAAGAGCCATAGACAAGCTGCAAACGAGAAGCAAATCCTGTCAAGGGATGACAGAGACAAAGAGGGGGAGAGTGTTGTAGAGAAGAAGAGGCATAAAGAGGAGCCCCAAAATTTTCAAATTAATGGACACAAAAATTCTTCTTCAAAATCATAGGAAATTCTTTCAAATCTATGTAAATGCACTAGAGGAGTCCTCTAGATGCATAAGCCAAACTCATTGTAATATATTTCTTATAAAATAGTAGGAAAGTAGAGATTAGCCAATAAAGTGCCGATCACTTGTGTGAAAGGACCATTTTTAGGGCACATGTATATAAGTCACTTTGTGACTCTTTTGTAAAAACTTTTTTCCATTGTGAAGGAGGAGAACCAAAATTTTGAATTTGCTTATTTCCTGCTGATTTTCATCTTCTCTATGATCTTCTATGTGTGTGTGAAGCTTGAAATGTGTGTGTAGGACTGTTGTCTACCCCTCCCCATCACTTTTGAATGATTGTAGTGTGTGTGTGAGCAAAAATGAGTTGTGGAGTGAGTGAAGGTATTTCCCACCATTCACTGTTTTGGCCATAATTTGAAGAGCGGTTGTCAGATTTAAGTGAATAGAATTAATAGATGCATCTCGTCGAGAGCTTTGAAAGGAACCCACTATTTTCCATATTTGGAGTTCGGAGTTGGGAGAAACATTCAAATTTGTATTTACTACTGTAAGTGGTATCGTGACAGACACTTCCAGAGATTTAGTGAGTTGGAGAGGTAGATTAGTCTTTTCTCATGCATTCTAGCTGAGTCACTTCACTTTCCATCACATGTGCACACTTCCTCATACACTTGGTTCATGTGGTTCTTTGGATTGATAATTAAGCATGTGTCAATCCACCACTATACACACTTATGGGGCAAATGAGATTTAGTCTCTTTGACACAAGTCCCTAAGACCTTGTGACTTAGGTACACACTGTGTTATTTCTATATTGACTGGCCTGTTGTAAAAGTTTTCTTTGCATGAACCCCAAGGAGAGGCCTCATAGTACCCCTTTCTCTTCTCATAGATGGTGTGCTTTCACTCAATCCCTCCAGACAAAATAATGCCTTTCCTAGTTCACGAATAAATCATAAGATACACATGCTTGTCTTTCCCATTTGCAAGCAGACTGCTAACTCTTTTTGAAATGATCTCTGTCTCCAAACTTATGAACATATGCAATTCTATCACATGAACACATAGAAGGAAAACCCAATTCACCCATCTTGCATCCATAAAACCCTCCTTTTTGTGTCAACCAACATGGATCTCTTTTCGTTTTTTTGGTGGCTTCCAGCCCTCTCTCAAACGGAATTTACTTTGCCATCAATCAACAAGTGCCTCATTTCCAAGTATCCCCTCCACTTTCTTCTCCTTTGCATACATCCTTAAAAAAAAAAAAATCCCCTCCCACACAATCAACCACTACCAGGACATCATTAGTGATATGTAGAGCAATAATAACTTTAAGTAGGAAAGCTCAGAACATGAACCCCCCTCTATGTGCAGATATTGCTCTCTTTACTCTCTAGTATGATCAATTTTGATTCAAGATGTCTCATGTGTATGAAGAATCCCGCAAAGCCAACAATTATTTTCTCCTCTATTGCCATCTACCACCAGCAAACCATTCTCCTGAGTCCTGTAGGATTTTCTCCTTCGTTTCTCCTTGGAGCATACCCATTGTTTTCTCCAATCACTTGCATGAAAAAAAACCACAAAAAAATTACCCCCTATGGAAGCGCTCAATATGGCGATCTGATTCTAGCTGTAGAGCTTGCAATGATCCTCGCCGGTCACCCTCCTCTCTTCTCTTCAACCTGTACACAGAAAAAAAACCCACTAGACCCCCTTCTTTCCCTGCTCTTTCCTCCCACCGAAGAAAAGCTACCAGAACACATGAGAGGCACACAAGGGCTTCACAACTGTTCCCACTCAACCCTCTCTGCTATCCTCCAATACCTCCTTTCTCTCCCTTCCAGTCTCTAGCAACCTCTCCAAAGCGAAGGCCTCCCCCCTTGTTCATGCGAAGTAAGGGCCGTCCCCCATCTACAATCGCCCTTCATGGGTTGTCAATCTCCTTTTTTTCCGTGTACACCTGCACATAACGGACAAAAAAAATTCCACCCCCCACAATTAGGCACCCATCCATGAGTAGACATGCACGCTAGCTACTTGGATGGAGAGTAAGTCTATGCTTCCTTTTTTTGATGCCAAAAAAAAGGAGAGTCTGATCCTCTACTATAACCATCACCTAGTGAGAAGAGATTGAACATTGGCTATTTCTTTCTGTTCAAACACAACCTTGATAGTAGAAGTTTTGCCTTGACATCTCCACCACTAATCTAACCCAGCCTTGATGTCAATTTATATGAAAAATCTGTACATGGGATGCTATCCTAATTATGCATATCTACCAGCACACTATCAACAATCAACTCCATTTCAAACATATCCCACCGTTCAATCTCCATGCATTCTAATGACTGTTCAAATACTCTATGCAAAGCAATCTAGCACATTTTGCCTCTAGACCCGTGATGAGAATTACATAGGGCATCACATTTGACTAGGGGTTTGCACCATCAAACAACTATTTCCTCTTGCAATACACCTAAATCAAACACTTTTGTGAAATGAACACTAGCACCCCAAAAATCAATAACTATTCCTTGACAAGCTATTCCACCACTGATGCCATCTTGCTTTTCACCTATCACTCATCCAAGTGGTTAGCTCACATAAAATGCCATCATCCAATCATCAACTCATGCTATCATGTCCAATTGCACACACACATGTATGCCAAACTTCTTATTCATACCTGATTCTCGTGCATAGTATTCTACCATTTGCACTAGCACTTGCAATCATGCATATACATACTCACCTCCACCAGAACATGGATCAAATGCATCTATGCCTACTCATATCCACTCGTTCCCCACTCTTTTCCTATTCCAGTTTATCCTGCAACCAAAACTCAACATACACATATAATCCATATGCATATCACAGTACTAGTCATAAAATCAAACCAAAAACTCCATCCCAAATCTAATCCTTGCTAGACCCTCTTGCAACAAAGCTCAACAAAAAATGTCATCCATAGGTGTCACACCATCCCTACCGTAGGTATAACGACCAAAACTAAAGATCTCAGAGGCATGAAAGATGCAATCATAAGTCTACTTCACCCGAGACTATCCTGCATCAAAGCTCAAACCAAAAGCCATATCATTCACATGTTCCTTTTAATTCAAAACATAAATGCAATCAATAAGGTTAATGATCAAAAGGACTTCCATAATCGCACCATGGATCTGCCACTCGAAGATCACTCTGCAACCTATAGGCATCCAAGACACATATCGTTAGCTCAGCCGAAAGCATCTACATACCAGATAATACCTTGGTGAAGTGGTCCTTCTCTTCCATCATGTTCTGCTCACCTGCAACTCGACAAAAAGGTCAGTCCAAAAATATAACAATAGAGAATCAACAAAACATATATATCCATGCATCTCCATCAAGAGCTCGTATACTCGCCACAAATATACATGAGAACAAACGAGGCTGCCCGAAATGTAGCCTTGCTCACACCCCAACATCCGATCACACATGATGAGATGAGACACAAGCAGGGAAATCTCAAGGCACACATGCACCACTACGAACCTTGAGAATGGACCTACCAGTAACATAGGAAAGTCCAAGTCCAACAAGTTACTTACAACTACCTAGTCTGGCACATATAATGGCTATGTCATCGTTAGCGTAAGATCACGACTGATCCATCTATCAACAGCCCTTTGGATATAGTGATCGATACTTTCATTTATGCCTTTGATAATCCATTTGTTGGGCAAGCCGATCTTGAAATCCTTGTATTCTAAATTTTGCCAAGAAGGCATCCTTAAGTATCTGATACATTCCCCGCTTTGGCACTGTCAAATTTCCATACCAATTGGTTGCCCCGACACAGAAGTAGCCGGAAGAATCCTCAACCTCTAGCCTTGGTCAATTACCTCCTTGGCTTCACAAGTAACTTCAAAGAGTTGAATGAAGCCATTCGGGTCCTCCTCCCACACACCTTAGAACTTAGGGAAGTCTCCCAAATGGACCGGAATCTAGTAGGCCATTTCAAAAAAAGGTGTGATGTCGATGTCACTCCGAATTTCTTTCTCATTCGAACACAACCTTGACAGGAGAAGTTTTGTCTTGACACCTCTACCACTAATCTAACTCAGCCTAGATGTCAATTTATATGAAAAATCTATACGTTGGGTTGCTATCCTAATTATGCATATCTTCCAACACATTGTCAACCATCAAGTCCATTTCAAACATATCACACCATTCAATCTCCATGCATTCTAATGACTGTTCAAATACTCTATGCGAAGCAATCTAGCACATTTTGCCTCCGGACCCGTGATGAGCATTACATAGGGCATCACATTTGATTGGGGGTTGGCACCATCGAACAACTATTTCCTCTTGCAACACACCTAAATCAAACACTTTTGTGAAATGAACACTTATTAGTACCCAAAAAAGCAATAACTCATGGAGCTAACATACTCCCCCTACTGCTCGCGAAGTCATCCTTGACGAACCGTTCCATCACCGATGCCATCTTGCTCTTTGCATATCACTCATCCAGGTGGTTAGCTTACATAACATGCCATCATCCAATCATCAACTCATGCTATCATGTCCAATTGTACAAACACATGTTTGCCAAACTTCTTATTGATACCTGATTCTCGTGCATAGTATTCTACCATTTGCATTATCACCTGCACTCATGCATGTACATACCTCCACTAGACCATGGCTCAAATGCATCTATGCCTGCTCATATCCGCTCATGCCCCACTCTTTTCCTATTCCAGTTTATCTTGCGACCAAAACACAACAGACACATATCATCCATACACATCTCATAGTACTAGTCATGAAATCAGACAAAAAACTCCATCGCAAATCTAATCCTTGCTAGACCCTCCTGCAACAAAGCTCAACAAAACATGTCATCCATAAACCCTAAACCCTAAACCATAGGCATAATGACCAAAATCCAAAATCTCAGAGGCATGAATGATGCAATCATAAGTCTACTTCACCTGGAAGGTTAATCATCAAAAGGACTTCGACAATCCCACCATGGATCTACCACTCCAAGATCGCTCTGCAACCTGTATGCATCCAAGACACATATCATTATCTTAGCCGAAAGCATGTACATACTAGGAAATACCTTGACGAAGTGGTACTTCTCTTCCGTCATGTCATGCTCACCTGCAACTCGACAAAAAGGTTTGTCCAAAAACATAGCAACAGAGAATCAACAAAACATATATATCCGTGCATCTCTATCAAGAGCTCGTATACTCACCATATATATACATGAGCAAAAACGAGGCTGCCGAAAATGTAGCCTTACTCTTGCCCTAGAAACCGATCACACACAATGAGATGAGACACAAGCAGGGAAATCTCAAGGCCCACGTGCACCACTACGAACCTCCAGAACGGACCTACCAGTAACATAGGAAAGTCCAAGTCCAACAAGTCACTTACAACTACCTGGTCTGGCACATATAATGGCTATGTCATTGTCAGCATCGGATCTCGATTGATCGACATATCAGTAGCCAATCTCTCAATCTCGCAAATATACACATGCAAAAGCCCACCCGTCTGGGTGATCATGGACCTCCTCTCTGTCTCTCCCCCTCAGAAGTGGAGACTTTCCTTTTTCTTTTTCTTTTTATTTAGTTTTACTTGCACGAGTTTGCCTATGTTGCAATTGGATGCAACTCGTGGACTTGACCACCCAGTCTGGTTTGTTCCACCTGTCTACCAACACAACATAGCGCACAATGATATATACACACGATATATACACATATACATACATGTTAGCCCATAGCGAAGCTGAGTGCGGCTTGTGGTCTCAACCATGCGGTCGAGATGGCTCCAGTTACCTGTCAGCCCGATATGGCCCGAAACACCGAAATAGATATATACACATAGCGATCTCGACCTATTATGAAACTAGCATCGGCTCGTGGTCCTGACCACCCATCCAGGAGGACTCTATCCACCTACTAGCCCATCATAGTGCATGGGTGCACATACATATGTAAACACATTTACTTGTACTTTTTTTTTTTTTTTGTTTTTAACTTTTCCCATCTCCCATGACTTGAGAGTTAGGGAGAGGCAGAAAGGAGCATCTGCCCACCCGACCCGCACATCATGCAACTAAAAATACACAAAAGCACAAAAAACATATACGTGGAGCTGATAGATCGATCATCCATCACCTTGCTTACTCGGGCATAAGGATTATATATGACACAACTAACTAGTCATAAATAGACCCATCAAATAGGATTCCCTTATCCTACCTCTAAGTCCCTTCTTCAACCGCAATGTCCCACTGCAACCTCAAAAATTCCTACCTCATCTTGCTCACCGCAAGTGATCAATGCTCTCCAGGTGGTGAACCAAGCTCTGCCTCATGAGCCTCATCATCGCTACCTATAATCAACTGATCTGCCCAGACCAACCAAAGTTCATTTCCCTCGCTAGGTGTCTCTTGAGAATCGTCATAGTGAAAATGCAAGTCTTCTGCATGCCCAACCCAACAAAACAAATATTCCTTTAACTGATCAACCATTTGACGCCATCACCTATTACCTAATGATCTTGCATAAGAATAGACTTGGTTTATCAATTTCTACACTCTCAGCCAATGGAAGGTAAATTTTTTTCCTGATAAAGAAAATGCCATTCTTGCTTTGTATGTGTATCTAACCCCACATCTCTTGTAAGATCATCCATATCAAGAAAAAGAATCCCACGATCCAATGGTTCACTTGGAGTCTCTTCCATACTCCCTCTCCAATCGTCCTATGTATGGTTTGTTAGCTATCTAAATATGTAACTTCACTGAAATTTGAACTTATGTCCTCGACATGCTCGACACAGGTGATTTCTAACTCCTTTGGGCCACTGCCATTCTTAACCATGCTCTCTGCATGAGGCACTTTACTCACATCGCCCTTTTCTGATTCATCCTCTAACGCAGGTCCTGTCCTAAGTCCCTCTGGTCTAGGAGTCCCTTTCTGACACCTGTTTTGATCTCCTTTGTCTCTTCCCTCCAAGAGTCTCTTCTTTCGATCTTTTCTCTCCCGATCAGAATCATCATGGTCCATAGGCCACTTTTCTCTTCCCAATCTATCCTTACCCTTATGGACTGTCTTACACATGTCTTTGCTTGTGGCATCATGCACTTCACTTGTGCAAGAAGCTCGGTGCCCATCTTGACTCTTTATCAACCCTATACAACATCCCTCCTTCTCTTCTGTTGCAACACCTACTCTTGCCGTCTCGCCTCCATCCATCCTTGCTTTCTCTTGATCCAATAATAAGCATGCACCACTAGTCAACACGTCTTCCCTCTTCGGTTTCGTTTTATCCAACTTGACTCTCCCCAAGCCTAGGCATCCATTCTCGGGTTCGACTTCCAAGGCCTCTAATTGTCTGCTTCCACAGTGATGAACAACTCAAGGTTTGATTCCTTTCCTAGGATTCTTCCCTCTAGATGATCATTGGTCTTGGCCTTCTTTGGGTTTATGGGCATTGTGTGGCACTCAACGTGGCTTGTACCTGCCAACCATCCCAATAGTTCTTGATCGGAATCATCCTTATAAAGCAACGGATTCTTGTACTCACCTTTTTTCATGTATTGGGTTTTAGATAGCTACAGGTTGAACCCATCTTGAAGAAGACTCTTGTAGTTATCCGTGTTCAAAGAAAACCTTACTCGTGCCATTTCTTGCCTTACTTTGTCCTTTTCTTTCTTTTCCATCTCGTCGCCTATTATCATCTTCTTCTTGTCGGTCGAATTTAGAGACATGTGAATTTGTATTCGATCAGACTTTGGCCTGATTGTAATGAATCCTGTGCGCCAATCGTGCACACAATTGGCTTGCACTAGCCATGGCAGTCCAGGTAATATTGAGAAAGTGGCTTCTGCATTTCTTGGTTTCACTATCAAATAGTCCACACTAAACTCTAATTCGGTGACAACGGTGCTTACATTCTTTAGAAGAATAGGAGGCTTCACCTGCATTTGATCTGCCATTCGAAGCGACATCGGAGTTTCTTCCATGTGGTTTAGGCCAAGAGCCTTCATCATGTACTGAGTCATTAGATTGACAGCTGCTCCGCTATCCAATTGAGCACTTGGAATTGCATATCCTTTAATCTCGACTATCACAACCAGAGAATTTGAATCGATTTGCATTGTGATGCTCTGAATGATACCTTGGACGTCTTCTTTCTGTCTCCATCTTTCCTCGGATTCTTGATATATTTGTTGTAGAACTGTTTTCTACAGACTGGTGAATATTTCAATAAAGTGCCAATGTCCAGGGTTACCTCAGTTTTGACCAATCTCTACACAATGTTAATCTCCTTCATATTTTACTTTTCTTTGCGACACTTTGGAACCTTCAACCTCTCAGGGAATGGAGCTTTGCATGGCTCAAACTTCTCAATTACGGATTGAAGGATCTCGTTCTCATCTCCGTCTTCAAATTCTTATTGTTCAACAAGTCCTCTCACTTGGTTTTCCACTTCCACATGCTCGGATACCCTTTCTTTGCTGGTGTTTTCACTTCTGTCTTCTGTATTTTTCCTCATGTATTCTTGCGTTTGTGTGATCATTGCCACAATTGGATCCTTTCGTGCCTCCTTGCCTAGTAAGGATTCCCAAAGTGCATTGATGAACTAGAGCCTTCTTGAGGATTCGGCATCCTAAACACCACTCCAATCGTAGGAACTTGCTCTTGTGCTCTAGGAGTAGGATGCATCTGAGCCTCAACGTAGTTCGAGGACTCCAGTGGCCCTTTTCCCTTGCTGGTATTGACTCTTCTTTTTGGGAAATCTTTGTCAAAGTGGCCCTCTCTACTACAATATCTTTATATTGGGGTGTAGTCAATGGGTTTCTGTTCATTTGGGAAGACTCGTGCTATGTGCCCATCACCTCCACATTTCCAACACTGAATGGGGGTCCTCCTCTTGTCCTGTGCTCCTCTTCCAAGATAGCTACCTCCTTGACCATGAGCACCATGCCCATACATCTATCTATTCTCCCAACAAGGTGCAGGCGGGACACCTTGAGCAGGCAAGCCTGTATATGGACACTCTCGTTTTCTCGATTGCATGGTTATTCTTTCATAAGCAATCTTATTATAACATTGCTCTTCCATATGGCTTGTCCTACCACAAAAGGTGCAAAGCATCAAAGGTGGCCATCTATCCACAAACACTCTTCAAATTGTGGGGAACTTTGAAGCTAGATGACCAAAATCATGGCACTTCCCACACCATGTGTTATAGCTAAACACCTGATTGTGGTTTACAACACATATTGTTTCACTGTGTATGCTTCTTGGTTCATTGTGGAAGCCTTTACCGCTTGAATTACCAACTCTAAAATTCGTTCCTCAGTCACCACAGGGTTCACCTCGTCTGGTGTACTAGTGGCGGCTACAAAAGCCGCAGTCCTCAACGTAGGACTTCCCTGACCACGATCCTTGACGGGTACGCTCTTGGGTACTCCCATTGGCTCATATAAGAGCTCAATCCTCCTTTGCTGACCTAACTGCACTTCTTCCCATATCCTTTCTTGTTCCTTAGCAGCCATCAAATTGGCAGGTCTTGTAAGACTAATATGTTGCTGCGCTGTGGGATCCCTAAGCCCGGCAATAAATCTTCTCTTCAATGTCTCATCGTTCGGGGCATTCACGCCCATCTTCCTCACTAATGTTTCCATCCTTTGGATATAGTGATCGATACTTTCATTTATGCCTTGCTGCAGATAATCCATTTGTTGGGCAAGCCGATCCTGAAATCCTTCTCTTCTAAATTTCACCAAGAAGGCGTCCCTAAGTATCTGATAAGTTCCCCGCTTTGGCGGCGTCAAATTTCCATACCAATTGGCTACCTCATCACGGAGAGTAGCCGAAAAAATCCTCCAGCTCTGGCCTTGGTCAACTACCTCGTTGGCTTCACAAGTAACTTCAAAGAGCTGAGTGAAGCCATTCGGGTCCTCATCCCACACACTTGAGAACTTAGGGAAGTCTCCCAAATGGACCGAAATCCGCTGGGCCATTTCAAACAAAGGTATGATGCCAATGTCACTCTGATTCATGAAATTCATGAAATCCGCTGGGCCATTTCAAACAAAGGTATGATGCCAATGTCACTCCGATTCCCTTGAGCCTTCTAACTTCAAAAGAAACTCTTCTCTGATAGTCTTTCTTTCCTTGGATTATCTATGAGTGTTCCAAAACTCCTCGTATATTTTTTGTCTCTGCCTCTCTCTAGCCTCAGCCCTACGAGCAGCTTGCTCTTTCCTTTGTGTTCGAGTTACTCTTGAGGATAAACTCCCCTCGCTCATGTACCAGATCTAGGTCTGCAAGCTCGACCAACCTATGGCACTAGGCAAACCTATGGCACTCTCTTAAAGAGAGGTGCCAAGCTTATTCCCAACAAATGCACCAAAATATTGGGTTCCTAAACCCAAGGGAAAATGCCTTACACACGCTTATGTTTTGCTCAATTTCCTTGCACTTTGTTACCCTTTCTCACTCTAAGTCCACAATTGCCCTCGAATGTATTCCCCTTTCAATCCACAGTTAGATCGCCAAAATGATGAATCCTATGCCCAAGGAAAAAGATATGGAAATATGCTTGTGGTTTACCTAAGATCACTTGGAATTGGCCTAATTGCACTCCTCTAAGCTCACAATCATACTCAAACTTAATTGTAGAGGAGAAAAGAGGGAAGATCCGAATGCCTATGCACCTCGATATCCACTCCCGGAGTTGGCTCTTGCAAGTACTCTCTTCCTCTGGCTCACCCTTTCTATCTACTTTCCTTTTTCCCTTTATCTCTCTTACTTTTTCACTTTCCTTCTCATCGTCTAACCTAATCCTCTTTTCCCTATCCTCACACACTCATGCACACATCGATTCTCTTTCACTGTCTTTCCCTCTTGTATACACGTGCTCTCTTCTAGTGTATTTTCTCTCCCATATTCCTACTCACTTTCCCGCATGTACACACTCACATACACCGACCCACAAAACACACATGCACCCTCTCTTTCACTCTCCCTTTAACTCTCTTTCCCTTTCACATACCTCCATATGCACTCACACCCTCAACATTACACGCATGCATATACGCATCCATACACTCTCCCACCCTCACAAGACAATCAAATAGAAGCTCACTCGAACATTTACTTTCACACCTGTAGCCACAAAATCACGCATCCACTAACTCACTCACACACACATTCCTACATATAGACTAGAAGCTACTTGTATGCACACACAAAAATTCATACACATTTATTAAAGTAGAAAACATATTCTGAAAGGTCTACCATGCAACATGACATTCAAAAGTAAAAGAAGACAACCCGGTCACCTTCATAACTTCTATGCAAATGATAAAACCATCTTTTTTGTATATGCAAACATGTTTGAATAGCTCACATATGAAAGAAATGCTGATGTTGAAGTCAGCAGCAACCCATTCCTCTGTCTCCTTCTAGCCTGCAATTATTGAAACAAAATTCGTATTTTAGCAAGAATAATCTTTCAATGTTGAGATCTTCTTAATGAAGTTGAAATGCAACACTAAACCGAAGCTGCAGAAATCTCTTCATGTTGTTGATACTGATTCACGCCCAAAAGATTTTGGCTGCATAACAAATTTTTCTCACACATGTATCTATTCTTATTGAAATAATACTCCTCACATCTGTAATCCAATATTTTGTTTTTCTTTTTCTGTGTAACAAGTATTCAAGGGAAAATCCCTGACTAGAGGAGTATCAATAAAACTTAAAGGCTATGTTATTTCTGTACCGATTGCCCTGTTGTAAAAATTTTCTTTGCATGAACCCCAAGGAGAGGCTGCACAGTACTCCTTTCTCTTCTCATAGATGGTGTGCTTTCACTCAATCCCTCTAGACAAAATAATACCTTTCCTAGTTCACGAATAAATCATATGATACACATGCTTGTCTTTCCCATTTGCAAGCAGACTGCTAACTCTGTTTGAAATGATCTCTGTCTCCAAACTTATGAACAAATGCAATTCTATCACATGAACACATAGAAGGAAAGACCAATTCACCCGTCTCGCATCCATAAAACCCTCCTTTTTGTGTCAACAAGCATGGATATCTTTTCCTTTTTTCAGTGGCTTCTAGCCCTCTCTGGAACGGACTTTACTCAGCCATCAACAACTGCCTCCATTTCCAGCTATCCCCTCCACTTTCTTCTCCTTTGCATACATCCTTTTTCCAAAAAGAATTCCCTCCCACACAATCAACCACTACCAGGACATCATCATCTATATGTAGAGCAACAGTAACTTCGATTAGGAAAGCTCAGAACATGACCCCCCTCTGTATGTGCAGGTATTGCTCTCTTTACTCTCTAGTATGATCAATTTTGATTCAAGATGCCTCATGTCTACGAAGAATCCCACAAAGCCAACGAGTGTTTTCTCCTCTATTGTTAGCTACCACCAGTGATCCATTCTTCCGAGTCCTAGAGGCTTCCCTCCTTCCTTTCTCCTTCGAGCATACCCATTGTTTTCTCCAACCACCTGCATGAAAAAAAAAACCACAAAAACTTTACCCCTTATGGAAGTGCTCGAGATGATGATATGATTCTGGCTACAGAGCTCGCAATGATCCTACCTGCCCACCCTCTTCTCTTGTCTTCAACCTGTACACACAGAAAAAGAACCCATTAGACCCCCTTCCTTCCCTGCTCCTTCCTGCCATCGAAGGAAAGCTCCCAGAACACACAAGTGGCTCCCAAGGGCTTCACTATGGCCCACTCGGCCCTCTATGCTATCCCCCAATGCCTCCTTTCTCTCCCTTCTAGCCTCTGGCAGCCTCTCCAAAGCGAAGGTATCCCCCCCTGTTCATTCAAAGTAAGGGCCGTTCCCCATCTGTAGTCGCCCTTCATGGGTAGTGAATCTCCTTTTTTTCCCGTGTAGACCTGCACATAATGGACAACAAAAAATCGATCCCCCACAATTAAGCACGCATCCACGAGTACACCTGCACGCTAGCTACTTGGATGGAGAGTAGAGACAGATCCTCTACTATAACCATCACCTAGTGAGAAGAGACTGAATATTGGCAATTGCTTTCTCATTTGAACACAACCTTGATAGTACAAGTTTTGCCTTGACACCTCCACCACTAATCTCACCTAGCTTGGATGCCAATTTATATGAAAACTCTATACGTTGGGCTGCTATCCTCATTATGCATATCTACCAACACATTGTTAACCATCAAGTCCATTTCAAATATATCCCACCATTCAATCTCCACGCATTCTAATGATTGTTCAAATACTCTATGCAAAGCAATCTAGCACATTTTGCCTCCGGACTCGTGATGAGCGTTACATAGGGCATCACATTTGAATAGAGGTTCGCACCATCGAACAACTATTTCCTCTTGCAACACACCTAAAGCAAACACTTTTATGAAATGAACACTTGTTAGTACCCCAAAAATCAATAACTTATGGAGCTAACATACTCCCCCCTCCTACTTGTGAAGTCGTCCTTGACGAGCGGTTCCCTCACCGATGCCATCTTGCTTTTCACCTATCACTCATCGAAGTGGTTAGCTTACATAACAATCATCCAATCATCAACTCATGTTGTCATGTCCAATTGCACACACACATGTATGCCAAACTTCTTATTCATACCTGATTCTCGTGCATAGCATTCTACCATTTGCATTATCACCTGCATTTATGCATGTACATACTCACCTCCACCAGACCATGGCTCAAATGCATCTATGCCTGCTCATATCCACTCATGCCCTACTCTTTTCCTATTCGAGTTTATCCTACAACCAAAACTCAATAGACACATATCATCCATACACATCTCATAGTACTAGTCATGAAATCAAACCAAAAACTCCATCGCAAATCTAATCCTTGCTAGACCCTCCTGCAACAAAGATCAACAAAGCATGTCATCCATATGTGTCACACCATCCCTACCATAGGTATAAGGACCAAAACCCAAAATATCACAGGCATGAAATATGCAATCATAAGTCTACTTCATGTGGGACTATCCTGCATCAAAGCTCAAACCAAAAGCCATATCATTCACATAATCCTTTTAATTCAAAACATAAATGCAATCAATAAGGTTAATCATCAAAGGAACTTCCAAAATCCCACCATGGGTCATATGCTCCAAGATCACTCTACAACATGTAGACATCCAAGACACATATCATTAGCTTAGCCAAAAGCATGTACATACTGGGAAAAACCTTGGCGAAGTGGTCCTTCTCTTCTGTCATGTCCTACCCACTTGAAACTCGACAAAAAGGTCATTCCAAGAATATAACAATAGAGAATCAACAAAACATATATATATGTGCATCTCTATCAAGAGCTCGTATACTCGCCACATATATACATGAGAAAAAATGAGGTTGCCTGAAATGTAGCCTTACTCACACCCCAAAAACTGATCACACATGATGAGATGAGACACAAGCATGGAAATCTCAAGGCGCATGTGCACCACGAAGAACCTCCAAAACGGACCTACCAATAACATAGGAAAGTCCAAGTCCAACAAGTCTCTTACAACTACCTGGTCTGGCACATATAATGGCTATGTTGTCGTTAGCATCGGATCTTGGTTGATTGATCTATCAACAACCAGTCTTTCAATCTCGCAAATAAACACATGCAAAAGCACACCCATCCAGGCAATCATCGCACTCCTCTTTATAGTTCATTTCCCTTGCTAGGTGCCTCTTGAGAATCATCATAGTGAAAATGCAAGTCTTTTGCATGCCCGACCCAACAAAACAAATATTCCTTTAACTGATTAGCCATTTGATGCCATCACCTATTACCTAATGATCTTGCATAAGAACACACTTGGTTTATCAGTTTCTGCGCTCTCAGCCAATGCAAGGTAAATTGTCTCTTGAAAAAGAAAATGCCATTCTTTCTTTGTACGTGTATCCAACTGCACATCTCCTATAAGATCATCCATATCAAGAAAAAGAATCCGACGATCCAATGGTTCGCTTGGAGTCTCTTCCATACTCCCTCTCCAATCGTCCTATGTACGATTTGCCGGCTATTTGAATACATAACTTCACCAAGATTTGAACTTATGTCCTTGCCACACTCGAAGAGGCCATTTCTGACTCCTTTGGGCCATCGATATTCTTAACCATGCTCTCTGCATGAGACTCTTTACTCACATTGCCCTTTTTTGATTCATCGTCCAATGCAGGTCCCCTCCTAAGTCCCTCTTGTCTAGGAGTCCCTTTCTCACACCCATTTTGATCTCCTTTGTCTCTTCCCTCCAAGAGTCTCTTCTTTCGATCTTTTCTCACATGATCAGAATCATCATGGTCCATATGCCACTTTTCTCTTCCCAATCTATCCTTACCCTTATGGACTTGCTTGCACATATCTTTGCTCACGACATCATGCACTTCCCTTATGCTAGAAGCTCCGTGGCCATCTTGACTCTTTATCAGCCTTCTACAACATCCCTCCTTCTCTTCGGTTGCAACACCTATTCTTACCCTCTCGCCTCCATCCATCCTTGCTTTCTCTTGATCTAATAGTAAGAATGCACCACCATCAACACATCTTCCCTATTCGGCTTTGTTTTCTCTAACTTTGGATTTGGAGACATGTGAATTTGAATTCCGATTAGACTTTGGCCCGATTGTAATGAATCCCGTGCGCCAATCGTACACACAATTGGCTTGCACTAGCCATGGTCATCCAAGTAATATTGAGAAAGCGGTTTCTGAAGTTCTTGGTCTGACTATCAAATAGTCCACACTAAACTCTAACCTGTCGACAACTATGCTTACATTCTTTAGAAGATTAGCAGGCTTCACTTGCATTTGATCTACCATTCAAAGGGACATTAGAGTTTCTTCCATGTGGTTTAGGCCAAAATCCTTCATCATGTACTCAGTCATTAGATTGATAGCTGCTCTGCTATCCAATTGAGCACCTAGAACAACAAACCCCTTAATCTCGACCGTCACAGTCAAAGAATTCAAATGGATTTGCATTGTGATGCTCTGAATGATAGCTTGGACGTCTTTTTCTTATCTCTTCTTGTCTTGAGCTCTCCTCGACTTCTTGATATATTTGTTGTAGAACTGGTTTCTACAGATCGAGGAGTATTTCAATAAAGTGTCAATGTCTATGGTTATCTCTACTTCGGCCAATCTCTACACAATGTCAATCTCCTTGATACTTTGCTTTTCTTTGCAACACTTTGGAACCTTCAATCTCTCAGGGAATGGAGCTGTGCCCGACACAAACTTCTTAGTTACGGGTGGAAGGATCTTGATCTCATCTCCGTCTTCAAATTCTTGTTGTTCAATAAGTCCTCTCACTTGATTTTCCACTTCCACATGCTCAGATACCATTTCCTTGCCGGTATTTTCACTTCTCGCTTCTGTATTTTTCCTCACATATTCTTGCATTCATGTGACCACTGCCACAATTGTCTCTTTCCATTCATCCTTACTCTGGTCAGCATCCACAAAGTGCGTCTTGAAGAAGATTGTGATGATTATGCAGGAACAAATCAAAGAGAAGTTCAACAATCAAGCACAAAGGTTTCAGGTCCAGAGGCATCTACATCAAATGAAGAATGTTCAACATGGAGGGGGAGTCATTCTTTGCCTCCAAATTCAGCTCATAGTAGAGCCCAAGAAGCAAGTGCTACTCTAAACAGTGAGGTAGATGCAAGTGAAGAAGAATATGAAGAGGTAATCACTCCGATGGTAAAGCTAAATAGGTTAAAGAAGCAACTCTCTAAAGGCAATGAAAGAAGATCTTCAAGGACAAGGTATCCAACTCAAAGGTTGAGTTATGATAGTTTTATGGCGACACATTTTGCATACATGATGCAGGTTATCAAAGACAAAGAGCCTGAGACATATGAAGAAGCTTGCACACAAAAGGAATGGAAGCAAGCTATGAAAGAGGAGATCAAAGCTCTCAAAGATAAGCACACATGGGAGCTAGTGCGAAAGAAAGAAGGTATGAAGATTGTTCCAAACAAATGGGTGTTTAAAGTAAAGAGGAATGCTGATGGTTCACTAGCTAGATATAAAGCTAGATTAGTTGCCAAAGGATTTAAACAAACACAAGGCATAGATTATGATGAAATTTTCAACCCTGTTGCAAAGATGGGAACTATCAGAACATTAATAGCGATTGGTGCTTCAAGGAGATGGCCATTATATCAACTTGACATCAAAAATGCTTTTCTTAATGGAGAACTACAAGAAGATGTATACATGAGTCAACCGGTTGGATTTGAAGATGAAAACCATCCACACTTTGTTTGCAGGTTGAAAAAAGCACTTTATGGCTTGAAGCAAGCACCAAGAGCATGGAATTAGAGATTGGTAGAATATCTAACTAAGTGTGGATACAACCCAAGTAGTGCAGATCCTTCTTTGTACATGAAGAAGGAAGAAAATAGAGAGGTATATATTTGCATATATGTCGATGACCTCATCATAACAGGAAATGATGTTAGAGGGATTAAAGATATCAAAAGCAAGCTTGGTAAGGAGTTTAAAATTTCAGATCTTGGAGAGCTGAAATATCTTTTAGAAATTGAAGTTATTTATGGAAAGAGTGGCATCTAGTTGATGCAAAGGAAGTACTTGTTGGATGTTCTTTTCAGATTTGGAATGAGTGGATGCAAACCACTCACTCAATCCATGGACACAAATACAAAGATTTGTTCAAATGATGGAGAACCATTGGAAGATGTAATGACATACAGAAGCATTGTAGGATCATTAATCTATGCAAACATTACAAGACCTGATTTATCTTATGTTGTTGGTGTACTTTCTCAGTTTATGCAAGCCTCGACAAGTGAACACTTAAATTCGGCCAAGAGAGTGTCGAGATACATAAAGCATACAATTAATCATGCTTTGTTTTACAAGTTTGATGAAGAACTGCAAGTCAAAGGCTTTAGGGATGCTGATTGGGTAGGTTCAAAGGGAGATAGGAGATCAACCTCAGGTTATGTGTTCATGATAGGAAGCCAACCTATCACATGGAGCTTAAAGAAACAACCTACTGTTGCATTTCATCCATGGAGGCTGAATATAGAGGATTAGCATTTGCCACATGTGAAGAAATGTGGATTAAAAAGCTTTTGGCTGATCTTGGAGTGCAAGTTAGAACCATCCCTATATACGGTGATAACATGTCAAGTATTTACTTGGCAAGCAATCCTATGTTTCATGCAAGGATCAAGCACATAGAGGTCCACTACCATTATGTAAGGGAGAAGGTATTGAGCAAAGATGTGGAGATAAAGTTCATCAAAACCAAAGAGCAGGTTGTAGATATGTTTACAAAGTTCTTGGATGCTTCTAAACTCAAAGGCTTCAAGGATGTGATAAATTTGCAGGACATGGATGAAGATAACTCGCAAATGAGCTTGAGGGGGAGTGCTGAAGATAAATGTACAAGCTCATTTTCATATGAGACATGCTTGGATAAATTTACCAAATATAAAGCTAAAGAAAAAGTAGAGAAAAAAAGGAAAAAATAATAAAAGAAAAAGTCTAGTCAAAATTCATGATGAGTAAGAGATACAATATCTTGCCTTGTAGTTAGTGGCATGTAGTGGGGAAAGTGGTGAGTTAAGAAGGAGGCACAAACTTCTTCACATGCTCATTGGTTATAAAAGTGAAGTGGGATCACATTAAAAACACAAAGAGAAAGAGGCAAGAGCTCTTAGTAGTCGGATCTAGTCATTTTATCATTTTGTCCTCCCTTAGACTCCTTCCAGCCACACGTTAGTTTGTACACAACTCTGTTGTGGAGCTCATATCTCAGTGCATATGTAACGATTTGTTGCCTTTAAACATTCATTGGAAAGATTATCTCGTGTAATTTTTGCATACCAAATATCTCTTTGAAAGCTTATATAACTGGTGAGATATCAGTGAAAGAGTGAAGTCTAAGTTTTTAGTATACCTGTGTAGACAAGTAGTCTATTTTGGTCGGTTACGTTTCTTGACCAAAATATATCCAAATTTCTTGATTTTTGTCTTGTTGGAAAGCTCTTGGTATCTACTCTCAGTATCCCAAATATCTCATTTTGAAAATTTATATTCTATGAGATATTTGTCAGAGAGTAAAGTCTAGTTTAATAGTGTACTTATGTGTGCAGGTGGTCTATTTTGATCAGTTGATTTTCCTAACCAAAACTCATCCAAGTTACTTGTTTTTTAGCTCCTTGGAAAGCTATTTGTGTCTACTTTCTCTATACCAAATATCTTTCTCAACGGATATATACTTAGAGAGTTATCAGTTCGAGAGTGAAGCTCAGTTCTTCAGCATACCTGTGTAGACAAGTAGTTCATCTTTGCCAGTTGAGTTTCTTAACCAAAACTTGTATAAATTAAGTTATTTATAGCTTGTTAGAAAGCTCTGTTTGTCTACTTTGATTGACCAAAGGCTCAAGTCCATTTGAGTTTTTTATTGAGAGCAGCAAGCTATCTAAGGTGCAGCTATTTGTCCAAGTGTTGGACATACAAGGTTTCATTACACATTTCCGTTGCGCATAGAAGAACTCATTCTCCACAATGCCCACTCCGGAGGTTGGCCCTACAAGTACTCTCTTCCTCTGGCTCACCCTTCCTATCTACTTACTCTCCTTTTTCCCTTTCTCTCTCTTAGTTTTTCACTTTCCTTCTCATCCTCTAACCTAATCCTCTTTTCCCTATCCTCACACACTCACGCACACTCCAATTCTCTTTCACTCTCTTTCCCTCTTGTATACACGTGCTCTCTTCCGGTGTATTTTCTCTCCCCTATTCCTACTCACTTTCGTGCACATTAGGGAAAAAATGAACCCTAAATGGGCCTTTTAGATTAAGGAGTGATTAGTGATGGACCAATCAAAAGAGGGTGGTGGCAACAATCTATGCCCTATAAAATACTAGGCTGAAGGGGGGAGAGGGGACATATTTCTCCCTTATTTAATGAGCTACCTCTAGAGAGAGAAGGATTCTCAGTCTGGTGCGGCTTCTTTCTGTGGTTCTACAAGTAATCAAAAATTTTGGCAGGGTTCTTCTTCAGCTAGAACCTCTGCAAAAATGCATCCCTTACCGCCTCATAGGTAACGAAATGGTTGATATCATACTCTGTTAGCCACCTCTCTGCTTCATTGACTAATGTTGACTGGAATACGATGGCCTTGTATGCCGGATCGATTGGATGGTTTAGTACGACATAACTTATCTCAAAGGTACGCACATGTGCATCAGGGTCGTCACCTGGAAATCCACCGAACTTTGTGTACGTCACCCCTGTTGGAACAGGTCGAAGTGGAAGTGGCTATTGTTGTTGTTGTTGTTGCTGTTGTTGTCCACTCATGGTGCTATTAGTGGTACCGTTGCTATCTCCTGAGTTCTGAGGAGGTGTTTTTGGTCCTTCAAAATCTGTGTGGTCAGACTGCTCACCTTCCAGCTTGAAAAAAGCGTTCAATCTCTTACGGATCTCCAAATCGAAGAGCCTATCCTAAGCCTTGATATCCCAGGTAGGCAAATTTGCCCCGAACAATGGTGTCTGAAATGAAGATTCACCATGGAGTATCACATAGTCACCGGAAAACTGTAAATTCCCTGCAACTCGGATCGAACTGTCACCGGAATTTGTCGAACTTTCCCCAAAACAGGGTATTCTTTCACCGGCAATGATCTCTCTGGGTAACACCACTTTATCCTCGAAAAAGTTCGAATCCTGACCAGACGGTGTCGGGTCAATTGCGCACTGCGTCCCTGTACACTCCGAAGTTATTGTACCTTCTGTAGACTGCACCAAAATTACACCGAAATCTACTGGAATTTCCTCATGTGTCACCGAAATTCTATCGGAATCACTGCTAATGGGCTCCGCTCCTTCGACAACTGGGCTTAATCGGTCTATACTTCTACTGCCTAGGGGTGTCCCTAACAAATTTGGTACGGCCCAAGGATGTTGGTCTCTCCTGTACTTCGGATACGACTTGCCGGACCGAGTAACTGGCATATATCACCTCTGCACCACTTGCGTACTACTCCACCTTACTGATTATTCACAGTCTATGCCACCTTCCCTTAGACGGCGCCAGTGTTAAAAGTGCATTTCCGTCACAGGCACTTTTAAGTTCTTTTAGGTTCTTGGGAGTGGTAGGGGTCATATAAATCAGAGGCCCTGTAACTTAATTTTCCCAATTAACTTATCCAATCAGCAATACGTTAATGTTCAATATCGAATCCTTTATACAGCTTACTGTCGAAATTCTAGTTAGACTTTTCAGAGTACGCAACGCAGGAGTTATTCAACACATTGCACAGACTTATTATCGGCCACTTAACAGTACTGAGTTAATCACAAATCGATGTAATTAAACAAAGTAAGAGTTAACAATACTCAGGATTTCACGAATCATACACCACAGCGTCTCCAATGACCGCAATTGCCCAGACAGACAGTCTGGCAATTCCGCTCGTCGTCACCGGAGAGTCACTGCCATGTCTTTTCATTGATTGATAAAAAGATACAACACTTCGCTACGACCTTTCGGTTCGTGCGGTGTAGGAAAAATATGAAATTACAATATGCCAATCCGGCGACCTTACAACATGCACATAACGGACAACAAAAATTCCACCCCCCACGATTAAGCATGCATCCACGAGTAGACCTGCACGCTAGCTACTTGGATGGAGAGTAAGTCCATGCTTCCCTTTTTTTTATGCCAAACAATAGGAGAGACTGCTCCTCTACTATAACCATCACCTAGTGAGAAGAGACTAAACATTGGCTATTGCTATCTCATTCAAACACAACCTTGATAGTAGAAGTTTTGCCTTGACACCACCACTAATCTAACCCAGCCTCGATGTCAATTTATATGAAAAATATATATGTTGGGCTGCAATCCTAATTATGCATATCTACCAACACATTGTCAACCATCAAGTCCATTTCAAACATATCCCACCGTTCAAGCTCCATGCATTCTAGTGACTCTTCAAATACTCTATGCAAAGCAATCTAGCACATTTTGCCTCGGACCCGTGTTTTGGATTGCCTTTCGTAATCAATCAAAGAGTATAAGAAAAACTATGATATGAATCTAGATGATCGTTAAGAACAGTATGCACAAATGAATGATCTGGAAAGACTTCATCAACAAAAATCAATTGCTCCTTCAAATATTTGATCTTTGTAAATTTTTTTTCCATAGAATCGCCTTCCATTCATATGCTCACTCTCCAAGTTTTTTGGAGGTAAGCAATATGAAGTGCATTTCTTGCCTGGTATAAAGTTGTAAGTGTATCCCAAGAGTCCTTTGTTATTTGCAGGAGCGAATATGAGGGTAATGGCATGTTTGACAGACAAAGCAGTCAATGCATGTGCCTGAGCATCTGTGCTATCCCAACAAAGTTTCTCTAGAGTAGGTGCAACTAGAACTGCAACACAAACACGATTTTTAAGATCATCCTCAGGACTGTCATAGCTATCGCGCCTCTGGACCATCCTATCCTTGCTTTATGGATATAGGGATCCCAAAAGCACGAAGCCCATTCACTATATAATTGTTCTTTTATTAGTTCAAGCATGGGAGAGAAGGCGTTGGCTGAGCTTCTTTAAAAAGAATTCTATTTATTTGTGGATATACCAATATTTGATGCTTAAGTCAATGCTATCCATATAAAATGCTTTTACACAAAGGAAAGAAGTTTACCAAATTGACTTAACGCTTCTTCTACAATAAGATCATCATGTTAGATGTTCTTAAGCTCCATTGAGAGTATTTGACTTTATGTTCGTGCAGATCACTTAGCATCGATCATTTAGGTAATATTTGGTTCTATTATACAATAGAGCAAAGCTCGGTGCACCCTTGTTTTGGGGTTGAGGTGGCGACCTATCTGTGTATGGATTTCAAGGAAGGAACTTTCAAGTCATGGAGGGGTGCGCAAATCTACGAGTTCTTCGGCAGCTCCAGTAAGAGATGGGACGTGAGGACTCCGGAGTGCTGCAGAAGTGGAAGTAGAGAGAGAGAGAGAATCCCCTCTCGCTTCTTCTCTGGCAGCAACGCTGGATTGTGATTTGCAACATTCGCGCACGTCTTCGCAAATACGCGTACGTTGATCTGCTCGCTGCCTCCGTCGACCGTCTCTCGGTTTCTCTCTAAACACATATATTCACAAAGAACACACTCACGTGCATCCAACTAATCAAACGCCGCTCTCGTTCCTCATCAGCTCATTAATCCGATGCCTCTCGCGGTGGTTGCTTAACGAGTACATATTGAGGGGCTGCCGCTCCGCTTGCTTTTATGCCGTGCAGGGAACAATGTTTGTAGGAGTATAGCGGAAGTCTGCAGCGTGTTCTCTCGTGGAGGATTCATCTCTCTGCCTCTCTCTCTTGTCCCATTTCTTTTGTGGAAGCTGGCATCCCATATACTTCACTTCAAAGGGATGCTGTGCCGAATTTTGTGCCTCGCGTACACGACGATGCCTTACAGAATTTCTGCAACAGACGGGAAAAACATAGAGAGGATCGCATTTTAACAGAAAGAAAGCTGTGGGTTCTGATCGACAGCGGAAAGGACGATTAGGTCTGCGGGATTGCGGAGCAGGAGCTTGAGAAAAGAAGTGGGTCTTTTCTTTCCATCCAGATTGAGAGTCGAAGTCAAGAGGTTGGTTTATGCGAGCATACACAGTTAACGCAACTGCTTCCAGCCCGGCATGGCAACCAGGCCTTTGGCGATCCCCTTGAAGAAATGGCCTGTCATTATATTCAGGCTTTGCGTCCTCGTCCTTGTTTCGGCTTTCCAGACCCCATGCCATGGCTTATCGGAACAGCTCCGTATCGATCGCCATCTCTCGGTTACTCAACAGCGCCAGCTCGAGGAGTTGCAGAGGATCCACATCCGAGAGTTTTACAGCAATGAAGGAAAGAGAAGAATCATGATGGACGAGGAAGAGCCTGACACGCCGCAGGCAAACGATCTCGAGTTCGAGAACGATAGGCTCAAAGACGCCTACTTTGCCCTGCAGGCGTGGAAAAAGGCGATCTATTCCGATCCGTTCAACTACACGGGGACTTGGGTGGGTCCTGATGTATGCAGTTACAAGGGTGTATTTTGCGCGGAGGCGCCTGATGATCCCTGCGAGACGACTGTGGGAGGCATCGACTTCAACCATGCAGACATTGCAGGATACCTGCCGGAGGAGCTCGGAGATCTCAAAGATCTAGGTCTCTTCCACATCAACTCGAACAGGTAAATCACATCAAAATGCTGTGAGTCCAATGCATCAGAGTTCTACTTAATCGGATGCAATTAAGGTGATTGGCATTAAAAACGTTTAATTCACTTAATCTGATATTATTAAGCTAATTAGCATGAAAACGCTGTGCGCCCAATGCATTGAAATTTTACTTAATCTGACGTAATTAAGTAGTTACCAACAAAATGCTCTGAGATCAATTCATTAAAGTTTTACTTGATCGGATGCAATGAAGGTAATTGGCATAAAAAAACGCTTAATATGACACTTTCACTTAATCTGATATTAGTAAGGTAATTAGCATGAAAATGTTGTGCGCCTTGCATTGAAATTTTACTTAATCATCCCAGGTCATTATTCGGGTAGTTGGGTCGTTTACGTCTTGAGGCGTGGGCGAGGGTTCAACCCCTGTTGGTAGTATCTGTGAGAGACATGTTAACTTGGAATGATGTATCATGTGGCTGATGTGCCACTGCCTATTTTGCCCCGCGGTAGTTGTGACCGCCGTTAAACCCAGCTATGTAAACCTTGTTCTTGTGGAATTAGGGGGTCCCATGGGTACTATGCCCTTCCTTGTACAGTTGCAATTTCAAAGTTAAAGCCCAAAGGAATAGGCCTGGGCCGAACCTCCATTTTAAAAAATTTTACTTAATCTGACGTTATTAAATACTTACCAACAAAATGCTCTGAGATCAATTTATGACAGTTTCACTTGATCTCAAAATGCTAAGCTCAAAATGCAGTGGCGCAATCCATTAGAATTTTGCTCATTGTGATGCACTTAAGGTATTTCATATCAGAATGGTGTGCACTCAATGCGTTACAGCCTTATTTAATCTGGTGCAATTGAGATTATTAGGATTGCAATAGTCTGCGCCAAATGCATTACATCTTTGCTTAATCTGATGAAATTAACTCCATCCATATCTGCATTTGCCCATGTCGGCGCTCACAATTCAGGTTCTGTGGCGTCATACCTTCGAGCTTCGAGAACATGAAGCAGCTGTTTGAGTTGGATCTAAGCAACAACAGGTTCGTAGGGCGATTTCCGTACGTGGTGCTCTCTTTGCCTAATCTTTCGTATCTTGACATTCGCTACAACGATTTCGAGGGCGAGCTGCCAAGCTCCTTGTTCGAGAAGCGCATGGATGCCATCTTCGTCAACAACAACAGATTCGTGGGTCGCTTACCCCTGAATCTCGGGAGCTCGCCTGCATCTGTGATGGTGTTTGCACACAATAAGTTTTCGGGTTGCGTCCCGGCCAGCATCGGGAGCGCCAGCATCTCACTGGAGGAGGTGATTTTCTCTGATAACGAGCTTTACGGCTGTCTCAATCCTAATGTTGGCGAGCTCCAGAACCTCACTGTCCTCGACGTGAGCAATAACCGCCTGAGTGGGGAGCTTCCGAACACCATAGCCGAGATCACCACCCTACAGGAGCTTAATGTCGCTAATAACCGGTTTACTGGAGAGGTCCCTCCAGAGATCTGCAGCCTTCCCAACCTGCAGAATTTGTCCTTAGCGGGGAATTTCTTTAGCATCGAGGCGGTCAGGTGCTTGGCTTTACCAGCCGCCGGGATCGCCTTCAATGACAGGTTCAACTGCATTCCTAGCCGCCCAGCTCAAAGGCCGTTCAGGCAGTGCGCTCTCGCTTTCAGCCATGCAAGAAGATGCAATGAGTTTGATTGCGGCTCCCCTCCGCCAATAAAGTCCTCTTCGGATGGTGGTTCTACTTCCACTTCCTCTCCAATCCCTGCTTATCAGGATATTCCTCCACCACAATCGCCCCCTAAATCCTGCGAGAAGAAGCATCGGCATTCACCGTCGCCTTCCGTTCCGCCGCACTCGTCCTCATCAGGGAGCTCCTCTCGTCGACGCCATCCCCCTCCACCGCCCGTACCTGTAGTTCCGTCGCCCCCTCCACCTCCACCTCCATCTCCATATCCATCTCCCCCTCCCCCTCCGCCTCCACCTCCACCTCCATCTCCATATCCATCTCTCCCTCCGCCTCCACCTCCGCCTCCACCTCCACCTCCACCTTCCTACTCATACTCATCGCCTCCACCTCCTTACGTTTCAGAGCCTCCTTCCAACTACATACCAACCCCTTATGTCCCTGAACCTTCCTACACTGTCGAAACACCTATCTCCGCACCATCACCTGTACCACTGGAGTATCCACCGTCTGAGTATGAGCCACCTGCACCAGCACCTGTACCACTGGAGTATCCACCATCTGAGTATGAGTCACCTGTCAGCTATGATTATTCTGCGCCCCCGCCTCCTGAAGAAACCATAGTACCATCGCCATACGATGAGGTTCAAAGCCCCAGTTATCCGACATTGAATTACGGGCCACCTCTCAGCTATGACTATCCTCCGCCTCCACCTCCTCCTGAGGAAAGCATGGTGCCATTGCCCTATGAGGAGGTGCAAAGCCCCAGTTATGGGCCTGTGGCCTCTCCTTTGGAATCGCCCGAAGCCGATAAATCATTGCCATCGGTGAACTGCACGCCTCCCTCGCCATCCGCAAATTATGAACAACCTGCTTATGAGGAGACACATTACCAACCGCCTCCCGGAGATCACTATGGCCGCCAGAAATACTCATACGATCTTCATGAGGGGCCTCCTAAGCATCATCGTCGCCATGAAGTACAGCAAGAGGAAAACTATTGAGAGATACCATCAGGATCAACGTAGAGGGAGGAAAGGCCCCCCGAATAGCATCGCTAGTCCTTCTGCACAAGAATATATAAGAATTGCACATGCAGAGAGGACTACAACAGCAGCCACCTCCATATCAACTACCTGTTTCCTTACTGACATCATCTATCCACAGATAGTCCATTGGGCTAGTAATCCAACACCCAAGCTATATGCAGTTTCTCAACCCCATATATTCCATTGATAAACAGACCCATTGGTCACTAGTCTAACATTCAAACTATTCAATAACCCTGAATCAATGACCTTCAATCTTTCACATCCTACTTGTTCACTTCTTAGTCCAATACAATAGCCAGATAACATGCATTATTTTGTCATCCTCTATGTTCTCTCTTGTTTAATAACAATCAGGAGACCTTCTACTTGCTACGAAGAGGACAACGGTGGCAAACGTTTTTGCTTTGCATTCATGGTCTCCATTTACTCAAATGTAACGTCTTTATAATATGTATCATTATTTTGAGAGAAAAAGAGGTTATGAAATGTATACAGTTCTACACGATTTGCCTCATATATAAGCGAAAGGCCAACTTTCACTACCATTCCTCTTCATTTGGCGAGTTTGTTGTGTAAAGTATCGCCTTCGCAAAAGAATAACTTCGTAGGTAAGCGTGAGCTTTTGTTGCATTCAAGTTGGAAAGCTTCTCTTGCAACTAGGAGTGGATATACTCCACATCTGATGAAGAGAGTGTAGAATTAGCCTCAGGATGTGTGCAAATGAACTTTGTCTTTATTCTTTGTTTCACAAGTAGAGTACATGGCCTAGACAACTCGTAGCCAAATTATTTCCAAGAAATTCCTTATACATAAGACAAAATTCCAAAGCTGAACTTGATGGCCTAGACAACTCGTAGCCAAATTATTTCAAAGAAATTCCTTATACATAAGCCAAAATTCCAAAGCTACACAAGTTCGAGGGATGAATGGGCTATTTGACGATGATCTTTTGGTGAAGGCTAGATATTGATACATTGAGATGATGACAATAGTACTATCTAAAAAGTTTGATAAAAACCAAGGATTTCAATGCAAAATTACTCAACAAACTAGATGAAACTCTAATCTATAGCCTTTTGTGAAACAATACTAAAACAAGTTAGTAGAATGTTCAATTTAACTACAAGAAGCTACATTGCAAACCATTACAATGTGCCACATCAAACCCTCATGCACCATCTCAATGAATAGACTTTCACATACGTGATATTATCATGCAATCAAAGAATGAGGCAGTTTGTTCTAAGGATGAAATAGATGGATCTAGGGGATATTCAAGAAAGTTCTCCTTCCAAAGTTGATAATTGTATTATTCGGCAATAGCTCTACTTCTTTAAAAGGTCCAATCCATCTTGGTGTAATCTTGGATAGATTTTGATTCACCCTAAATAATAAAACAAGTGACTCTTTACTGATGTGTTTTTCCCATAATTTTTTAACCTCTAGCTCTATCCTCTTTCCTTGGACCTACATTACATTGTGCATTCCTTCTTTTTTCTCCTCAAATGTAGTGGTTCATTCCATGTTTGATCCCACATGCTTTTGCTTGTCTAAAACCAGACTCACTTTATCAGACTAAATGATGAACTCAATCAGAGCCATGACCCCAATTCCATAGCCAAACGCAAATGGCGCTACTCTAATAGCACCCCTTCCAATAGTGTAGTAGACCCATAATGGACTGATCATAGCTAGTGCCCAATTGGTTGGAAACCTATAATGATTTTTCCTCATTATAAAAAATAAGGTTCTTGTTGAAACTTTCCACTTTTCATTAGATAGGGGATAATAGGCACATGACTATTGTGTTACACTTATGTGTTCCTCGAGTAGCTTTGATGTGAACCTTTTCCCTATACATGGGAACTTTTTACTCGTGTTGGCTAGAGTCTTTTTCCCCATGTTACCACATAAATGATTCACTCATATGTGGTGGTACTTTGTACTTAGGGGTATTATTCAGCTCTTACTTCAGTTCACTTAATCGTGAATAGAGAGAGCTATTCCAACCATCCATCTTCTATGTGTGTCTTGCAACATTTGTACTCCTTGTGTGTGCTTTTCATGTGTGTCTCGCACTTCTACACACACCCAATAGTGGTATCAGAGCAAGTTCAGCTCCTTCTCAAGTTTTGATTTTTCACATCGTCGCATGTGTTCACTTTTAACAGTGCAAATCAAGTTCGGGGCATAGAATAGTGAATTTCAACAACCAAGAAGCATTTCCATCAGTCACACTGGGGTTTTACCTCCATTTCAAATCATTCATGCAGTTAGAGTCACCATCAGAGTCAAAGTTTGTGAGCTAAAATTTCAACATTCATTTTAGCTTTCGTCGAAGTAAAGATTTTGTCACATTCTTTATCCTTCGTGAAATGGCGGGCAGCAATGACTTGTTTGGCATGCTTCAAGCTGAAGATAAGCTTGATGGGACCAACTATCCAATGTCATCTTACATGATGAAGCATGTTCTTGTTGCAAAATAGCTTTGGAACATAGTGGTAGATGTAGATCGAAAACCTGTAGGTTCTTCTACTTTATAGCCTACTATCATAGATAGAGCTTCTTCTTCAAGTACATTGTTTTCTCCTTCTCCACCTACACAGGAGTAGCTTAGATGGGATGGAAAAGATGCTCACGCTCATGCATTGATTGCACTTTCTGTGAAGCATCATATAGTTCCACACATTTGGTCATGTTCTACATCAAGGCAGGCATGGGAAACTCTTGCTTCTTTGTATCTCATGCATAATGAAGCACATGTTGCATACTTGAGGAAGCAACTTGAGGATGTATGTATGGCTGAAAATGAGTCGGTGGATGTGTATGTGACATGCATCAAGGACTTGAAAGAGCAATTGGCAAACATACACGAGATTATTCCAGATGCATCATTCATTTCTACATTGTTGAAAGGATTATCCAAATCTTTTCAAAGCTTTGCCACTACACTCCGCTTGGTTGCAAAAAGGAATCCTAATATGTATGCATTTGATGAGGTTGGGTCTCTTCTTTTGCAAGAAGAGCAATCTAGAGTGAATAGGAGTGGTTTGATTGACGGAATGCAAACACTTGCTATCTCACAAAAGGAGAAAAGAAAGTATGGTTCAACTTTGGGCTCATCAAAACCAAAGCCTCAACCTTCCTCTTCCACTCATTCCTCTAATAATGCAAATATTGCCGAAAGGCTGGTCATACTATTGATGAGTGTATAAAGTTTGATAAGCGCAATGAAAAGAAGAAGGAATTGGGCATGTCTATTGCTAAAAATTTAGCAAATACAAAGAATGATGAAGCTAACATGGATCAAGATTTCTGGGCATGTGTTGTTACATGTCATTATGATGAATCTTTGCATTCTAAATTTATGGTTGTGAGTGAGGCTGATTCGGATTGGTTCTTTGATAGTGGTGCTTTAAAGCACATAACATCATGCAAAAGATTTTTTGCATATTTGAAAGATCCATCCAAAGGAGGACATGTGGCGTGTGCAAACAATGCCTCTTATCCTATCATTGGAGTAGGAGAAATTGAGCTTACGGGTGCAAATGGAGATATGATTCTCTTGAAAATGCATTGTATGTACCTTGTATCAAGAAGAACTTGATTTCAGCATGGTTGATTTCCATAGCTGGACTTCATGTACACTTTGTTGATGATAAGTGTATGGTTCATGATTTTAGCAATGGTGATATTATCCTTATGTTCGGTACATTAAGTAATGTTTTGTATCGCATGGATACATGCAAGAGGGTTGCCTCGAATGCCTTGGTTGCTCATACTTATTTCATGGCTGAAATGGAGCTTTGGCATGCTCGTTTTGGTCACTTGAACTCAATAGTTTGCTTTACTTACAAAACAAGGACATGGTTATTGGTTTTCCAACACTTGAGTCCATTGAAAAGCATGCATGTAAAGGTTGCATTCTTGGAAAAATGATCTTGCTTCTTTTCCAAAAGATATTCATACACACACTACAAGAAAATTACAACTTGTTCATAGTGATGTATGTGGTCCCGTCAAGACTCCATCTTTTGGGAAGCATGTATATTTTGTTACCTTCATTGATGATGCTACTCGCCATTCATGGGTATATCCTATGAAAGCAAAGAATGAGGTATTTTCTTACTTCAAAGCATTTTTAGCTATGGCTAAAAAGTTTTCTTCACAAAAGCTTTTGACTCTATGCACATATCGTGGTGGTGAATACATATCACATGAGTTTAATGTTTTTCTTTGTGAAAGAGGTATTTCACACCATTGTACGGTGCCATATACACCTCAACAAAATGATGTTGCCGAGCGTAAAAGTAGAACTCTCCTTGAAATGGCACAATGTATGGTTCAAGGAAAGCATCTTCCTAATAAGTTTTGGATGGAGGCAGTCATGTATGCAAACTATGTGTTGAATTCCTACCCTACAAAAGCATTGAGAGTCATCAGTCCTTATGAGGCTTGGAATGGACACAAGCCTATGGTTAGTCATATGCATGTGTTTGCTTGTTTGGCATATGCTCTTGTGCCATCACAACAACGTCACAAACTTGATGACAAGGCAAAGAATGTATATTTTTTGGTTATAGTGCTAAAATTAACGGATATTGATTGTACCATCCATTGACAAACACAATAATTGTGAGTGGAGATGTGGTATTTGCTGAAAATTCAGTTTTCCCTCTATTTGAATGCAAAAAACGGCCAACACTTAGCTCACAAGATGTGTTCGATACACTCATGCCTTTGTTCCAAAATGGTGCACTTGACTATGGCCAAACCAATTGAGGCTCAAAGGGCTGAAAAATTCCAGCAAAATAGAGCTGAAATGTAGAGAATTTCTAGTGAAACATGGCTAAGATTTTTCAGCCAAAAATTGTCAGAACTGATGGAGAAGCCACATATGGCTGAACATTTGCATCAAAATATGGCTGAAAGTGAGCATGAAATTCAGCCCATGCATGATGTACATGTTGGTGATGTCTTACATAATGAGCACATGTCTATCAAGAGTGCACAAAGTATGCCAAAGTGGCTGAAACAAACTTTGCAAGACAACGAATTGAGTGCACCTTTACTTGGTAGAACAAGATCCAGCTCTCACCATGCATCAAGTAATTTTTTGGATTATTCTCTTATTGCAATAGCATGTAATAAAAAGGCACTTACTTTTGAAGATGCATGTGACAATCCACAAACGATGAGTGCTATGCAATCAGAAATGGATTCCATACATAGGAATGGTACTTGGGAGTTATGTGAATGTCCAAAACGAAAAAATGCCATTGGTACAAAGTGGGTTTACAAGATTAAGAGAAAGTTTGATGGTAGCATTGATCACTACAAAGCTAGATGGGTTGCCAAAGGATATGCGCAACAATATGGCATTCACTATGAAGAAACTTTTGCACCTATTTCATGCATGACTACCATTCGTATAGTGGTTGCATTGGCTGCCCATCGAGGTTGGAAAGTGCATGAGTTGGACATAAAAACAACTTTCTTGAATGGTGATTTGCAAGAAGAGGTCCATGTGAAGCAACCTCCTGGGTTTTCTATGAAAGGGAAAGAGCATATGGTTTGTCGCTTGCATAAAGCCTTGCATGATCTCAAGCAAGCTCCACGTGCATGGTATGAAAAAATCCATAAGCACTTGATTGCTCTTTGTTTCAGATGTAGTCCGATTGAAAGCACACTCTATGTACGAAAAAATGGGGCTGATCTTATAGTGCTTGTTCTTTGTGTTGACGACATACTCTTGACTGGGTCATGTGATGCAAAACTTGACATTATTATGGTTGAATTGTAGCATACTTTTGATGTCACTTATCTTGGTGTTTGGAGCTACTATCTTGGCATCCAGTTTGTATCCGTTGAGGGAGGAATTGTTATGCATCAAGCAAAGTATGTTGAAACACTACCTCAATGTTTTGACTTTGAGGATTGCAAGCCAATTTCCACACTAGTTGAGACAAGATTTAGGTTCTCAATTGAGGATTCTAATGGTGCATTTGACACTTCTTTTTATCAGCAAGCTGTGGGATGTCTTATATATGCATGCAACACAAGGCTGGATATACAGTATGCAGTTTTCCAACTGAGTCAACTCATGCATAGCCCTAGCACTAAGCATTGGCAAGTGGTGAAACATGTGTTTAGGTATCTCAAAGGCACTTTGAGCTTAGGTCTCTTTTATGGAAGGGATATTCAGCTATGTTTGCATGCTTTTACAGATAGTGATTGGGTTGCTTGTTATGATACTCATGTGTCCACTAGGGGTAATTGGTTTTTCCTTGGAGAGTCATGCATATCTTGGTTTAGTAAGAAGCAACCTATAGTGGCGACATGCATATTGGAGACTCATGCATATCTTGGTTGAGTAAGAAGCAACCTATAGTGGAGATTCATGATGTCGCTATGCATATTCTCACTGACAGTCAAAGTGCATTGGCTGTTGCATGAAACCTAGTGTTTCATGCACGGACCAAACATATTGAAGTGCATTATCAATATGTGAGAGAGCACCTTCATGCAGGAGGTATTGATTTGGTATATGTGCCTACACAAGATAATGTGGTAGACATATTCACCAAAGCTCTTCCATGTGAAAAGTTTGAATCTTTTCGCAAAGCTTTAGGCTTATTACCTTGTGGGGCTGATCTTTCACTCCCTGTATGTGTTCACATCATTTGCTCCAGGGGAGTTTGTTACACTTATGTGTTCCTCGAGTAGCTTTGATGTGAACCTTTTCCCTATACATGGGCACTTTTTACTCTAGTGTTGGCTAGAGTTTCTTTCCCCATGTTACCACATACATGATTCACTCATATGTGGTGGTACTTTGTACTTAGGGATATTATTCAGCTTTTACTTCAGTTCATCATCAATAGAGAGAGCTATTCTAGCCATCCATCTTCTCCGTGTGTCTTGTTGCATTTGTGCTCCTTGTGTGTGCTTCTTGTGTGTGCTTCTTGTGTGTCTCTCACACATCTACACACACCCAACATGTTGATGCAAGACCTTATATCTTTCAAACATAATTTTCAAGACTTGGTTTACGAAAATGACTACCTCTACACTAGTTACTTCTAAGGTAACCGCCCTTCCTCTACCTATGCATCTGAATTTAGGCAATTAATATTTGATCTCACTTGGCATGAAGATTATTTCATAAGCCAATTTAGATGGGGTTTAAAAGATGATGTGAAGGACCTCTTGCTCAAGATGTGAGAGGTTAAAACATTGAATGAATATATCATGCAAGCTATTCAATGTGATAACCGACGTTTTGAAAGGAAACAAGAAAAACAAGTAGAAGGAAGACCTCATGAGTGGAAACCCTTCCAACCCATTCCTAAAGATGATTCTATGCCTGAACCTATGCAAATAGATGTAGCTAGGTTTCAACCTCTAACACCACAAGAGAAACAAAGAAGGAGAGCTTACAAGTTATGCCTCTATTGTGGAAACCCTGGACATATTGCAGTTAATTGTCTGAACAAGAGAACAAACTACAGAGTCACAACCACCCTTGTAGAGCACGGAAATGATGGTCCAGTTGTAAAAGAGACCGTGAAGCCAGACCATGATATAAGAAAGGGTCTCATAATTCGAGCTACACCCATAGAAACATGTCTTGCACCTGTCAAGTTAATCATGCCTAAGAAGACCCTTTCCCTTACAACCCTAGTAGATTCAAGAGCATCCTCATGTTTAATCGATGAAGGATTGGTTAAGAAACATGGATTTCCTGTACTTTGGAAGAAAAAACCAGTAATAGCTAAAGTAGTAGATGGATGAACTCTAGCATTTGGGAATATAACCATAGAAACCACACCATTAAGAGTACACCTTGGTGACCATGAATCCCACATATGTTTCAATGTAATATCAAGCCCAGTACATCTAGTTATCATTGGAATGCCTTGGTTAAAGAAGCATAATCCAGACATTAATTGGGAAAAGAATAAAATCACATGTGGAGATATCCAAAAGAACCTATCATATGTTGGAACCAAAGCCTTCATACATGTAGTAAGGAAGGAACCGACATATATGATCTATGCCATACCAATTCAAGAATCCAAGAAAGATGATCCAATGCAACTACCCAATCAGTACAAAGGCTTTGAAGATGTTTTTGAAAAGAAGAATGCAGATATCCTTCCAGAGCATAGACCCTATGATTGTGCCATAGAACTTCAAGAGGGAGCACAACCGCCCTTTGGAACAATCTACAGACTATCCCCAGAGGAACTTATAGAACTACGCAAGAAAATTGATGAGAATCTAACAAAGGGGTTTATCAAACACTTAAAGTCAGGTGCTCCTATTTTATTTGTAAAGAAGAAGGATGGGACTCTCTGGATGTGTGTAGACTATTGTGGATTGAATAAAGTCACTATAATGAACAGATACCCCCTACCACTCATATGAGAGCTCTTGGAACGCCTTGGAAAAGCAAAATTCTTCACAAAGATTGACCTTCAAGGAGCTTACAACCTTGTCAGGATCAGAGAAGGAGACGAATGGAAGACATCATTTCAAAAAAGGTATGGCCATTTTGAATATTTAGTTATGCCATTCATCCTTACAAATGCTCCAGCTGTCTTCCAACATACGATAAATGATATCTTTCGAGAATATTTAGATGATTTTGTTGTAATATACCTTGACGATATCTTGATATTCTCCAAAAATATAGAGGATCATGAATGTCATGTAAAGATAGTCCTAGAGAAACTAAGAGAAAAAAATGTTATATGAAAAATTAGAGAGATGCTCTTTCCATAAGATAGAAGTGGAATTTTTAGGGTACATTGTATCAGATAAAGGAATTTTCATGGACCCTAAGAAGATTGGGACAATCCTTGATTGGCAACCACCTTCCTGTGTTCGAGATATACATTGTTTTCAGGGGTTTGCCAATTTCTACAGGATATTCATCAGAGATTACTCCAAGATAGTGACACCTCTTACCAAGCTTACAAGGAACTCCAAATTCTCATGGACCGAAGAAGGAGAAAAAGACTTTTAGACCTTGAAATCAGCATTCAATACTGCTCCAATTCTAGTTCATCCTGATTCTAGTAAGCCCTTCTTCCTAGAAAGAGATGCATCTGACTTTGCCCTAGGGGCCATTCTTTCCCAATATGGAGATGATGGACACCTACATCCAGTTGCATATCATTCAAGGAAATTCTCCCCTCCAAAAATTAATTATGAAATTCATGATAAAGAACTTCTTGCCATAGTGGATGCATTTGATACCTGGCATCACCATCTAGAAGGAGCAGCTCATAAAGTCACTGCATATACATATCACAAGAACCTAGAGTAGTTTATGACCACCCAAATTCTCAATAGAAAAGAATCTCGATGGAGTAACTTTCTATCTAGATTTTACTTTGTCATCACATACCATCCAGGACATCAATAATGTCAGTCAGATGCCCTGTCTAGAAGATCTTACCTTGCACCAAAGAAGGGTGAAGAGGCATTTGATCAATAGGAGAGTGTATTACTCAATCTTGAGCATCTCCAGCTAGCAGCTATCTCTTCAAGCCATCATGAAGATTCAGCCTTGAATCATTTGATCTATGAGGAATCAACCACAATATGAATTGCTTTGTAACGTTAAGCACAAAACTCAAGAAGTAAAATTCCAAGAGGTAAACGAATTTCAGGAAAAAGATGGATTACTACTCTATAAGAACCTATTGTATGTCCCTCCAAGAAAGCCTGGGATTCAAGTACTTCAACAACATCATGACAACCTTGCAGCGGGACATTTTGAAGTGAATAAGACAATAGAACTCATATCAAGGGATTTTTGGTGGCCTCAAGTGTGGAAGGAAGTCAAAGAATATATTCGAACATGTGAAACTTGCAATAGATCGAAGGTACCATGACATAGACCTCATTGCCTCTTGCAACCTTTACCTATTCCAGAAAGGCCATGGGATTCATTATATATGGATTTCATCACAAATCTACCAAAGTCAGATAAGTATGATGCCATTCTTGTTATTGTGGATAGATTTACAAAGATGGCACACTTCATTCAAACTACCAATGCAATCATAGGTGCAGCCACTGCTAGGCTTTTTCTCAGATACATCTTTAGGCTTCATGGATTTCGTGATGATATTGTCACTAATCGAGGTCCATAGTTCATATCTAGCTTTTGAAACAGTCTTTGCAAGCTCCTTGGTGTTCAAGTTAAACTATCTACATCAAATCATCCACAAACTGATGGAAAAATAGAACTGGTGAATCAAGTCCTAGAGCAATATCTATGTTACACCAGCAAGTATCACAAAAATGATTGGTTTGAGTTGTTACCCTTTGCAGAATTTGCTTATAACAATAGTGTTCATGCATGTGCTAAGCAAACTCCCTTCTTTGCAAATTATGGACAATATCCAAGGATGCATATACAACTCTCAAATCATGTCAAGAACCCAGTTGCCAGAGATAAGGCCCAGTACCTTATGGAAATTCACAAAGAACTCAAGGAAGAGATCCATAAAGCTCAAGAACATTATAAGTACTATGCAGATCAACATCGTCTTCAAAATCCATCATATCAAATTGGGGATAAAGTATGGTTACTGAGAAACAATTTGCAAACTTCAAGGCCTTGTGCAAAGTTACATCATCAAAGATTTGGTCCATTCACCATCTTGGCCAAGATTAATCCAGTCACCTTCAAGCTCCAGCTACCAAGTACCATGAGAATACATTCGGTTTTCCATGTCTCCATGTTGGAACCATATCAAATTTCACCATTGAGGGGGGAGAGACTAAGTCCTTCACCACCTATTGAGATTGATGATCATGAACATGTACCATCCCAAATAAGAGGTAAGCTAGATGAAAGGGCAACAAAGGGAGTGTTTATTCGATATGACTCAACTTAGATGGGTTACATGTTCTATAATCCTTCAACCAAGTAATTCACTGCAATTAGGGATGTTGTGTTTGAGGAATAGGTCTTGGTATGATGAAGACAAGCAAAAGGTAACTCTACCATATGATCTTGATTCTAATTCTCATCAATTAGGAAGCAAGCTTGATACACAGGTCCAAGATCCAAGACGTGATATAGATGATGACCAAGATGAAAGGGAAAAGGACTAAAAACTATGGAAGTCAAGAGGCAAAGCAAAGATGCATGATGTTGGAGGATAAGCACTCCTATGTGCACAACGAAAGCAAATGAATCTTCCTAGGATCCTTGATTTTTCAGACATAAGCTCTATATTTTTTGCATTTCTTTGAGTACATGTCAAGAATGAACGTGAGAAGTTTCATGCTAAAGCTAAACTTAGAGAGCTTTCAAATGAGTGTAAAATCACTTCATTTGGACACTAGGTGATGGCTCAACCACTTGCATCAAAATAGACTACTTGATCATTTCACATAGCATTAGCTAACTACATAGACACTATTCTTGACATTTCTCTAAGAACATGTAAGAACTGATTCGGAGACTTATAACACTCAAAGTAGGACTTACAAGATTTCAAACAAGACAAAAATCATGCAAATGGATTCGGGATGAAGGAGAAACAACCATTACAAGATGAGGGGGTCTGCTAAGATCATCTAGAGAGATAGATGTATTGTGAAATCTCTACAAAATATATAGATAACAGCTAGTAGGGGGGTCTGCTTAAGCAAGGGGGGAGGGTGCAGCATTAGCAAATTTTTGCTTACTAGTAGATAAACTCAATTTACCTTTGCCCGTTTGACTAGCTAGGAAAAGCTTGATCTACAACATGCATAACTGACTTGTTCTGTTTGGATTGATCTTCCTAAAACAAAATAGAGTTTAAATCCTCAATGTTAAGGTTTTTGGATTTCCATCAATTGAAGAGTAGAAGCAAAACTCTAATATGAATCTGGAAGGTCTTTTAGAATAGTCAGCACAAGTGAACTATCTAGCAAGATTTCATCAATAGAAATCAACTACTCCTTCACATCTTTGATCTTTGTCAAAATGCTATCCATATAATCTCCTTCACTCATATGCTCACTCTCTAACTGTTTTTAGAGGTAAGAAACATGATCCTCATTTCTTTCCTTATATAAAGTTGCAAGTGTATCCCAAACATGCTTTGTTATCTTGCAAGAGTGAATGTGAGGGATAATGGCATGTTTGACAAACAAAACTATCAATGCATTTTCTCGAGCATCTCTGCCATCCCAACAAAGTTGCTCTATAGTAGGTGTAGCAAGAATAGTAGCACCACCAAGAAATTGAATATCATCATCTTTAACACCATCTTCATCACCTTTAATAACTTTATTTGCATATGTAGTGGGATGTTTTTCAACACCCTACCTAATATTCCACAACTCATTCCTACCAATACATTGCATATCATATATTCCCACAATGGGTAATTAGTACCATCCAACTTATCCTCAATGACCAACATACGGAATACATCATTGCTTTCAACCATGGCTAGTGACTAAATACCTTGATGCAAAAAAATGAATTTATATCAAAAAGTTGAACAAAAACACCTTGATCAAGCTCTGCTAAACATGTAGCAGACTTTGAGGCACTTGTACTAGCAAATGGAAACTTGTTTATATGTTTGGAAAAAATGGAAGAAATTGCTTGCATAGTCATTGCAATAGTGCATTTGGAAGCCGAAGCGAGCTCAAATCAACCATGGGTAGTTAGTATCATCCAATTTATCCTCAACAACCAACATATGGAATACATCATTGCTTTCAACCATGGCTAGTGACTAAATACCTTGATGCAAAAAAATGAATTTATATCAAAAATTTGAACAAAAACACCTTTTCAAGCTCTACTAAACATGTAGCAGACTTTGAGGTGCTTGTACAAGCAAATGGAAACTTGTTTATATGTTTGTCAAAAATGGAAGGAATTGCTTGCGCAATCATTGCAATAGTGCATTTGGAAGCCGAAGAGAGCTCAAATCAAAATGTTGATGCCACCAAGATAAGATATTTTGAACTCTTAGTCACCCCTGAGACTATGACTGCAAGGGTGTCAATGACACCCTAGATGAATCAGAAACTCACTCTAATACCAATTGTTAGAGTTTGAGGTATGCACAAGGGAGAAGAAGAAGAAGAAGAAGAAGCTTGGAGCAAAACACAATATAGAATATATTACCAATTGAATGTAAAAAGATAAGTGATCCATTAGGGTTATATGCATATATACAACCTAGGGGAAGAAAACCTCTTAAAGAGGGAAACAGTTCCTGATGCTCCTAAGCATGTTCACACACATCATTACCTAAACATGTCAATAGTTCAAAACTATTAAGTTAAATTCATCATTAATCTATTCCACAAATGATGAAGGACCACAACCTTTGTGCACAAGCTGATTTGCATCAAAATGATCAGGAAATGAGATCCAAGAAGAGTCCTTAATGGCACAAGTTTTACAAGTCCTTTTATAAGGATTTTCTTCAAATTTGAATTTGAAATTCAAACAAAGCTCAACCTAAAAGTGTTCCTCCAAGTTAGGAGTTATTCTACCAAATGGAATTCGTAACTCTTATCTCTCCTAACTCCACGAGATGTATGGAGTTACAAGATTTTCTCAAAATCAAAAAACTTTTACAAGTGGTAAGTGTCCAAGTGTTACAAACTATGGTTCATATGAATCATCACATAGTTGCACATATTTTCTTCTGTGCCTAGCCAAGTATGAAGGCTTGGATATTTGCACCAACAATTGGTTGGTGTCATATGTATTTTATGGAGAAGATAAAGTATCTATGTATATGGTGGGATGCCCAACCAATCAAGCATGGTGATTTGTAAGAGATGACGTTTAATAAATCCATTTAACTAGAATCAATAAAAAATTGATGAAGAATATAAATGTGAGTGTAATCACTTCTATGTTTTGAGCACTAAATGTCATTGTTATCATCAACTATGCAAAAACTCTCCAAATATTGATGCAGGCTCATGAAGAATTGTAATGTAGGCTCATGAAGAATTTCTCTTTTATGCATGGAAAATTTTGACCAAATCTACACGTGCACACCTATGATGCAAATCTACACGTGAACACCTCATGAATGTATCCCAAGGCAACATCATTTGTTGCTATTTCCTTTCGCATTTACCAAAATTACAAGTCACCTTCCACTCCTTGTTATCTTAAAACTCAATCCAAGTCTCCAAGAAATGAATGCCATTTATCCATCATTGAACTTTCATACAAAGTCCATATCAACTAATTTCTTGTTTTGGACTGATTTGTTTCTTCATTTTTAAGAGTTCAGTTCACTTCATACTTATAGGGCTATACCCATTCACCATACTTATAGGGCTATAATTTAGACCCATTCACCATCATAGGAAGTCGAGCTCCACTATGCATTTCTAACCAAAATGTCACTAGACATATCCCACCTACAATTTAAAAAGGGTTGCCCCATTGAAGTTTAAACTTTTCCACCTTTCTTTTCCTCTTTTAATTGAAGAATAGTACTAAATTAATGACTTTGCACATTGTTGTCCATATATTCCAATCATGCCATCATCTTTTCCATAGTTGGAGTTCGTATAGTAGTAAAAAAAAAAAACTCTAGTGATTATCTTATTTTAAGTTCCTCAAAGCGTCCATACATATATTCTAAAGAATCTTGAGAACATAGTCAATCCTACACTCCAATGTGAAGGCTTGGTACCACCATTTGTAGTGGATCAATCACCTCTAGATTGTAGGCCTAAATAAATCAAACAAATCTCACAATTGCTATTCATGTAGTTTGATACGCTCATAATATCATCTATAAAAACTTGTATTATTTAGTAAAAATGTTCGAAAACCATTTTCTATAGCATCTTCAATAGTAACTAATTGATATTCTCAATTAATCAATTAGCTCTGGGACAATGACTGAGCTAGCCTTTTGGTTAATGTAATAACAATATGTAAAGGATTTTTATAAAAGAACTAATTCCAACAAAAGAACAAATCTTGGGAAATGTTGTTGCACTAGCACCATAGCCATAGTGCCTGCATTAGCATTTGGAAATGCCCAAGATTCAATCCAATGAGTTGCATAATCATTGCATCTTATGGTAAAATTCTTCCTTTGCTTTGCTATGAGAGTATGAATGGGGCAAATGAAATCTAGGCACAAGTTTTAGAAGGGGTTTTGGTGAGAACTTAGAGGTGGAACTAATCGACCACATGGGGTTCATCAGTCTATTGGAAAGTATCACACTTAGAAATATCATCTCAGACATCCTTATGCAATGTAGGTCACCATAGCCCATTTGGTACAATCCTACAAGCCATGAGATCTTCACCAAAATGTCCTCTTGCGACATCTAATGAGATTTTTCTATAATAATTGGCATTTCATGTACTAGAACACAATGGAGATATGTTGCATTGCGGAGGTGATCGCAATCTGGGTGGATTGGGTCTGGACGTAGCACACACAAGGTATATGATAATTTCTAATACATGTTGAAAGGTTGATGTTATATGAATGAAAAAGTGAAGTATGTATGTAAAAATTAGGTATGAATGCAAGATCAATACATGCACATAAATTATGATAAAAATAAAAAAAAAATTCACATGCATCAATCTTAAAAGGAAGAATGGTCCATAAAGAGCTTCTTAGCCACATTCAAGGTCAATAGATGCACATGGAGGATGAGAACAATAAAAAACCATACACATGAATCAATCTTAAAAGGAAGAATGATCCATAAGGAGCTTCTAAGAAACTTTCAAGATAAATACATATACATGGGTGCATGGGGATGGTATGTATGCATATGGGTCATGAATCATGAATCTAAAGAGACTTTTCCTCACAACTCAATAGAAAATCCTTTGTGTTTCGATGCAAAGTTACGGATCCTTCTCACACATAGAAACATTCAAGAGGAGACATGTAAAAAAAAACTTAGGAGACTAGAGACATGGAGACAAGATTACTTGAATTTAAAAGAGATCACAATGCAATACATGTACATGAGTGTCATGGTACATCAAGCTAGGTAATATAATGGTCAAAGGCAATCCTCACAACCCTCCACCATGATAGTTCAATTGAATGCCACATGTGAGAGGATACGAACCACTTGAATGACCCCTTATCTGACTAGGAATGCAACATCTATCTAAAAAAGTCTAAGAACAATAAACCAAACCCTAAATCACTCACATGCTCCACTAAGGGTGATCAAAGAGAGAGAAAGCTTTGAGTTTATAAGTCTATCCTAGTTTTGAAGTCTAACTAAATTTGAATCTAGGATCTATGCTCTTACTAGCCCACCTTGGATCCTCACATGCTCAACTGAGGGGATCTTCACAAGGAAACCATGTGCTAGCAAGGCCTTATGGATGCTTAATAATGATCTTCCATGAGTTTGGGAGGGGGTTCTTATAGTTTTCTAAATGAATATGCACTTGGATCATGGAGAGATTAAAGAAAAGCACAAAGAATTGAAGCATGCTTTAAAAAGACATTTGTAGCTCAAGTGTAAGCACCACCTCCTTTACTTGTCAATCCGCGGAGACGTGAGGACCGGTATGAAGACCACGAGCAAGTGAAGGCACAAGTGCGTGAGTGAAAGCACACAAACATGTACACACATACACACACATGCGCACAAAGTAAGATCAAAGAGAGGAACAATGGAAAGCTTAGATTGCAAAAGAGTTCTCTTACCAAAGTTCTATTCTCTAACAAGCTAACCCCCAAAAATGAGCTCTCTAGCTCTTTTTATAGTTTTTTGACTAGTTTTGGCCCTGTCCAGACCTAGTGTCCGGCCTAGTTAAAAATTAGGTTCCAGGGCTTATTTGAGGGCTCAAACGAAGTCTAAAAATTATGAAAATTGGTACGATGGTACTTCTAATACTCCTCAAGCTCGAGGACTCCTCGGCTTGAACAAAATGGAGTTACTAAAAATAGATAATGGTATTTACAATGGTTTTTAGTGATGAAAATCACTATTTTTGTAGGATGATTGGATGCATCCACATGGACATGGAATGGTTTATTCCAATCAGGAGTGGTGAGTATTGGTGCCGTGCACAAACGTTTCTTCAGTTCGTTGAAAGAATTCTCGCATCCGTCGTTCCACTCAAAATTAGACAACAAGGCATAAAGGGGTCTAGCTATGATCGCGTACATGTGGATAAACCTACGGTAGTATCCACAATGGCCCATAAAGGCTTGTACCTCTTTAATATTCCTTGGCCTTGGTAGCTCCGCTATGGCTCATACCTTATCTTCATCTGTTGAGATTCCATTCTTAGAAACAATATGACCTAAGATTTTACCTTGACGCACCATAAACACACACTTTTCTGGGTTCAGACACACTCGATATTCTCTACACTTGTTGAAGATTTGTCTGAGCTCAGGGATGTGAAACCTTCTTTCTTGGGAATGAGCACATAAATCATCCACATACACTTCTAAGCTCTTTCGCAAGAACTCTTTGAAGACATGACACATGAGCCTTTGGAATTTTGCAGGTGCATTGGTGAGCCCAAATGGCATCACACGAAATGCAAAGATTCCCCACTCTGTAGCAAAAGCTGTTTTGTGTTGATCTTCTGGGGCAATGGCTACTTGATTGTAACCTGAAAATCCATCAAGGAAGCTATAAACTTCCTTGCCTGCAACACGCTCCAATAGGTGTTCTGTGATTGGAAGTGGATAACTATCTCTAATCGTAGCGGCATTAACTTTTTTAAGGTTAATACACACTCGCAACTTCCTGTTCTTCTTGGGTACCACAACAATGGGGGACACCCATTCGGTATGCTCAATCTCATAGATGAATCCAACTTCAATCAACCTATCAATTTCTTCTTTTATTTTGGCTGCATAGGTATCATTATATGTGTAGGGCTTCTGTTTGGTGGGCTTAGCATCAGCAGTCATGGGGATAGTATGAGAGCAAATTCTTGGATCTACCCCTTTCAAGTCTCTATAGTGCCATGCAAACACATCCCTATATTCCCTTAATAGAGCTATGAGCTCCATTTCTTCTCTTGCACTTAGGTCATCTCCTATATATGTGCATCTCTCTTCGTTCTCTTCAATGGTCACTACAATCTTCTTGGTCTTTTCTTTATTATCATATGATTCTCCTATGATGGCCTCTCTCTTAGGCATTCGTACCAAAATTTTGCGGTCGTCAACTTCATATTTCTTGAAGTTTTCTGGTACTTCAAACAATGATTCCTCCTCTTCTTGTTTAACTGCTTTTCTTTTCTTTTTCTTTTGACTACTCTCACTTCCATCCTTTGAGTTTACTGTTTTAATACTTGTGAGGTTCTTCTTCTTTCTGGGTGAACACTCCTATATCTTCTAGATAGTGCTGCTCTGAGTTAAAGCAACTATCCATCACAATAGACTCCAGATCATCGTCATTCTCTTCTTCTTCTATGACATCACTAAGGTCACATTCTTCTAGCAAGGGTTGACACATGAACACTGAGATATCATAACCCTTCTCATCACAATGAGGTGTCCACTGTTCCTCATTGACAGCAATGTCCATGGTGGCTAAGATTTTTGGCCAGCCAAGAGGCTCAAACTCCTCATCTGGAAAGATCATCGGTGTGTAGGCTGGGTCTCTAACTGGTCTATCTCCTAGCGAAGTTCCTTCTTCTCTTGCCTTTAAACGTTTTTCCTCTTCCTTTGCGACCTTGCACATCCACAAATGAGTATCTTCATGTAGCCATGATGGATCAGGTGAACTTTCAGAATGCACAGAGATGGAATCTTCTTTCGCTTTGTGGATAGAATTCCACTGCAGGGGTGGTACATCTCTGAAGGTGTAATCCTTCAAATTGACCTTGATGGTGACCCCTAAGTGCTGTAAGTACAAGGAGTTAGTTCCCCAATCCTGTACTATTTGCAATTGTCGTAGGAAGGGTCTTCCTAGGATCATCTCATAGACATTATTTTTCTCAAAGTCACATATAGCAAATGTGTGCTCAAACTCTACACCACAAGTGGTTAGAGTGATCCCTTCTAGCAATCCTAGAGGTCTTTCAAAATGACCATCAGCCATTTGAAGCTTCATTCTAGTTGGTCTTAATGTGGGCTTGCCCCATTGCTTCCACAAGGAGGTGGTCGCAATAGCAACACCAGCACCTGAATCTATGATTGCTTTGGTTGTGTAACCTTGGTAGGTGATTGGAAGATAAGTATTACCTTCTTCACCCTCACACATGTCCCCTATTTTGTCTAGAGGTATCTCTGGTACCCTTTGCTTGGAGCGTGCTTTTGGCATGTTGGAATCAAGTTCTGGAACCTGATCCTTCACATGATTCCAAAGCTCAGGTTTTGCTTTGAGCAGCTCTTCTATAGTGAGATGACACTGAACCTTAGTGTTCTTCACGACATCCGTGTTCCTTGGAACCACTGAGTCTTCATTTCTTACTAGTATTGTGGGAGCTCTAATCTGGAGAGATTCAGATTCCCATGGGCCTGGAAATTGAGGCAGTTCTTCTAAGGTATTAGATTCAAAATCTAACCTTTCGTCTTCTTGTTGTTCTGCTTCATCGCCGTAAATAGATGGAATGTCTTGGGGAAATTGATCATGAAGATCATCAATCTCAGGAATAGGAGGGGAATTACCCTTCTCCTTGGCCCATTTCTCTTCTTGTATTTCCCGCAAGAATTCTTGAGAGTACTGTTGAATTGAAGGAGGTATTCCTGGATCCGTGGAATTAGGAACATAAGCTCCCATTGGTGGTGAGCTTCCTCTTTCAATAACTGGTTGAGCCTGTGGAGGTAAAGAAACTTGTGGTTTGTTTACCAACTGCTCTAATCGTTCTAGTAAGCCCTGGAAATGCAAATCCCCTTTGACAGAGTTTGTCTGATTGAACTTTTGACTAGTCTCAAGTATAGCTTGAGCTTGTTCTACCATTTTCATGCACATTTTCATCCGTTCAATCTCTAAGTCCGCTCTAGGGTAACTCTTGTCTAGGTTTGCAGCTGTAGGCCCTTCTTGAAGTCGAGCCTGGTAGGCCTTGAACATCATGTCCAAGCCTTCTGGGGTTGGATCTGCAAGAACAGACCCTGGTTGCGGTCTATTTACAATGGGTGGTGGGGTGCGATGAGGTGGAATGGATGGAGTTTTGGCATGCGAGGGGTTTTGAGATGCAATGTCTTCTATTTTTGTTTTTGCGTCTTTCAAGCTTTCTTCTAGTTCCGATAACTTTTTATTCCACTTACGATTGGCCTTTTCTCTGGTATCCTTCCATGTTCTTGTTTCCCTCTTACTAGGCTCTCCTGATTCACTCGACTCCGATTGCTCTGCTGGTTTATCTTGTTTTAATGCTTGTGCCCTAGTAACTGCCTGTATAGGTGCCACATTACTGCTACTTGAACTTGAATCCGCCACTAAGCCTACCACATTAATGGGTGTAATCTTGGGTGCGCTGGAGGGGTTTCTTGGACAATCTCTAGGGAGATGGTCTTTGCCACAATCAGGGCAAAAAGCCTGTATTGTGATAGCCTGTCCTTGACTCGGAGATGATGGGTGGGGACAGTCACGAATGAAATGATCACCTTGACATCTAAAACAAGATCCTCTAGGGGCTTGTGGTCTCATTTGTCTCAATTGGGGCCTAGGGTTAGGATTTGTGTACATGACATTGGAGTATTCTGGCTCCCAATTTTGCTCCATAGGTGGTGCCTCATATTGATACGAGTAAATCTCACTATGTTCAGGTGACTCTGTGTAATACGCATGTGGACTGCCTTCATGGGAGTAGTCTGAACTATGAGCATGAGAATCATTATCTGGTATCAATGGGGTTAGGGGCACCAATGCTCTATTTGGATTTTCCTCTCCCACAGCATATTTGACTGGAATCACGTTGGCTGGAGCTGGTGCTTGGTTTCCCAAGACAGGTTGTGGCCTATATGGTACCTGATATTGCTGTTGTGGTCTATAATATGGCTGTTGGTATTGGTTCTGATACCTACCTTGTGGGTAAGGTTGCTGATAATTCTGTCTAACAGCCTGCCTATTGTAGGGACAATCTTGAGCCGTGTGGTTTGTGTATTTTCTCTCAATAGTGCAATACGGAGCATTCCTTTCTCTAATGTTTTGGTTTTGCATTGGGCATACATTAGCCATGTGGTCGCCCCCACAAGTATAACACCGATTCACTGGAGTGACTCTCTGTGTTTGTTTATTTTGGACTCCGAGCTTCTTGGCAACTTGCTCAGCTATCTCCTCTATTTCCGTGGAGATTTTTGAAGTATGACTAGTAGAACTATCTAAATCCTTATAGAGTTTGGATAATCCTAACTCCTCACCCAAGTTATCTTCTATGTCAATGCATGTCCGCACGCACTCTTCTATGGATCTAGGCTCTTTCAAATATACATATGATCTTAACTTTGTGCTCAGTAAGCCATCTAAGAACAAAGCCACTTGTTTGGCTGGTGTGGGTAACTCGGGAGCAGGGCATCTTTCTAGGTACTGTCTGAACCTTCTACCTGCTAGTCGCACTGTTTCTTGGGGTGTCTGCTTGAAACTGTGGATCAAGGATGATGTGTTATGCCTGATACCACTCTTGGAAAATTCTACAATGAATTCGTATAGCAGTTGAACTATATCGCGATAGTTGCGACTACTCAATGGTTGAAACCAAGCCAAGGCAGTGCCCTTAAGAGTCAAACCAAATGCCTCGTATTGGGTGAATAAATCCTCAACCTGTTCAGCTCTTAACACTTGTTTGAACTCGGCCACATGATCATAAGGATCTCCTGACCCGTCAAAATAATTCTTCATTGCCTTGATCACTTGAGTGGGTCTAAGGGTTCTTGGGTGCTCTCGGGGTCTAGGCAATGGAAAATCATGTTCATCTCTTTTTTGCCTATGTGCTTGATGTCTCTCTCTTTCAAGTCTTTCATTTTCAAATCCTGATCTATTCCTGCCCACGGTGTGTGCAAAACTTACCTCAGGTCTCTCTCTAGTTCTTTCTCTCTGGGCTTCATGAGCGTGGGATGATCCTACTCCTTGGAGGCCATGGGAAACATTGGATCTTGGTGGGGGGAAAATCAATTCATTCTTCCAAGTATATGCATGTCTATCATGTTCTGTTACCAAGAAAATTTTCTCTGATGTGTTATCCAGGTAAACAACTTTGCCTGGCATCTCTGGATCCTTGAACTCGTAGATGATGACTATGCCCAATTGGCTAGGTTGATCTGGCTTGAATCTCCAAAAGGCTTCCTCTGTTTCTCTATTCAAAAATAGTTCTATGCTTTTGTTATCTTGAGGGATCCAGTCTGGAGTGATCACTCGGGTCAAAACTGACTTACCTCTAGGAGTCTGGGGTCCTTGTCCTACATTTCCTTGTTCTAGGTCTCCTATTTCATTCTCAGGAATGACATTTCCAAACTCATCAGTCCTATCTGGTAGGTTGGTGACCACATACATGGTTCCTTCCTTATCAATGTATGAACCCTCTTCGAACTTGACCACCGGGTGTTCAAGTCCAAAGGATTGATCTGGATTTTTGAGTTGGACCACTGATCGCCTCAGACCATCCTCATAGATGCGAGCACCTAATTGGTTGGTCCGAATATATTCCAACTGTGTCTTATAGGGACCTTCTGGTGTTTGTAGATGGGCAGTCCCTGAGCCACCTGCAGGTTTTCCCATACTAAAAGACATTTCTGAATCACTTGTGTCTGAACTTAGTAAAAAATGACCACTTAGTTGTTGTGCCCAAGACTTGGATGTATGGTTGACACTAGCCTCAGAAGATCTAATGCTTTGTTTATCCTTGCCTAAGTGTCTACCAGATCTGAGGTTCATAAGCTTTAGTCAAGAGTCCAAATTTTCCCCTTGGTATGGTTCAAAATTCTTTGGAGTCCCCTTGGTTCCCTAGTCCCACTTGAGGGTCAACTTCAAATTATCCTATCTCAAAATCAACGCGTTATTCGTGAAAAAAACAGTTGAGGTCGCGTGGGATGTGAAACGAGCTTTCCAACGAGCTATAGAGCTCAAAAAATGGACTTTGGATGAAAAAGTTATGCCAATTCAGGCTCCTAGGGTCAAAACAGGCAAACAGGACCTTTGGAGAAAATCGCGATTTTGTGAACTTTCAGAGAATTGCGATTTTGTGAACTTTCAGAGAATCGCGATTTTGTGAACTTTCAGAGAATCACGATTTTGTGAACTCAGAAAATCGCGATGTTGAGCACAAAATCGTGTTTCTGAAAATCGCGATGTTGAGCACAAAATCGTGTTTCTGAAAATCGCGATGTTGAGCACAAAATCGTGTTTTTTTGAAAATCGCGATTTTGACTCAGAGAATCGTGATTTACAAAATTGTGTTTTTTCACAAAATCGTGTTTTCTCAGAATCGTGTTTTTGGCATGAAAATCGCGATGTTGAGCACAAAATCGTGTTTTTGAAAATTGCGACGTTGAGCACAAAATCGTGTTTTTGAAACTCGCGATTTTGACTCAGAGAATCGTGATTTACAAAATCGTGTTTTTTCACATAATCGTGTTTTCTCAGAATCGTGTTTTTGACAAGAAAATCGCGATGTTGAGCACAAAATTGTGTTTCTGAAAATCGCGACGTTGAGCACAAAATCGTGTTTTTGAAAATCGCGATTTTGACTCAGAGAATCGTGATTCACAAAATCGTGTTTTTTCACAAAATCGTGTTTTGGCTGAAAATCGTGATTTGTGAGAATCGCGATTTTGAGCCCGCTGAAAATCGTGTTTCTTTTGATATGAAAATCGCGATTTTGAGCACAGAATCGTGTTTTTTTTATATGAAAATCGCGATTTTGAGCACAATCACAGAATCGCGATTCTGAGAATGACCACAGAATCGTGATTTTTTTTCAGCCAACTTTTAGGCGGGAAAACAGAAAATCGTGATTTTTCAAAAATTTTGAATTTTCATAGAATCGCGATTTTCATCACAGAATCGCGTTTTTTGGCGGGAAATTCAAATTTCTGAGCGCCGGCTATGGCGAGCTCCATATGAGCAGAAAATCATGAAGAAAACACTGCGCTTGCTCTCCCTTGCACCTCCTAACTCCTTCCCACACAATAATGCATGAAAAATGGTATGAAAATGGTGAAAATGCACTAAAAAACAAGAAATTTCTATGAAGAACAAGATGGAAGAAGGTGGAGATGATGATGATGATGAAGATGAAGAGGAAAAAACTGAAAATGAACTGAAATGACAAATTTTTTACCTTCCAACGTCGCAAATCTACGATCTTACCATCACAACGCTCGTCCTCGAAGCTCTCTCCCCGGCAACGGCGCCATAATTTGGTGTAGCTCAAGTTTAAGCACCACCTCCTTTACTTGTCAATCCGCGGAGACGTGAGGACCGGTATGAAGACCACGAGCAAGTGAACGCACAAGTGCGTGAGTTAAAGCACACAAACATGCACACACATACACACACACGCGCACAAAGTAAGATCAAAGAGAGGAACAATGGAAAGCTTAGATTGCAAAAGAGTTCTCTTACCAAAGTTCTATTGTCTAACAAGCTAACCCCCAAAAATGAGCTCTCTAGCTCTTTTTATAGTTTTTTGACTAGTTTTGGCCCTGTCCAGACCTAGTGTCCGGCCTAGTTAAAAATTAGGTTCCAGGGCTTATTTGAGGGCTAAATTATGAAAATTGGTACGATGGTACTTCTAATACTCCTCAAGCTCGAGGACTCCTCGGCTTGAACAAAGTGGAGTTACTAAAAATAGATAATGGTATTTACAATGGTTTTTAGTGATGAAAATCACTATTTTTGTAGGGGATTCTTCTGAAAATTTGACATACACTTCTTGGAGCTCCCTACTTGCTCCCTTTCCTTGTGTGTCCACCTTTTGATGTGCTTCCATGCTTTGTCCTTGACTTTCTCCTCAAGCTCGAGGACTCCTCGGCTTGAACAAAATGGAGTTACTAAAAATAGATAATGGTATTTACAATGGTTTTTAGTGATGAAAATCACTATTTTTGTAGGGGATTCTTCTGAAAATTTGACATACACTTCTTGGAGCTCCCTACTTGCTCCCTTTCCTTGTGTGTCCACCTTTTGATGTGCTTCCATGCTTTGTCCTTGACTTTGAGCTTCAACAACATTCCAAAGGGAAAATTGGGGTGGGAATTTTACCTTTGGAATTCTCTTAAGGGCTTCTATGATATTATTCTAATGGCCTCGTATTTGTTTTATTGCTACACACTAGGCCCATTTAATATCTGTTTTCTCCCAATATCAAGAAAATATTGATGGAAAAAGATAGATATTAGAAAATTGAATAGAGGTTCACTTCATATCTCTTTTCTTACCAGTAGCAAGGAAATATTGATAGTGATGCTTCAAAGCACATAACATCATGCAAAGATTTTTTGCCTCTTTGAAAGATGCACTCAAACGAGGACATGTTCTATCCATCTATCTATCTATCTATCTATCTATCTATCAGCCTTAGTGAGTATTCAAATGTATGGGTGCCTCTACCTTAAGAGGTTGGGTGTGTGTCTTTCCAATTCATTGTACATAAAAAAAAAAGCGGATGGAAAAAAATAAATCGTAGAAAACTGAACTATCATGGAATAAGTATGAGAAAAGACATGTCATGAAATAAGTATGAGAAAAGACATAATTTACTAATTCTCTTAAGGGCTTCTATGATATTATTCTAGTGGAAACAGAATTGGTATGGCATTGAAAGGGGTAATCCGATAATTTTGTAGCTATGTTTGCAATCTTGTTTAACTTAGAATTCCACAAGAACGAGGACTAGTAGTAAATGATTAGCGGCCATAAGAGAAATCAGGGTGGAAAGAAAAGCACTTAGAACTGGCATGAATTAATATAAGATTGAGGCTTGCTTTAGAAAATAAGAAGAGCAAAGTCTCGGAAAATGGAAGATAAGAAGAGCAAATAAGATAAGAAGAGCGAAGAGAAAATCGAGTCTTGCTTTAGAAGATAAGAAGAGCAAAGAGAAAATTAGGGTGGAAAGAAAAGCACAAAGAATTGAAGCATGTTTTAAAAAGATATTCCAAAGGGAAAATTCCGATGGGGATTTGACCTTTGGAATTCTCTTAAGGGCTTCTATGATATTATTCTAGTGGCCTCGTATTTGTTTTCTAGCAGTATCAAAAAAATATTTGTTTTCTAGCAGTATCAAAAAAATATTGATGGAAAAAAATAAATATTAGAAAACTGAGTAGAGGTCCACTTCATATCTGTTTTCTTACTAGTAGCAAGGAAATATTGAGGAAATATTGTCCGAACGGGTGTGATGTAGCGGTAAACTTTCAACCCCGTGGGGCAGAGTGCTTGGGCTCAAGTCTCACTCATGGGTCATGTTCAGCCTTAGTGAGTATTCAAATGTATGGGTGCCTCTACCTTAAGAGGTTGGGTGTGTGTGTCTTTCCAATTAATTGTACATAAAAAAAAAACAAGAGGATGGAAAAAAATAAATCGTAGAAAACTAAACTATCATGGAATAAGTATGAGAAAAGACATGTCATGAAATAAGTATGAGAAAAGACAAATTTTACCAATTCTCTTAAGGGCTTCTATGATATTATTCTAGTGGAAACAGAATTGCTATGGCATTGAAAGGGGTTATCCAATCACTTTGTAGCTATGTTATGTTGGAGTTAGACGTCTGCGAAAGCACGTGAACAGCACAAGGAAGCAGAAGAAGCTTGGAGCACAACACACAATACTAAATGTATTACTAGAGAATGTACAAAGATAAGTAGCCCATTTAAGGCTATAGGCATATATACAAGCCGGGGAAAAAAAACCTCCTAAAGAGGGAAAAAAGTGCCCCGGTCGTCCTAGTGTGTTCACACACATCACTACGTAAATATATCAACAAATCCCCCTGGGAGTGATGCGGTGAACAAGGAGTTGACACTCATGTATAAGGAAGTGCCAAGCTATGTGGAAATCACTCCCCAAAAGGAAGTAAGCCCAAAGCTTTGTGGAAAGCTTCAAACTTCTCCCTAGGCAGAGCCTTCGTGAAAAGGTCTGCAATGTTCTCCTGCGTGGGCACATATGCCAAGCTGATCTCCTCAGCAGAGAACCTCTCCCTGACATAATGATAATGCACCTCAATGTGCTTAGTGTGAGCATGGAACACAAGGTTCCTCACAACTGCCAATGCGCTCTGACTGTCAGTGAAGATGGTGGTGGCAGAAGTCTGACCAACACCCAAATCAGCCATAAGGCGTCTGAGGCACACACTACCAAGCATGAAGCACAAGCCACTAGTGGACACACGAGTGTCATAACAACCAGCCCAATCAGAGTCAGAAAAAGCATGCAAATCTGGCGGTAGTGATCCCCCCTTGGGATAAAACAACCCAAGTAGCCGAGTACCACTCAAATAGCGAAAGATGCGCTTAACTGCTTGCCAATGCTTGACTCCTGGGCAATGCATAAACCTGCTCATTTGTGAGACAACAAACTGAATATCTGGCTGAGTAATGCATAAGTAAGTCAAGCATACAACAGCCTGCTAGTAGAGAAAAACATCAAATGCATCTCGAGCATCATGAAGACTCAATCGTAAACCTGTCTCCATAGGAGTGGCAATAGACTTACAGTCATCAAGGCCAAAACACTACAATAATGTGTCAATATATTTCGTTTGATACAAAGCCATTCCACCATCAACTTGCATAAGCTAAATGCCCAAATAGTGATGCAAACGCCCCAAATCTGACATCTCAAATGAGGCATGCAAATCAGCCTTAAAATCAGCAATATGCTTCTCAATAGGACCAGCGAGCAGCATGTCGTCAACATAGACAACAATGATCAGAAGCACATCATTAGCATGCTTAACATATAAGGTGCTTTCAGTTGGACTGTTCTCAAAACCATGTGCAATCAGATAGGCATGTATCTTCTCATACCAAGCACGTGGTGCTTGCTTTAAACCATATAATGCCTTCTTTAACCTGCACACCTGGTTTTCATGCCCTTTTTGCACAAAGCCATGGGGCTGAGAAACATACACTTCTTCATGCAAGTCACTATTCAAAAATGTTGTTTTAATGTCCAACTGATGTACATTCCAGCCATGATGAGCTGCAAGTGCACAGATGCTTCGAACAGTAGTCATATGGCATGTAGGTGCAAAGGTCTCATCAAAATCAATGCCTCTTTTATGTGCATAACCCTTTGCAACAAGCCTAGCCTTATAACTGTCAACTGTACCATCCGATTTACGCTTCAGCTTGTATACCCACTTAGTGTCAATGGCCTTCTTGCCATGAGGCAAATCACATAAAGACCAAGTACCATTCTTCATTATAGCATCATATTCAGATTGCATAGCAGCTGTAAATTTTCTGAATTTTGTGCTTCATCAAATGAAACAGGTTCATTCTCATCACATAGACTAGATGCAGCCATAACATAGCAATCTGATGCAAAAGAGGCACTATGAGAGCCTGAATGAGTACGATATGACAGAGGTGCATCTAATTTGCTATCACGCAAGGTCTGCACCAGCCATTTTGGCATAGTTCTTGCCTGCTCAATATCAGCTCTCTCATCAATAAGTGCATCATGTACATCTGCATCAAAAATGGAATTATCTGCATCATCACATGAAACCTGCAAAGGCTGAGAAGTTGCCTCAGTAGGACAAGCACTAGATTGTCCACGTGTAAAAAGAGGCAGCAAAGTATCATACATGTTTTTGGAGCTAACAGATGTCTCCTTAGTACATGAAAGCAATGGCTGAATAGCATCTTCCACAAAAACAACATCACGGCTAACCAGAATGCATTTAGTCTGTGGATGATACAGAGGATAGCCTTTACTTTCAGAACTGTATCCAACAAAAATACATTTTACTGCTTTATCATCCAATTTTCTACGATGTTGTTCAGGCACTAATGCATATGCCAAACAACCAAAAACACGTAGATGAGCAAAAGATGGCTTGCGATCATGCCAAGCCTCATATGGAGTGATAGACTGCAGCGCTTTAGTGGGACACCTGTTCAATACATATGCTGTACACATGACAGCCTCAAGCCAGAAACTATGTGGTAAAGCCTGACTCTTGACCATGCAGCTCGCCATCTCCATGAGCGCCCTATTCTTTAGTTCAGCAACTCCATTCTATTGAGGTGTATACGATAATGTACACTGGTGTTTTATCCCACGTTCAGCCAGAAATGCATTAAAATCAGAAGACATATATTTCCCCTCTCGATCAGAACGGAGGGTGCCCATTTTACATGACAGATTTTCAGCCAAAACTGGAAACTGTTTGAAGCACATGAACACTTTGGACTTTGCCTTCAATGGATATACCCATGAATGCCTGGAATAATCATCGATGAAAGTCACGAAGTAAATATAATTCCCAAAAGAAGGTGTCTGCATAGGACCACAGACATCACTATGTACAAGTTGCAATTTCTGAGTAGCCTGAACTAAACCATCTTTTGGAAAGGAGGAATGCTCCATTTTGCCCAAAATACAACATTCACAAACATGTTTTCCAGGTGCCTCAAGTTTGGGCAAAGAGGATATCATTTCATATTTCTGCAAGCATAGCAAACTAGCAAAATTCAGATGACCAAAGCGTGCATGCCAAAGTTTTGCATTTGACATAGCCTGAGAATCATTTACTGCACATGCCAAATCATTTATAGATCTTTCATAGTCTATGAGCTTATACAGCCCACGACATAAAATGCCAAAAGCAATAATTACATCGCCATTTGACAGATCATGAACTGTACACCTGTCATCAACATCCGACAAAGTGAAAGAACTACCATAAGCAGTAGTCAAAATGATCTTACCAACTCCCATAACAGGATAAGAGGAGTTGTTGGTGCATGTAACAGTATTCCTTGTAGGGGCCAGCTTGAGTGAAGAGAAGAAACTGTGCTACGAGGTTATATGTTTGGTCGCCCCACTGTCAAAATACCAAACATCTGAGTCTACTGCAGACATGCACTGATCATGAGAAGATGGGTCAAAACTACAGACAGTATTAAACGCCCATTCTTCTTCCTGCACAAGATTAGTAGACTCAGTTTTTGGTGTAGAGACCTCTGCAACAACCATTCCAACCCTCTTTCTTCTTTGCCTCTTTAGCGGCCAGTTTTGGATAGTTCTTTATGATATGATCATTCCCTTTACAGTACTTACAAAACAATTTCTGCTTTTTGATGTCTTCTCATCTTTATCTTCCTTCTTTGAATATCCAGAATTAGCAGATTTCTGCTTACTAGTTGAAGAGCTCCATTTTCCTTTGCCCTTCTGACTAGCCAGGAAAGCTTGATCTGCAACTCGCATAATAGACCTGTTCTGCCTGGACTGATCTTCCTGCAACAAAACAGAGACTAACTCCTCAAATGATAAGGCATTTTGATTGCCTTTCATCATCAACCGAAGAGTAGAAGCAAAACTTTGATATGAATCAGGAAGACCATTCAGAACGGTCTGCACAAGTGAGCTATCTGATATAACCTCATCAGTAGAAATCAATTGTTCCTTCAAGTCTTTGATCTTTGTTAGGAAACTGTCCATAGAATCACCTTCATTCATGTGCTCACTCTCCAAATGTTTTCGGAGGTAAGCAACACGAGCCTCATTCCTAGCTTGGTACAATGTGGTAAGTGTATCCCAAGCATCCTTAGTTGTTATGCAAGAGCGAATGTGAGGAATAATGGCACGTTTGGCAGACAAAGCTATCAATGCATGTGCCTGGTTATCTCTGCCATCCCAGCGAATCTTCAGTGCAGTAGGTGCAGTAGAAACCACAACACGAATAGGAATATGTAGAATATCATCATCTTCAACACCTTCTGCATCAGCTTCAGTACCTACAGTTGTAATAGTTGCAAGTGTGATAGGACGTTTTTCGACACCCTGCACAATGTTCCACAGTCCTTTTGCAACCAACACATGTCACATCATATAAGCCTATAACGGGTAGTTGGTACCATCCAACTTATCCTCAACAGTGAACATATGGAATATATCACTGCTTTCAGCCATGGCCGGTGACTAAAATACCTTGATGCAGAAAATTGACTATATCTCAAAAAGTTGAACATAACTACCCCGATGAATTCTGTTAGACCTGTAGCAGACTTCGAGATGCTTATACTAGCGAACAGAAACTGCTATATACCTTTGGCACAAAAAGACGAAATAGCCTGCACAAGCACTGCGATAGTGCATTCAGAGGCCGAAACGAGCTCAGATCGCGATTTCGACACAACAAAGCGAAGTAGTTTTGATATCGGAAACACGCTGAGTATGCTCACCAAAATTCGTGCGATTCTGAGACTACAACCGGAGGAGTGTCCACGGTACCCTAGATGAAACGATGACCTGCTCTGATACCAATTGTTGGAGTTAGATGTCTTCGGAAGAACACGAACAGCACAAGGAAGCAGAAGAAGCTTGGAGCACAACACACAATACTAAATGTATTACTAGAGAATGTACAAAGATAAGTAGCCCATTTAGGGCTATAGGCGTATATACAAGCCGGGGAAAAAAAAACCTCCTAAAGAGGGAAAAAAGTGCCTCGGCGGTCCTAGTATGTTCAAACACATCACTACCTAAATATATCAACATGTTCGCAATTTTCTTTAACTAGACTTCCACAAGAACGAGGACTAGTAGTAAATGATTAGAAACTATAAGAGAAAATTTGGGTGGGGATTTTACCTTTGGAATTCTCTTAAGGGCTCCTATGATATTATTCTAGTGGCCTCATATTTGTTTTATTGCTACACACTAGGCCCGTTTAATATTTGTTTTCTACCCGTATCAAGAAAATATTGATGGAAAAAAATAAATATTAGAAAACTGAGTAGAGGTCCACTTCATATCTGTTTTCTTACCAGTAGCAAGGAAATATTGTCCAAACGGGTGTGATGTAGTGGTAAACTTTCAACCCTGTGGGGCAGAGTGCTTGGGTTCAAGTCTCACTCATGGGACATGTTCAGCCTTAGTGAGTATTCAAATGTATGGGTGCCTCTACCTTACGAGGTTGGGTGTGTGTGTCAATCAAATTCATTGTACATAAAAAAAAAACAAGAGGATGGAAAAAAATAAATCGTAGAAAACTAAACTATCATGGAATAAGTATGAGAAAAGACATGTCATGAAATAAGTATGAGAAAATACATATTTTACCAATTCTCTTAAGAGCTTCTATGATATTATTCTAGTGGAAACAGAATTGGTATGCCATTGAAAGGGGTAATCCGATATGCCATTGAAAGGGGTAATCCGATCATTTTGTAGCTATGTTCGCAATTCTGTTTAACTAGACTTCCACAAGAACGAGGACTAGTAATAAATGATTAGCAGCCGTAAGAGAAATCAGGGCATGAATGAATATGAGATTGAGGCTTGCTTTAGAAGATAAGAAGAGCAAAGTCTGGGAAAATGGAAGATAAGAAGAGCAATGAGAAAATTGAGGTTTGCCTCAGAAGATAAGAAGAGCAAAGAGAGAATTAGGGTGGAAAGAAAAGCACAAAGAATTGAAGCATGCTTTAAAAAGATATTCCAAAGGGAAAATTCGGGTGGGAAGAAAAGCACAAAGAATTCATATGAATGGATATGAGATTGAATTGAAACCTGCGTTAGAAGAGAAAAACAAGAAAGCATTGGAAAACGAAAATAATAAAGATGAGCATTCAATATATCTATCTTATAAGGGATTTCATGATATTTATTTATGAGTTGCATACACTACTAAGTTATGTATGTTTTTGTTGTCTATTTGTCCGTTTCAAATGACACAACATTAACTATGTGATGAATCAAGCATCTAATGCGGTTCTATGTGATCTACCTATGTTTCACTCCTCACAATTGCCTATTACCTTGTTCTCTACCTATGTTTCACTCCTCACAATTGTTATAGAAGTGTGGGTGCTTTTGTGTTATCCTTACATATTGTTTTTGGTCGCATTCTAGCTATATTCACAAACATAACTTGACTTATACAAGAAATGGAAAACGGATTTTTTGGTCTTCTTCACCAGAGTGGATTTAGCTTCTTTTATTTTTAGTATGCATTTTTGTCTCATGGAAAGTTACATTGCTTAAGTTCATATACTTCAAAAGAATAGTGCACTATAGAAGAGGCATAGGATAGAAGACACAAATGAAACTAATGATTCTTGCAAAGGATTGCGGGCACTCGATTGCACATTTTGTCGATAATCTCTCAAGTGTAACAAGTAGCCTTATTCAAGGATCCCACTACTTGGAAGCAACCCTTCTAGAAAATAGGGAATGTGGTTAGAACTTTTTCTATCCTAGGATCTTTTTTGACTTGATACGCACATTTCTCATAATATTATTCTTTGAAATAAGTTTCAATTTCGATCAAGTATGTGCCTCAATATTTTTTTTCTAATTTCATGGCTTATGTATTTAATAGTGGAAAAGAAATGTTGTTTGATAAATCTAATTTAGATTCTTTACATTTCTTAGATAATGGTCATATTCATCGGCTAACTTTCAAAATGGTTTTACTTAATACTCATTATACCTATAATTTAGTAAAAGCATTTAAGAAAAAAGCATTTGCACGAAGGTCCTATTCATTGTTCACAAGCTCACAAGTAATTTAAATAATCTATAACATTCATTATAATTATTATTTTGTATGTGGGTCAAAATTATAGGACTGCATGTATTCATTTTCAAAGATTCTTGATTAAAAAATGCCTCTTTAGGCATCTATTGCAAAACATGGTTTTGTTTCATTTTTTTGTTTTTTTATTGAGCACATAGAAGGTAATTTTATGAACTCCAAAGAGTTTTAAAAGGTAGCTTTTTGCCTAGCGAATTATTTTGGATACAAACTTTGCAAAACTTCTTTCCTAAAGTCTTCAATTTAGAAGGAAAATTTCCCTTTCATGAGAGTAAATCTATCAATAAGAAAACTCTATGATGTGGCATAAATATCAAATACATTCCCATTGGAAGAAATATGAAAGAGCAAATAGATTCTCGATTTTTAGAGAAACTTGTTTTTTGCAATACTCTTTCATTTTCCTCTTTCCTAAACAAAGTTTTGGGTCATATACTTTTCACTAGTTCTATTCTTCCTATTAGTACTTTGAAATATTTTTCTTATAGAAACAATATGTATACCATGTTGATATATTTTGGCAGTGATGTGTGTGAACACACTAGGACTACCGGGGCAATTTTTCCCTCTTTAGGAGGTTTTTTTTCCCCCCGGCTTGTATGTATGCCTATAACCCTAATGGGTTACTTATCTTTGTACATTCTCTCGGTAATACATTCAGTATTGTATGTTGTGATCAAAGCCTCTTCTTCTTCCTTGTGCTATTCACGTGCTTTCACAAACTTCAAACTCCAACAATTGGTATTAGAGTAGGTCATTGCTTCATCTAGGGCATCACCAACACCCCTCTGGTCACAGTCTCAGAATCGCATGGAAATTGATGAGAATACTCATGGCCATTAAGAGTTCAAAAGGCTTTGTTATGTGGTGTCAAAGTTGCGATCTGAGCTCATTTCAGCCTTTGAATGCACTATTATAGTGCTTATGTAGGCAGTTTCATCTTTTTGTGCCAAACATATATACATGTTTTTGTTCACGAGTATAAGTGCCGCAAAGTCTGCTACATGTTTAGCAAAACTCAACAAGGTAGTTTTCTTCAACTTTTTGAGATAGAATCATTTTTTTGCATCAGGGTATTTTAGTGAGTGGCCATGGCTGAAAGCAGTGATGTATTCCATATGTTGATTGTCGAGGATAAGTTGGATGGTACCAATTACCCATTACGGGCATATATGATGTGTCATGTATTGGTTTCAAACAGACTATGGAATATTGTGTAGGGTGTTGAAAAATGTCCTACTACAACTACATATACAATTAATAAAGGTGATGCAGATGGCGTTGAAGATGGTCATATTCTTCAAATTCTTGTTCGTGCTACAGTTCCTACTACACCTACTCTACAATAGCTTTTTTGGGATGCCAGAGATGCTCAGGAAAAAGCATTGATAGCCTTGCCTATCCGAGATGCCAGTATTCCTCACATTCGCTCCTGCAAAACAACCAAGGATGCTTGGGATGGACCACTTTATACGAGGCAAGGAATGAGGCTTATGTTGCTTACCTCTGAAAACAGTTGGAGAGTAAGCATATGAATGAAGGAGATTCCATGGACATGTTTTTGACAAAGATCAAAGATTTGAAGGAGTAGTTGATTTCTATCGATGAAGTCTTGCTAGATAGTTCACTTATGCAGACTGTTTTGAATGGTCTTCTAGATTTATATCAAAGTTTTGCTTCTACTCTTTGATTGATGATGAAAGGAAATCCAAATGCCTTAACATTTGAGGAGTTAGTCTCTTTTCTATTGTAGGAAGATTAATCTAGGAGAACTGGTCCATTATGCATGTTGCAGTTCAAGGTTTCCTTGCTAGTTAGAAGGGCAAAGGTAAATGGAGCTCATCTACTAGTAAGCAGAAATCTACTAATTCTGCACAATCAAAGAAGGATGAAAAAGACGAGAAGAAAACAAAAAAGCAGAAATTATTTTGAAGATACTGTAAAGGAAATGATCATGTCATAAAGAGTTGTCAAAAACTAACTCCAAAAGAGGCAATGAAAAGGAGTTTGGAATGGTTGTTGCAGAGGCCTCTACACCCAAATTAGAGTCTACAAATCTTGTGTAGAATGAAGAATGGACATTTACTACTATTTGGAATTATAACCCATCCTCTCATGGAGAGTCTATGTCTGCAGTAGACTCATATGTTTGGTACTTTGATAGTAGGGCAACCAAACATATTACCTTGCAGTGCAATTTCTTGACTTCACTTGAGCCTACCCCTACAGGGAATGCTGTCACATGTACCAAAAAATCCTGTTATCCTATCATGGGAGTGGTAAGATCATTTTAACTACTGTTGATGGTAGTTCTTTTACATTATCGAATGCTTTATTTGTTCCAAGGATCAAGAAAAACATGTTATGAATTTCAACACTAGCCAAGATCAACTTGGTTGTGAAATTTGTTGATGAAAGATGTAGAGTTCATGTTTTGTCAAATGAGAATGTCATTATTGCTTCTGGCATTTTATTTTGTGGGTTGTATAAGCTCATAGATTATGCAAAATCTGTGAATGATTTAGCATATGTAGTTCAAGATTCTCAAGCTATGCCAAATGCAAACCTTTGGTATGCATGCTTTGGTATGCATGCTTTGGTCATGTGAATTTTGCTAGTTTGATATGCCTGTAGAAATAGGAAATGATGTCCTCTCTGCCCAAACTTGAGGCACCTGGTAAAAATTTCTGTGAAGGCTGTATTTTGGGGGAAATACAGCATTCCTCCTTCCCAAAAGATAGTTCAATATGAGCTACTAAAAAATTGTAGCTACTAAAAGATGTTTGTGGTCCTATGCAAACACCTTATTTTGGGAACTACCTTTACTTGGTGACTTTCATTGATGATTTTCTCGGGCATGTATGGGTATATCCATTGAAAGAAAAGTCCGAAGTATTTATGTGCTTCAAAGAATTTCTTGTTTTGCTAAAAATATGTCAGCATGTAAAATGGCCACCCTTAATTTTAATTGGGAGGGGGGGATATATGTCTTCTGATTTTAATGCATTTTTGCTTGAATGTGGGATAAAACATCAATGTATAGTGTCGTATACACCTCAATAGAATGGAGTTACAAAAAGGAAGAATAGGTCACTCATGGGTATGGCGAGGTGTATGGTCAAGAGTCAGGCTTTACCACATAGTTTCAAGGTTGAGGCTATTATGTGTGCAACATATGTATTTAATAGGTGTCCCACTAAAGAGTTGAGTCTATCACTCCATATGAGGCTTGGCATGGTCATAACCCATCTGTTGCTCACCTGCATGTCTTTGGTTGTCTGACATATACATTAGTGCGTGAACAACGATGCATGAAATTGGATGATAAAGTAGTGAAATGTATTTTTGTTGGTTACAGTTCTAAAAGCAAAGGCTATTGTCTGTATCATTCAAAGACTAAACACATTTTGGTTAGCCGTGATGTTATTTTTGCAGAAGATGTGTATGAAACTTTGCTTCCTCTTTTTATAAGTGGATAGTCTAGTGTTGGTCCAAATGAGGCAATTTCTTAGCCTTTGTAGACTCCATATGATGATGTAGATCATTCCATTTCTATTGCACATTTATGTGATGCACTTATTGATGAGAGCTTTGATATAGAGGAGACAAAAACTATTCCTAAATGGTTGGTGCAGACTTTGTGAGATAGCAAATTAGATGCACCTCTTTCATATCATACTCATTCAGGCTCTCATAGTGCTTCTTTTGTATCAGATTTCTATGCTATGGTTGCCTCTAGTATTTCTGATGAGAATGATCCTATTTCGTTTGATGAAGCACAAAAGTCAAAAAATTGGATGGCTAGTATGCAATTGAAATATGATGCTATTATGAAGAATGGTACTTGATCTTTATGTGTCTTGCCTCTTGGCAAGAAGGCCATAAGTAGTAAGTGGGTATACAAGATGAAGCGTAAGCCTAATGGAACAAATGATATGTATAAGGCTAGGCTTGTTGAAAAAGGTTATGCTCAAGAAAGAGGCATTGATTTGGATGAGACCTTTGCTCCTACATGGGCAATGACTATTGTTTGCAACATCTGTGCACTTGTAGATCATCATGATTGGAAGGTACATCAGTTGGACATTAAATTTGTAGTTATGAATGGTGACTTGCACAAAAAAGGGTATGTTTTCAACTCTGTAGTTTTGTGTAGGAAGGGCATGAAAACAAAGTGTGTAGGTTGAAAAAGGCGTTATATGGTTTGAAGCAAGCACCACATGCTTGGTATGAAAAGATACATGCCTACTTGATTGCACATGGTTTTGAGAACAGTCCAACTGAGAGCACCTTATATGTTAAGTGTGCAACTAATGTGCTTTTGATCATTCTTGTCTATGTTGATGACATGCTGCTCACTGTTCCTAATGAGAAGCATATTGCTGATTTTAAGGCTGATTTGCCTACCTCATTTGAGATGTCAAATTTGGGGTATTTGCATAATTATTTGGGCATTGATGTTATGCAAGTTCATGTTGGAATAGCTTTGTGTCAAACAAAATATATTGACACAGTATTGTAGTGTTTTGGCCTTGAAGACTGCAAACCTATTGCCACTCCTATGGAAGCATGTTTATGATTGAGTCTTCATGATGCCGGAGATGCATTTGATGCTGTTCTCTATCAGCACGCTCTTGAATGCTTGATTTACTTATGCATTACCCAACCATATATTCAGTTTTCTATCTCATAGATGAGCATCTTTATGCATTGCTCAATTGTCAAACATTGGTAGGTAGTTAAGCATGTCGTTTGCTACTTGTGTGGTACATGGCTACTTGGATTGTTTTACGCTAAGGGGGGATCACTACTGCCAGATTTACATGCTTTTTTTGACTCTGACTAGGTTGGTTGCTATGACACTAGTGTGTCCCCACTAGTGGTTTTTGCTTCATGCTTGGTAGCTCATGCATATCTTGGTTGAGCAAGAAGCAGCTTACTGTGGCCACTTCTAGTTGTGAGGCTGAGTATAGGGCAACTTTCACAATGACTATTAAAAGTGTGTGGCTTAGACCCCTTATGGCTTATTTGGGTGTTGGTCCGTCTTTTGCCACCACCATCTTTATTGAAAGTTAGAGCACATTGGTAATAGCAAGGAACCCCATGTTCCATGCTCACACTAAAAACATTGAGGTGCACTATCATTATGTCAAGGAGAGGTTCTCTACTGGAGAAATCCGTTTGGCATATGTGCCCACATAGGAGAACATTACAAAACTTTCACAAAGGCTCTGCCTAGGGAGAAGTTTGAAGCTTTTTGCAAAGCTTTGGGCTTACTTCCTTTTGTAGATTGATACCACATAGATTGGCACTTCCTTATACATGAATGCCAAATCCTTTTTCACTGCATCGCTCCTAGGGGATTTGTTGATATATTTTGGTAGTGATGTGTGTGAACATTCTAGGATCACTAGGGAACTTTTTTCCCTCTTTAGGAGGTCCCCCCTGCTTATATATATGCCTATAACCCTAACAAGTTACTTATCTTTGTACATTCTCTTGGTAATACATTGAGTATTGTGTGTTGTTCTCCAAGCTTCTTCTTCTTCCTTGTGGTGTTTGCATGCTTCTGAAGACTTGAAACTCCAACAGACCATACCTCTAAGGATGCTTGCATCCTTAAAGACATAGAAAATGGCATTGATAATTTAATTCTAAGATTTGAAGAAACTTTAGGTATTTGTGGAATTTTTACACATTGGAAATCTGTAGTAATGAAGAAAGTTTCTATGATGATCGATTTAGCTTGCACAAAATTTTGCTTCATTGGATAGTTTATCGGGAAACAATTTGGCCTCACTTAGAAATTTTCATAAAAACTAAGTAATTTCTTTCTTATGTGGATAAGTGTTCTAATATTTTTTCTTTTACTTGCAAAATGTTTTATATAGAATGCCTTCTAAAACAACGTCACTCCTCTACATATAGTGCTTGCAATGTTGTTTGTGTAGAAGTTATTTAAATCACTAAGCTTTTTGGGGCTTTAAACTTTTGACTTCACCACTTTGCATAAAACATTAGACCTAAAGGATTTGAAACATAGGAGTTCTTCTTTAGTTAGAAAACTTTTATCTTTTTAATTTCACTAAAGATAGATTTAAGGCTATTTTGGTAGAAGAGTATGCATTGCATTTTAATTTTTTATTGTTCAAATCCAAGTATGTAGAGACGAAAGTGATATTCTTGTTTGGTTAAATTTCCTTTTAGAAATTCAATTCATGATCCTTTATTCAAACAATGTATTGGAATTCCTACGGGTACAAATTATGTTGTTTTTCTTTCTATTTTGACTTTTTACTTATGAATTTGAATCTATGAACAATCTTTTTTTAGCTAATTCTTTTCATATCATTTTACACAAACTTTTGATATTAAATGCTTCATAGATGGTCTCTTTGTTATTTTTCTTTTATCAAATTGAATCTTCTTCTTTTCATTTGTTCAAATTGTGCATTATCAAATTCAACAGAAAAGGAGAACTTTTTGGGATTTTTCTCACTCTTGATTGATAACTTTATTCTAATAATTTTCTTTTTTATTAAAAATTCATTTTTCTTTTTGGTTTCATTTATTTTATTTCTATTGATATTGCAAGATATTTTATTTATTTATTTATAATTATGAGTTCAAATTATTAATGTCTTATTATTGTATAATAATAATAATAATAATAATAGTAATAATAATTGGTTTGTTCTTTTTGCAAGACTTCATTATGGCTGAGTTTGCTCTTCACTTCCCAAAGTGATAGAAAATCATCTCGTTGACTTTATTAGAAGTTTATTTCAAACCAATGATTTTGTGCAAAAGGATGAAAATAGTCTATAAGTTAAATAAGGCATTGTATGGATTAAAGCAAGCACCATGTGCTTGGCATGAGAAGATACATGCCTACTTATTAGCACATGGATTTCAAAATTGACCAAAATAAAGCACTTTGTATGTGAGCATGCAAATGGCGTACTTCTTATCATTCTCGTTTAGGTAGATGATATTCTACTCACTCCTCCTAACAATAATTTTATATTTTAAGTTTGATTTGCATGCCTATTTTGAAATGCAAGAGTTGGGGCATGTGGCATTCGATTTTCAAATTGATGATGGCATCATGTTGTGGCAATTTATTGAAGCATTTCAGTTTTGAAGATTGTAAACCTATTGCAACTCCCATGGAAACAAGTTTATGATTGAGTCTTCATGATGTTGGAGATGCATGATGCTGGTATCTATCAACAAGCTGTTGGTTCCTCATTCATGTACGCATCACTCGACCTGATATTCAATTTGTTGTCTCATAGATGAGTAGATTTATGCATATAAGAGGATTTAAGAATTGAAAGAAAATTGAGCATATCTTTTGCTACTTATCTAGTTGGTACCCATAAAATTAGATTGGTTTAATCCCAAGATGGATTTGTTAGTATATTTCAATAGTGGTGTGTGTGAACACACTTAGGACTGAAGATGCACTTTTTATTTTAGGAGGATTTTTCTCTCCAAGTTGTATATATGCCTATAACCCTAACAAACTACCTATCTTTTGTACATTCACTTACTGATACACGTAATGTTGCACTCCAAGTTCCTTCTTCTTAGTTGTTCTATTTGTGTCCTTCCCTCATCCTTAGACTTCATAAAGAACCTATGAGGTTGATATAAAAGCCTCCTAACCTTAATCAAAGCAAAGGTAAAAAGAAGAGGAAAATGCATTGAAGTAAATGATTGTAAAAGTATGGGCGACAAAAATGGTATTGAAATTTAGTTAACAATAGGAATCAATGAAGAGGACTAACTAAGATAAGTGATTGGAAACTGAATACTAATCATTATGAGCTGAAAATAAGGTGATAAATAGTCCTCTATCAAGAGAAAGAAACTTGGGTTAATTCCAAGATAAAAAACTGGTGGAAGTAGAGTAGAAGGATTTATATGGGAAGTATTTTTATGCACGGAGAGGACTTTAAAAACTAGTAGTAACAATGGCAACAAGATTGAACATGAAAAAATATTTAGAATAATGTAGCAAAGAAACTTCAAAGTATACTTGATTAATCCTTGAATGTCTTGAATATTTCTTGAAGCTTACATCCTCATATGCATTTGTATTAGAGATATGAGGGTTAAAGAGATTCAAATTTTATTTGATCTCAAAAAAATACATGAAAAGATTTCATAATAAGTGAACTAGTTTATGATATATAAAGGCCTTCTAATATGTATTTTCTCCACATGGAAAGATAAAAGGGTGCTATGTGTTTCAAAAGGAAGAGTACATTATGAGAGAGAAACAATGAGACAAGACATAGAACAAGAGAAATCATGTGGCTATAACTTGCCAAGGCGTAGAAATTGTAGATGGGTTTTCCCTCATATTGTCACATTCTCTTTGGTGTTGCATTGCTCCAAGGAGATAACTGAAGATTTTGATTAAAATCTCTTCTCATCAAAGAAAATATACAAGAAAGGATAAATAAAAAGATTTATGGATTGAAGCTAATAATTTTGGAAATTAAGGAAGCAAAAAGGGATAGATGTTAATGGAATTCAAGTAGCACTAAGGGTGAAAATTTAGGATTCATTAAGAGAAATGATTGAGATATGATAAAATATAATCTATAATAGAGGTTTTCTAGCACAAGAAATCTGATATATAGATAAATACGGATTGATAAAGTAAGAAAATAGATAGAAGGAAATATAAATATAAATAGACATATAGAAAAATGAACGAATAGCTTCATAAATACAAAAAAAGGAACACAAACAAATGGATAGACAAAGTTTAAGATGGCACAATGGCAACAATCTTGATAAAATTCTGAGATTCAAGAAGAATGTGGAATTTCATGTCACACTGAATAGGAGGTGGTGTTTGAACTGATCAGGTTTAAGGTGGGATTTTAAGTTCCAACCCTTGGCATCCCCTCATCGAGATAAAAAAAGTGGTTGCTATGTGGCAAATCCTCCACCAGGACGTTTGAACCAATGTAAAATCTAACAAAATTTGTGGTGCTCTTCCTTGGTGTAAACATTGCCTTCATGGAAATGAAGATTTTGGTCACCTTTTGTTTTCGTGTCCAAGTGAGTGTCAGTTTGGTGGGCCCTTGGGAAAATCCTATTGCTATAGGGACAAATCAACTGGAAGCAAGCATTACTAGGTGATATGGTCGGTTGTTCTTCAACATTGTGGAATGCTATAAGAGGCAAGGCCCTATAGGAGGTCTGAAAAGAGAGGTGTGTTGCCAACTTTGGGGGCCCTTCTAAAGAATGGTCGATCGAAAAATCTCTTTTCCTTTTAGGCAAAAGATATTCCAGTTGTAAGAAGTCCCTGCCATTAAGGTACCATCGAGTGTTCTTCCTCGAGAGCAACACCCCCCTGCCCATGAGAGGGACGAAAGGGTTATTAATCTTCTTTGTAATGTTCTCTAATCCAAACAAGTTTTGTAGCAACCCTTGCTTTGTGGGATTGGGGGGGTCCCATGGGTGCTAGGCCTGTTCACATGCACAATTGTTCTTTCTATTAATTAAAGCTTGGGAGAGTAGGCGGTAGCCAAACTTTCTTTTGAAAAAAAATGGATAGACAAATAGATAGAGAAAAAAAGAACAAAATATATAGGCAGGTAAGTACATACATAAATACATACATACATAAATACATACATACATACATAAAAACATACATACATACATACATACATACATACATACATACATACATACATACATACATACATACATACATACATACATACATACATGCATGCATTCATACATACATCCACACATACATACATACATACATACATACATACATACATACATTGTCAAAAGGATCAAGGTCCACACACATGGGGTGTCTATGAACATATGATTTGTTTCCTAGGCTAAATGATGCGGGAACAATTGCAGCCATAATCATTTATTAGAGATAAAATAGATTTATAAAAAAAACATTAGCACTATTTCTATCCAAGTTCAGATGAAATGCAAGGATGATCATGATCACTTAAGCATAGAACTTCTATGTAAAACACAATGCACATCAGAACCAGTTCTTTCAAAGTAATCTGTTATATACATGAGTTGTATATCAAGTAAGTTCACAGAAGAAATCCGAGATTTGGGATATGGAAAACCGCAAAATTTTTTGAACCAATTGCATTAGTTCTTCTTTACCATCAGAACCTTTTTTGTTCATGGATAAATGTGCACATACCTGTTCAGCTAATCTTTTTGCAATGCTCAGTTTCCTAGCCTTGCAAAGCTTGCAAAAAACATGGTGCTATCGAGGCATAACCTGCATGGCACATCTCTGAACTTGCGCTCAAACATTATAAAGAGTCATTGATTTCTTTGAAGAAGCCTGTATGTGCTCAAACATTATAATTAAACACCTTTCATAAGTTGTGTGTTGCATGTCAATATCTCTTCATCATGTTGATGAATAAGATAAATCTTCTGAGTTCAGTGAAAGCTCATTTTCATCTTCTACAACGATTCTATTGATTAGAGCGGCTCGTTAAAGCAAAAAATAACTAGGACCATCTACATTATCAGCATGTGAAACAGAGGAAAGCTTCACTTCAAAGTTCAGCAGCTTCCTCATATTCAACTGATTATCTGTGTCTTCACACATCTCTCTGCAAAGAAAACATCTGTGCGCACTTGGTGTTCTTCTATTTATCACATTTATCATCTGCCAACCAATTCCTTCTCTCTTTTTCTTTTTTGTTTCTAGTATATCGAATGTTTTACCTCGCTGAAGCTGAGATAGGGGAGCAATGTAGAAGAGTAACATAGTTCACCATCTCTCACATGTTGATAGATTTTTAGCCATAACCAAAAAATTTTTGAAGCACATAGTAATGTAGAAGAGTAACATAGTTCACCATCTCTCACATGTTGATAGATTTTTAGCCATAACCAAAAAATTTTCGAAGCACATAAACACTTTAAAATTTGCTGTCTATGGATACACCCATGCATGCTTAGAGAAATCATCCATAAAAGTCACAAAGTAAAGGTAGTTCCCAAAAGAAGATGTCTGCATAGGACCACAAATATCACTATGAATAAGCTACAATTTATGAGAAACTTGAATTCAATCATCTTTAGGGAAGGAAGAACACTATGTTCTGCCCAAAATATAGCCTTCACAAGCATTTTTACAAAGTGTCTCAAGTTTGGGCAAAGAGGACATCATTTCAAATTTATGTAGGCATAGCAAACTAGCAAAATTCAGGTGACCAAAGTGTGCATGCCAAAGCTTTGCATTTGAGATTATAGCTAAAGGTAACAAGTTGTATGATCCCACATCTTTCACTAGAATATTTTCAACAATGTGAGTGATGGATATCATCTCGCCATCCATCCCCTCCAAGCCTATGCATCCTCCAAAAGCACCAACTACATACTTTCTTTTTTATTTTGCAATGTTTGTGAATGAAAGAGAAAATAGGAGAACATATGTGCATGGGTTAAAACTCCAAATCCCTTGTGCATGGCCATGTGATGTGGCCCTACTACATGCATACTTTTTGTGCAATCAAATTTTCATGGTGCAAGAGGAAAGGCAATTCATCTTTTGCTGAGAAGCTATCAATAAAAAGTTAAAAACCTACATTTGATGTTATGAGATATTTAGAACAGGTAAAAGAATCTAGTTTGTAATTTGACATGGAATATGCAAAATACAACCTGCATTTAAAAAAATTATTTATGCATAATCTAGATGCAAAAACATTAATCACAGTGCAAACACAAAAATCGAGTTTTCGAGGGTTCATTCTCAAGTTCTTGATCATCACTCCCATCTCTTTTGTCGCTCCCAATTTGGCCCATGATTTCTTAATCCATGACATAATCTTCTCCTTGTTATCACTTGAATAATTTCACCTATTCACTGGCAAAAGGAATCCTGAACAAAGTATTATTAAGCTCTTTCAAGACACACATTCCATTGCCATTCACTTTGGGCACTGCATATGGACCAAACAATTCTTTTGTTGGAGTTTGGGCATCGGGAAAGCACAAAAAAAATAGGAGGAAGAGGAAGACTCTTGGAACACAATACAAAGTATATTATTAACTAAATGTACAAAGGTAAGTAGCCTATTAAGATTATTGGCATATACACATTAATACCATTAAAAAATACTAAAAACTCCCCCCTAGGAGTGATGTAGTGAAGAAGGGACTGATGTAGTGAAGAAGGGACTGACACTCATGTATAACAAAGTGTTAACCAACGTGGACTAAGTTCAATCCACAAAATTTACTAAGCCCAAATCTTTGCAAAAAGCATTGAGCTTCTCAGGAGGTAGAGCATTTGGCTTGCAACATTATCCTATCTAGGCACATATGCGAAATTAATCTCTCTAATAGAAAGCCACTTTTTGATATAATGATAGTGCACCTTAATGTGATTAGTGTAAGCATTGGACACAAGGTTCCTAGAAACTACCAATGCACCCTGGTTGTCAGTAAATATGGTGGTGATAGAAGTCTAACCAGCACCCAAGTCATCCATAAGGAATTTGAGCCACACACACTCAACTTTGTACAACACCTAATTGTGCATAACATTTACCGATAGGTTTTCAGGCTATAGAAAATCATGTGAACGTTTCCCTATACTCAGCCTCAGGACTAGAAGTGGCCAAGTAGGTTGCTTCTATTCAACCAATGTATGCATGAGCTACCTAGCATGATGAAAAAATCACTTGTGGATACACAAGTGTCATAATAAACGACCTAATTAGAGTAAAAAAAACCATGTAAATTTGATGGTATTGATCACCCCTTGGGATAAGACAACCCATGCTATTGGGTGTCAAGTAAGTAGAAAAAGGTAAACTTAACTGTGTGCCAATACTTAACTCTTGGTCAAATATGCATAAATTTGCTCATTTGAAAGATAAAAAACTAAGAAAAGAAATAATTATGAATTGTACATATGAAAATTTACGGTGTTTTATCTTCCATATAGGTTGTACAAATCATTTCATGTGATAAAATCATGTTTGTAAGATATTTGAATTGTAATTTAAAATATGTTTGTATTTTAATCAAAATGCATTTTTTGGTCTCTTTCGTAATTTTCATATAAACTTTGCATATGTCAATATGTTAAGCCATCCATTTTCAATACATTTTGATATTAAAAAAAATAAAAAATGTCAAAAAAACTCATATTTTTAGTCCATTTTCAAAAAATATGTATATTTATATAAAGGCTTTTCAAAAGAAATAAAAAGAATTGCTTAACTTTGATAGAATTCAAGATAATATTCCAAAGTTTCTCTTTTATTGACATTGTTCTCATTTTCTATAACTCTCTATCGGTACCTTTGTGGCATTGCTTGCCAATCTCCTAATTATTGGCAATCCTGATTTTAATCAAATGAATAAAACAAAAAATTAGCATGCCTCAACCACTTCACTCAATGATGATGTATTTATGATTTCAAGAGCATGCACACATAGGTTGAGTGCTATAAAATGGCTTTGTAGAGCTTCAATGTGCAAGACGATTGCAAATAGCTTGTTTCTACTCTCACTTCATTACATGCACAATGGAATCGTGTATTACCACTATTTTGTTCCCAAAATCAGGCACACAATTTGGAAGATCATTAATGTCATAAAATAGTCCATAAAGTTTGTTGGGAATAAGTGTCATTTGGATCTGAGGAGGATTATGGACCAAATATATAGTATTGGGCTCTCTATAACTAGGCAAGATCACAAAAAGTCTTCTCATGCATAGTTAGGGGGAAGCATCTCCAAGTATCTGGCTAAGAGTTTCTTATGTAGTGGAAATCTATCATGAGATACTAAGAGTTGGAAAGAACTTCCAAGAAGAGATGAAGTATGTGCTTAGACTTGCACAGATAACATTAGGATATCTCAAGATAGAGTGATAGCCTTTGATGACCTCAAAGGAGAGAAATCCACATTGAGGTAAGAGAGAAAGTCTATCTTGGAGTTTCATCTAGGTCTAGAAACATGAGGATGAGATATTGTCTAGATTTTCCCTTAGATATTATGATATTTCCATGATTCTTAATGTTGCACCTCAAATAAGTAGACATAAGTAGTAGACCCTTACATGCCCATAAGCGTTCTTCCATTATCTCTTGCTTTGCATTTCAAAAAGAATATAGTTTACACTTAAGATAGAACACAACATACTTGTTGATTTTTAGTAGTGATGTGTGTGAGCCCACTTAGGACCATTAGGGCACTTTATTCCCTCTTTATGAGGTTTCTTTTCCCTTGGCTTGTATATATGCCTATAACCCTAAAGGGTCACTTTTCTTTGTACACTCACATGGTAATACATTATGTGTTGTGTTGTGCTCCAATCAACTTCTTTTTCCTTCTGCTATTTGTGTGTTTGCATAGACCTCAAACTCCAACAATTGGTATCACAAAAGGTTGCTGCTTCATCTAGGGCATTGTTGACACCCCGTTGCTCATAGTCTTAGAATAGGGTGATTAAGAGTTCAAAAATTCTTTGCTTTGTGGCATCAAAATTTTGATATGAGCTTGTTTTGGCCTCCAAGTGCACTATCGTAGTGACTATGAATGTAATTTCTTCCTTTTGTGCCAAACATAAATACATGTTTCATTGTGCTACAAGTCTAGCAGAGCTCGAGAGGATGTTTTTGTTCAACTTTTTTAGATATAACCATTTTTTTGCATCAGGGTATGTAGTCATTGGCCATGGTTGAAAGAAATGATGTATTCCATATGTTGGTTGTTGGGGACAAGTTGGATGGTACTAATTACCCATTGTGGGCATATATGATGCATCATGTATTGGTAGCAAAGGGGTTGTGGAATATTGTGCATGGTGTTGAAAACCATCCTATTACACCTACAAATATAGTTAATGAAGGTGTTGCAGATGACATTAAAGATGATGGTCTTCAAATTTTTGTTCATGCCATTGCTCCTACTGCACCTACTATAAAGCAAATTTTTCACTTGTGTAGACTGTTCTCAACGGCCTTCTAGATTCATAACACACTTTTGCTTCTACTCTTCGATTGATGATGAAAGACAATCCAAATGTCTTAACATTTGAGGAGTTAGTCAAAATTTTGTTGCATGGAAGATTAGTCCAGGCAAAATAGGTTGATCATGCATGTTGTAGATCAAGACTTCTTGGCTAATCAGATTGGCAAAGGAAAATGGAGCACATCTACTAGTATACAAAAATTTGCTCTTCCGTAAAGATGATTCAATTCAAGTTTCTCATAAATTTTAGCTTATTCATAGTGATATTTGTGGTCCTATGCAGACATCTTCTTTTGGGAACTACCTTTACTTTGTGACTTTTATGGATGATTTCTCTAAGCATGCATGGATGTATCCATAGAAAGGAAAACTTGAACTATTTATGTGCTTCAAACAATTTTTATGGCTAAAAATCTATCAACATGTGAATTGGGCACCCTCCATTCCAAACAAGGGGGAATACATGTCTTCTAATTTTAATACATTTCTAATTGAGTGTGGGGTAAAATATTAGCATATAATGTCGTATACATGTCAAAAAAATGGAGTTTCTAGAAGAAACAATAGATATGGTGAGGTGTATGGTCAAAAGTCATGCTTTAGCACATAGCTTCTCACTTGAGGCTATTATGTGTGCATCATATGGACTTAATAGGTGTCCACAAAAGCACTGCAATCTATCAATCCATATGAGGCTTTGCATGTTTGCAAGCCATAGGTTGCTGATCTTCATGTCTTTTGTTATCTGGCATATGCATTGGATCCTGAACAACAATGTAGAAAGTTGGATGATAAATTAGTGAAATGTATTTGTGTTGGGTACACTTCTAAAAGCAAATGCTATCGTTTGTATCATCCACACACTAAATGCATTTTGGCAAGCCATTGATGTTTTTTTTATGAGAGATGCAATTCAATGATTATAATTTCAAGTACTGAGACATGATTTATCTCTAAAGATGTGTACGACACTTTCTTGCCTCTTTTTATAGGTGGACAATCAAGTGCTGGTCCAAATGAGGCAATTTCACAACTTTTATAGATTTCAAATAATGATGTAGATAATTCCATTTTTTGTGCAGATTTACATGACACACTTGTTGATGAGAGGTCTAATATAGAGGAGGTAAAACTATGCCTGAATGGCTAGTGAAAACTTTGAGGGATACCAAATTAGATGCACCTTTCTCATATTGTATTCACTCAGGCTCTCATAGTGCTTCTTCACATCAGATTGTTATGCAATGGCTGCCTCTAGTATTTGTGATGAGAATGAGACAATTTCTTTTGATGAAGCACAAAATTCAAAAAATTGCATGACAACTATGCAATCAAAATATGATGCTATCAGGAAGAATGCTACTTAGTCCTTATGTGATTTTCCTTCATACAAAAAGGCAAGTGGCACTAAATGGGTATATAAGCCAAAATGTAAGCCTTATGGAACAATTGACATGTATAAGGCTAGGCTTGTGGAAATGGTTTATGCTCAAGAGAGAGGCATTGATTTTGATAAGACCTTTGCTCCCACATTCCGAATGACTACTGTTCATTTGTGCACTTGTTGATCATCATGCTTGGAATCTACATTAGTTTGACATTAAAAGTGCATTTCGAATGGTTGATTTACACAAAGAAGTGTATGTATCCTGCGGTTTTTGTAGAAAGGGCATGATAACAAATTGCGAAGGTTGGAAAAGGCATTACATCATTTGAAGCAAGCACCACATGCTTGGTATGAAAAGATACATGTCTACTTGATTGCACATGGTTTATAATCCAATTGAGAGAACCTTATTTATTAAGTGTTTTGATGATGTACTTTTGATCACAATTGTATATGTTGATGACATGCTGCTCATTGGTCCGAAAATTATATTGCTGATTTAAAGTTAATTTGCATGCCTCTTTTGAGATGTCATATTCGGGACATTTGCATCATTATTTGGGCATTTGACTAGATCTGTGTCAAACAAAATAAAATGAAGCATTATTGAAGCATTTTGTCCTTGAAGATTGCAAACCTCTTGCCAATCCTATGGAAATAGGTTTACGATTGATTCTTCATGATGTTGGAGATGCATTTGATTTCATTCTCTATCACTAGGCTGTCAGATGCTTGATTTACTTATGCATAACTCATTTTGGTATTCAGTTTTTTGTCTCTCAGATGAGCAGGCTTTTACATTGCTTAAATGTCAAGCATCGACAAATGGTTAAGTGCATCTTTTGCTACTTGACTGGTACCTAGATACTTGAGTTCTTTTTATCCCAAGGGGGGATCACTACTGCTAGATTTTCATGCTTGTTTTGACAATGACTGGGCTGGTTGCTATGACATTCGTGTGTCCACTAGTGGATTTTGCTTCATGCTTCATAGCTCATGTATAATCTTTCTTGGTATCTTTACATTTCCTCCCCTAGTCCCCTTACTTTCCTTGTTGGTACCCCATCTCTCATAGACACCCACAATCGTTTGATATCATTCACACACTCACATATACCTCCTATTACTCAAACTCACATATACACAGATAGACACACGTGTACTCGATTCTTATCACATCCATCTCCCTATCTCACATACACTCACACCCATTCACACTCCCCCTATCCATCTTACATCCTTATACTCACTCACTTTGTCTCTAACACACAGATGCACACCCTCTCCACACACATTCACTCACTTTCCCTCCCTCACACATACACAACCACACCCACACAAACACCTCCTATCTCCCCCCCCCCAACACACACACTCACCCTCCCTCCCTCACACACACTTACCTAATATCCCTAATTGTTACATATGTTAGAGTTAGACATCTGCAGAAGCACGCGGACAACACAAGGAAGAAGGAGAAGCTTGGAGCACAACACACAATACTGAATATATTACCACTAGAATGTACAAAGATAAGTAACCCATTACGGAAATAGGCGTATATACACGTGGGGGGAAGAAACCTCCTAAAGAGGGAAAAAAGTGCCCCGGTGGTCCTAGTGTCTTCACACACATCACTACCTAAATATACCAACAAATCCCCCTTGGGAGTGATGCAGTGAACCAAGAGCTAGTACTCATGTATAAGGAAGTGTCAAGCTATGTGGAATCAATCCACAAAAGGAAGTAAGCCCAAAGATTTGCGGAACTTCTCCCTAGGTAGAGCCTTCGTGAAAAGGTCCACAATGTTCTCCTGCGTGGGCACATATGCCAAGCTGATCTCTCCAGCAGAGAACCTCTCCCTAACATAATGATAATGCACCTCCACGTGCTTAGTGCAAGCATGGAACACAGGGTTCCTCACAACTGCCAAAGCGCTCTAACTGTCAGTGAAGATGGTGGTGGCAGAAGACTGACCAACATCCAAATCAGCCATAAGGTGTCTGAGCCACACACACTCAACAGTCTCTGTGAAAGTTGCCCTATACTCAGCCTCACAACTGTAAGTGGCCACAATAGGCTGCGTCTTGCTCAACCTAGATATACATGAGCTACGAAGCATAAGCAAAAGCCATTAGTGGACACATGAGTGTCATAGCAACCAACCCAGTCACTGTAAAGAAAACCAGGAATATATGGCAGTAGTGATCTCCCCTTGGGATAAAACAATCCAAGTAGCTGGGTACCACTCAAGTAGCGAAAGATGCACTTAACGGCTTGCCAATGCTTGACACATGGGCAATGCATAAACTTGCTCATCTGTGAGACAACAAACTGAATATATCGCCAAGTAATGCATAAGTTAATCAAGCATCCAACAGCTTGCTGATAGAGAACAACATCAAATGCATCTCCAACATCATGAAGACTCAATCGTAAACATGTCTCCATAGGAGTGGCAATAGGTTTATAGTCCTCAAGGAAAAAATGCTACAATAATGCGTCAATATATTTTGTTTGACACAAAGCTATTTTGCCATCAACTTGCATAAATTGAATGCCCAAATAATGATGCAAGTGTGCCAATTCTTACATCTCAAATGAGGCATGCAAATTAGCCTTAAAATCAGCAATATGCTTCTCAATAGGACCAATGAGCAGCATGTCATCAACATAGACCACAATGAGCAAAAACACATCATTTGCACACTTAATGTATAAGATGATCTCAGTTGGATTGTTCTCAAAACCATGTGCAATCAGATAGGCATTATACCTGTCAACTGTTCCATCACGCTTACGCTTTAGCTTGTATACACACTTAGTGCCAATGGCCTTCTTGCTAGGAGGCAAGTCACATAAAGACCAAGTACCATTTTTCATTATAGCATCATATTCTAATTGCATAGCAACCATCCAATTTTCAAAATTTTCTGATTCATCAAACAAAACAGGCTCATTCTCATCACAGAGACTAGATGCAACCAAAGCATAGCAATTTGATGCAAAAGAGGCACTATGATAGCCTGAACGAGTAAGGTATGACAAAGGTGCATCTAATTTGTTGTCACGCAAAGTTTGCACCAACCATTTTGGCATATTTTTTGCCTCCTCAATATCAGCTCTCTCATCAACAAGCACATCATGTAAATTTGCATTAGAAATGGAATGATCTGCATAATCACATGAAACCTGCAAAGGTTAAGAAGCGGCCTCATTAGGATTAGCACTAGACTATCCACCTATGAAAAGAGGTAGCAAAGGATCATACATGTCTTTGGAGCTAATATATGTCTCCTTCGTACATGAAAGTAAAGGCTGAATAGCATCTTCCACAAAATCAATATCACGGCTAACCAAAATGCGTTTAGTCTATGGATGATACAAATGATAGCCTTTGCGTTCAGAACTATACCCAACAAATATACATTTTACTGCTTCATCATCCAATTTCCTGCAATGTTGTTTAGGCACTAATGCATGTGCTAGACAACCAAAAATACAGAGATGAGCAACTACGACCATGCCAAGCTTCATATGGAATGATAGGCTATAGTGCTTTAATGGGACACTTGTTAAGTACATATGTTGCACACATGACAACCTCAAGCCAAAAACTATGTGGTAAGGCTTGACTCTTGACCATACACATCGCCATCTCCATGAGTGACCTATTCTTCCGTTCATCAACTCCATTCTGTTTAGGTGTATACGACACTATACACTAATGTTTTATTCCACGTTCAACCAGAAATGCATAAAAGTCAGAAGACATATACCCCCCCCCCCCCAATCAGAATGGAGGGTGCCCACTTTACATGCTAAAAGATTTTCATCCAAAACCAAAAATTGTTTGAAGCACATGAACACTTCGGACTTTGCTTTCAATGGATATACCCATGCATGCCTGGAAAAATCATCAATGAAAGTCACAAAGTAAAGATAGTTCCAAAAGAGGGTGTCTACATAGGACCACAAACATCATTGTGAACAAGTTGCAATTTATGAGTAGCCCGAACTGAACCATCTTTTGGGAACGAAGAATGCTACATTTTGCCCAAAATACAGCCTCAACAAACGTGTTTACCGGGTGCCTCAAGTTTGAGCAAAGAGGACACCATTTCAAATTTCTGCAGGCATAACAAGCTAGCAAAATTCAGATGACCAAAGCATGCATGCCAAAGCTTTGCTTCTGACATATCACGAGAATCATGTATTGCTGAATCATTCGCATACCTTTCATAGTCTATGAGCTTATACAACCCATGACACAAAATGCCAGAAGCAATAATGACGTTGCCATTTGACAGATCATGAACTGTACATCTATCAACAACAAATTTTACAACCAAGCCAATCTTGGCTAATGCAAAAACTGATAATAGATTTTTCTTGATCCCTAGCACAAATAAAGCATCCAACAGTGTAAAAGAATTTCCATCCGTAGTAGTTAGAATGATCTTACCAACTCCCATGATAGGATAAGAGGAGTTGTTGGCACATGTGATAGTATTCCTTGTAGGGGCAAGCTCAAGTGAAGTGAAGAAACTATGCTACGAGGTAATATGTTTGGTTGCCCCACTATCAAAGTACCAAACATCTGAGTCTACTCCAGACATGCACTGCTCATGAGAAGATGGGTCAAAACTTCAAATAGTAGTAAATGCACATTCTTCATTTTGCACAAGATTAGTAGACTTTGTTTTTGGTGTAGAGGCCTCTGCAACAACCATTCTGACCTCTTTTTTCTTTGCCTCTTTAGAAGCTAGTTTTGGACAGCTCCTTATGACATGATCATTTCCTTTATAGTATTTGCAAAACAATTTCTGCTTTTCTGATTTCTTCTCATCTTTGCCTTCCTTCTTCAAATGTGTAGCATTTGCATATTTTTTCTTACTAGTAGATGGGCTCCATTTACCTTTGCCCTTCTGACTAGCTAGGAAATCTTGATCTGCAACATGCATAATGGACTTGTTTTGCCTACACTGATCTTTTTGCAATAGAACAAAAACTAAATCTTCATATGTTAAGGCATTTGGATTGCCTTTCATCATCAAACAAAGAGTAGAAGCAAAACTCTGATATGAGTTGGGAATTGCATTCAAAATAGTCTACACAAGTGAACTGTTAGGATGAACTTCATCAACAAAAATCAACTGCTCCTTCAAATCCTTGATCTTTTTCAGAAAACTATCCATAGAATAACCTTCATTCATATGCTCACTCTCCAACTATTTTTGGAGGTAAGCAACACGAGCCTCATTCCTAGCCTGGTACCATGTGGTAAGTGTATCCCAAGCATCCTTAGCTATTCTCCAAGAGCGAATGTGAGGAATAATGGCACATTTGACAAACAAGGCTATCAGTGCATGTGCTTGAGCATCTCTACCATCCCAATGAGTTTCTCTACAGTAGGTGCAATAGGAACCGCATCATAAACACAAATCTCTAATATATCACCATCTTCAATGCCATCAACATCAGCTTCAATACCTATATTTGTAGGTGTAATAGGACTTTTTTCAACACAATGCACAATATTCCACAGTCCTTTTGCAACCAATACATGACCCATCATATAAGCCATCCAACTTATCCTCAATAGCCACATACAGAATACATCACTTCTTTAAGCCATGGCCACTAACTAAAATACCCTGATGCAGAAAAATGACTGTATCTAAAGAAGTTGAATAGAAATACCCTGATGAGTTCTGCTAAACCTGTAACAAATTCGAGGTGCTTATACTCGCGAACCAAAAGCTATATATATCTTTGGCACAAAAAAGGCAAAATAGCTTGCACAAGCACTATGATAGTGCATTCGGAGGCCGAAACGAGCTCAAATTGCAATTTTTGGCACCGCACATCAAAGTTGTTTTCATCTCCTAATCACCTTGAGTATGCTCACCAAATTTTGAGCGATTTTGAGACTACGATCGGAGGGGGGTCGATGATGCCCTAGATGAAGTGGTGACCTGCTCTGATAACAATTGTTGGAGTTAGATGTCTTTGGAAGCACGTTGTTGGGGGATTCTTGTGCAAAAAGGGATTTGAGTGTTTGTAGGAGAAAAGAGAAAGATAAGCAGAAAGATATAGACACTAGAAGCCTCTGTCAATTGATTATAAGAAGACAATTACAATGGTGATGCACAATACAACCAATGCTTTCTATGCGAAATCCCACACAGTGAGCAATACCAAAGGTTCTTGTTGCTGCCAGCCTTCTCTGCACCAGACCTCCACCTTCTCCAAGCTTGCACTTGTGCACACCTTGCACTCAGGCTTCCAATAGGGGGAGGGATGGACACCTTCAGTCGGCACGTACACAGATTCAATGAGACCTTGGAATCTTTGGTTGTATAGCTTAGCACTTATTTGCACACTTCTAATTCCTATTCATGCACACCTTGCACTTCACTTCTCTATGTCGCACACTCATTGTATGTCTCTTGCACTTCTCTCTTGCTTAGCTTAGAACATGCTCTCCTTGCTTAGTCCTCCAAGAATAATGCCTTGCCTTGATTTGAGTGTCGATTCACGTACGCTCCTAACTGCTAGAGTATCTTGGTGCTCACTTTGATGTCCCAAAATGGTCTCCAAAAGTGGGCAGCCAACGAATCCCTGTTTTGTCCTGTAGTGACTTTGGACTAAAACAAAAATTTAATTGGGGGGCCATACTTTCACTTGTGCGTACGCTACCGCTTCACATACCTTCACCTTTTTCCTTTTAATTTCTCAAATGTGCACCTAAGGGAGGGTTAACATGAACCTTCCAAACACTTTAAAAACACTTTTGAACCTTAGAGAATTATAGAAATACCTCTGCAACATGCAACCAACTTTCTGCAATTTTACCATTTTGTGAACAATTGATTGTGCACGACCTGTGCACCTTGACACCTGACTTTGAACGCTTTGACTTCACGCATGTTGATCTTTGACCTTGAAGATGTTGACTTTGACTAGTTTGACTTTGACTTTGACTCTGATTGACTTTGATTGTGGTTGAATTTGACCAATATGAAGTTTATGGGCTCAACAGTTGCCCACCACCTAATTGGCTCTCGGTCCCGGAGAGTTGTGGAGAATGAGTTCTCCTATTGTGCAACCAAAATGTGTAGTGAACCCTTGTATGTCTAGCACTTGGACAAACAGCTACACCTTAGATAGCTTGCTTCTCTCAATACAAAACTCAAATGGAGTTGTGCCTTTAGTCAATCAAAGTAGACAAAGAGAGCTTTCTAACAAGCTATAAACAGCTTAATTTGGAGAGGTTTTGATTAGGAAACACAACATACAAAGATGAACTACCTGTCCACACAAGTATGCTAAAGAACTAAACTTCACTCTCGGATTGATAACTCTCTGAATATATATCCTTTGAGAACTATATTTGGTATAGAGAAAGTAGACACATGTAGCTTTCCAAGAAGCTAAAAACAAGTAATTTGGATGAGTTTTGGTTAGGAAATTAAATTCTTTAAAATAGACCACCTGCACACATAATTACACTATAAAATTGGACTTCACTCTCTAACAGATATCTCACAGATTATAAATCTTCTGAACAGGATGTTTGGAATAGAGAAACTACATGCCAAGATCTTTCCAAAAAGACAAAAATAAAGCAATTTGGATATGTTTTGGTTGGGAAAGTTAACCGACCAAAATAGACTACCTGTCTACATAGGTATACTGAAAAACTAGACTTCATTCTTGCACTCATATCACATAGAATATATAAGCTTTGAAGGAGATATTTAGAATGCAAAAAGTGTAGGAGATAAGATTTCTAATGAATGTTTAAACACAAGAAATGGTTACATATACACTGAGATATGAGCTTCACAACAGAGCTATGTACAAACTGACATGCGGCTGGAAGGAGTCTAAGGGAAGACAAAATGACAAAATGACTAGATCCGACTACTGGGAGCTCTTGCCTCTTTCTCTCATTGTTTAGAACATGCTCCCTCTTCACTTTTATAACCAATGAGCATGTGAAGAAGTTTGTGCCTCCTTCTTAACTCACCACTTTCCCCACTACATGCCACTAACTACAAGGCAAGACATTATATCTCTTACTTATCATGAATTTTGACTAGAATTTTTCTCTTTTATTTTTTTCTTTTTTCTCTTCTTTTCCTTTATATTTATATTTGGTAAATTTATCCAAGCATAGCTCATATGAAAATGATCTTGTACATTTATCTTCAACACTCCCCCTCAAGCTCATTTGGGAGTTATCTTCAACCATGTCCTGCAAATTTATCACATCCTTGAAACCTTTGAGTTTAGAAGCATCCAAGAACTTTGTAAACATATTTGCAACCTGCTCTTTGGTTCTGATGAACTTTATCTCCACATCTTTGCTCAATACCTTCTCCCTTACATAATGGTAGTGGACCTCTATGTGCTTGCTCCTTGCATGAAACATAGGATTGCTTGCTAAGTAAATACTTGACATGTTATCACCGTATATAGGGATGGTTCCAACTTGCACTCCAAGATCAACCAAAAGCTTTTTAATCCACATTGCTTCACATGTGGCAAATGCTAATCCTCTATATTTAGCCTCCATAGATGAAAGTGCAACAGTAGGTTGTTTCTTTGAGCTCCATGTGATAGGTTTGCTTCCTATCATGAATACATAACCTGAGGTTGATCTCCTATCTTCCTTTGAACCTACCCGATCAACATTGCTAAAGCCTTTAACCTGAAATTCTTCATCAAACTTGTAAAACAAACAATGATTAATTGTATGCTTTATGTATCTCAACACTCTCTTGGCTGAATTTAAGTGTTCACTTGTCGGGGCTTGCATAAATTGAGAAAGTACACCAACAACATAAGATAAATCAGGTCTTGTAATATTTGCATAGATTAATGATCCTACAATGCTTCTGTATGTCATTACATCTTCCAATGGTTCTCCATCATTTGAACAAATCTTTGTATTTGTGTCCATGGGTTGAGTGAGTGGTTTGCATCCACTCATTCCAAATCTGAAAAGAACATCCAACAAGTACTTCCTTTGCATCAAGTAGATGCCACTCTTTCCATAAACAACTTCAATTCCTAAAAAATATTTCAGCTCTCCAAGATCTGAAATTTTAAACTCCTTACTAAGCTACCTTTTGATATCCTTAATCCTTGTAACATCATTTCCTGTTATGATGAGGTCATCCACATATATGCAAATATATACCTCTCTATTTTCTTCCTTTTTCATGTACAATGAAAGATCTGCACTACTTGGGTTGTATCCACACTTAGTTAGATATTCTAACAATCTCTTATTCCATGCTTTTGGTGCTTACTTCAAGCCATAAAGTGCCTTTTTCAACCTGCAAACAAAGTGTGGATGGTTTTCATCTTCAAATCCAACTGGTTGACTCACGTATACCTCTTCTTGTAGTTCTCCATTAAGAAAAGCATTTTTGATGTTGAATTGATATAGTGGCCATCTCCTTGAAGCACCAATTGCGATTAATGTTATGCTAGTTCCCATCTTTGCAACAAGGCTAAAAACTTCATCATAATCTATGCCTTGTGTTTGTTTAAATCCTTTGGCAACTAATCTAGCTTTATATCTAGCTAGTGAACCATCAGCATTCCTTTTTACTTTAAACACCCATTTGTTTGGAACAATCTTCATACCCTCTTTCTTTGGCACTAGCTCCCATGTGTGATTATCTTTGAGAGCTTTGATCTCCTCCTTCATAGCCTGCTTCCATTCCTTTTGTGTGCAAGCTTCTTCATATGTCTCAGGATCTTTGTCTTTGATAACCTGCATCATGTATGCAAAATGTGTCGCCATAAAACTATCATAAATCAACCTTTGAGTTGGATACCTTGTCCTTGAAGATCTTCTTTCATTGCCTTTAGAAAGTTGCTTCTTTAACCTATTTAGCTTTACCATCGGAGTGATTACCTCTTCATATTCTTCTTCACTTGCATCTATCTCACTATTTGGAGTAGCACTTGCTTCTTCGATTCTGCTATGAGCTGAATTTGGAGACACAGAATGACTCCCCCTCCATGTTGAACATTCTTCATTTGATGTAGATGCCTCTAGACTTGAAACCTTTGTGCTTGATTGTTGAACTTCTCTTTGATTTGTTCTTGCATAATCATCACAATCTTCTTCAAGAATCTTTTCCTTTCCTTTATCTTCATACCATGGTCTTAGTTCATCAAAGACCACATCTCGCGAGACTCTTAATTCCTTTGTTCTAGGGTTGTAACACTTGTATCCTTTTTGCTCCGTCAAGTAGCCGATGAAAATATATTTTTTTTAACCTTGGTTCCATCTTTGTTCTAACTTCTTGTGGAATGTGAACAAAGAAAACACATCCAAACACTTTGAGGTGTGTAAGATCAGGTTTCTTCCCGGAATATACCTCCTCTGGAGTCAAGTGATGTATTCCCAATGTTGTGCACCTATTCATCAAGTAAATGGAATTTGTGGTAGCCTCAGCCCAATAGTACAATGGTACCTTCATCTCGTTGAGCATGCATCTTGCAATTTCAACAATTTGCCTATTTTTCCTCTCATCTACTCCATTTTGTTGTGGTGTGTACCTACAAGTGAACTGCCTTTTGATCCCATTCTCTTGTAGAAAATCTGAAAATTCTTTGGAGAAGTATTCTCCTCCACCATCGGACCTTAAAGTTTTGATAGACCTTCCTGTTTCTTTTTCAACTTCAACTTTGAATCTTTTGAATATATAAAACACCTCTGATTTTTGCTTCATACAAAACAGCCATACCTTTCTTGAGTGATCATCAATGAAGGTGACAAAAAATCTATTACCAGCCATTGATGCCTCTTGGGTTGGTCCCCATACATCCGTATATATCAAATCCAAGACATTTTGGGCCACACAATTGCTCCTCTTGAATGGCTGCCTTGTTTGCTTTCCTAGTTGACAAGCTTCACATAACTCATGTAATCCAATGCTATTAAATTTTGGAAGACCTCTTACCACTTCATGTTTGCTCATGTCCTTCAGCTTTTTAAGGTTGATGTGTCCTATTCTTTTGTGCCATAAGTCCAGCTCTGAAATCTTCTTGTTACCACATTGAATGTACATGACCTTTCCATGTGGATGTTGTACGCCCAAAGTGAACATCCTTCCTTCTCTTCTACCTCGAGGGATGACCTTGAAGCCTTCCTTTGGATTCTTTATGAAGCACCCATGCTCATTGAATATGACATGATAACCCTTCTCTACCATTTGTCCTACTTAAATCAAGTTCTTTGAAATTGTAGGAACATGAAGAACATTAGATAGTACCTTTGCTCTACTTGTTTATCCAAGCCTTATATCTCCAATATGTTCAATCATGTGTTGAGTATCATCACCTGTTTCAACACATCCTTTTCCACTTGGTACCTGTAGATTAGTGAACAAACTTCCTTGGCATGACATATGGTTACTACAACCTAAATCAATGTAACATTTTTTGTCATCTTCACAAGAGCTTCTATACTCATGTCTCATTGCAAGTAGTGTGTCCTTGCTTCCTTCACTTGAGGTGCTTGCATAATTTCTTTGATTCCTTTGATTGCCTCCATTTGGTCTTCCATTCTTCAGCCAACAATCACTAGCATAGTGTCCTACTTTACCACAATGATAGCATGTTATACCTTTATGAGAATTGTAGGAGCCTCGGCGTCTTCCACTACTTCTACCTCGACCTCTTCCTTGTGTGTTGCCATTTGATGCATCCTTGTTGTCTTCTGAATTGTTTTGATTGTCATTGGAGTTGTTATGACCTCTTCCTTTTCCTCTTGAGCCTCCTCTTGAGTTTCTTCCTTTACCTCGACCTCCATATAACATTTGCTTGTGGATATTCTTTCCTTTAGGGCCAGCAAACCTAAGCTCTTCTGTGACAAGATGAGGGATTAGTTGTTCGAAACCTGGATATGCATCTTTCAAGTTAATGGAAGTTATAAAAGGCTTCCATCTTTCATCTTCTCTCAATCCATTGAGAGTATAACACACAAGATCTTTGTCTTCAACTGTTGTGCCAATAGAAGCTAAAGCATCGCTTAGCTCGTTAATCTTCAAAGTATAACACCTATGGATTGACTCAAACTTTTCTTGATTGTGTTCTAATCATTCTTGAGTTGAAGTTTCCTAGCTTTGGTATTTGTTGAATACATCCTTTCAAGAGCTTCCCAAGCATCCTTAGCTTTCTCTAGATGTTGAATATGCCCTACCATGACATTAGTAATGACTTGCAAAATGAGGAACAGGACTCTCCTATTCCTCTCTTCCCATTCTTTTGCTTGCCTCATTTGGACTTCGGTGGCACTAGCTTGACTGATTTGAGGTTTGAGCATCATCGCCGCTCACAATACCCCATAAGCCTTTGCCCATTAGGTAGTTGATCATTCTAAACTTCCACACGAGATAGTTATCCTTATCCAATTTCTCTACTTGTTGACCCAAGTCAGCCATTGAAAAGTATCAAAGACTTTGAGAGTTACCTCGAATAGTTATATTGTCCTTTGCTCTTACGTCTGTGAAGCTCCTCCTTGTTTTATAGCTCCTCTTTTGCTTTGCTTTATCTCCAGCTCTGTTGATGAAGCTTCAGCACCAAGTTTTCTCTGATACCAACTATGGAGAATGAGTTCTCCTATTGCGCAACGAAAATGTGTAGTGAACCCTTGTATGTTCAGCACTTGGACAAACAACTGCACCTTAGATAGCTTGTTGCTCTCAATACAAAACTCAAATGGACTTGTGCCTTTAATCAATCAAAGTAGACAAAGAGAGATTTCTAACAAGCTATAAATAACTTAATTTGGACAGGTTTTGATTAGGAAACACAACTAACAAAGATGAACTACCTATCCACACAAGTATGCTAAAGAACTGAACTTCACTCTCAGACTAATAACTCTTTGAATATATATCCTTTGAGAACAATATTTGGTATAAAGAAAGTAGACACATTCCAAGAAGCTAAAAAACAAGTAATTTGGATGAGCTTTGGTTAGGAAACTCAACTGACCAAAATAGACCACCTGCACACATAAGTACACTATAAAACTAGGCTTCACTCTCTGACAGATATCTCACAGAATATAAATTTTCTGAATGAGATATTTGGGAGAGAAAACATACATGCAAAGAGCTTTCCAAGAAGACAAAAAGCAAGAAATTTGGATATGTTTTGGTTGAGAAAGTTAACCGACCAAAATAGACTACTTATCTACATAGGTATACTAAAAAACTAGACTTCACTCTTTCACTGATATCTCACAGAATATATACAATTTGAAGGAGATATTTAGTATGCAAAAAGTACAGGAGATAAGCTTTCCAATGAATGTTTAAAGGCAAGAAATGGTTACATATACACTGAGATATGAGCTTCACAACAGAGCTATGTACAAACTAACATGCGATTGGAAGGAGTCTAAGGGAAGACAAAATGACAAAATGACTAGATTCGGTTACTGGGAGCTCTTGACTCTTTCAATTCTTGTTTAAAATGTGCTCCCTCTTCACTTTTATAACCAATGAGCATGTGAAGAAGTTTGTGCCTCCTTCTTAACTCACCACTTTCCCCACTACATGCCACTAACTACAAGGCAAGATATTGTATCTCTTACTCGTCATGAATTTTGACTAGACTTTTCTCTTTTATTTTTTTCTTTTTTCTCTTCTTTTCCTTTATCTTTATATTTGGAAAATTTATTCCAAGCATAGCTCGGATGAAAATGAGCTTGTACATTTACCTTCAACAAGAGCTACAACCAAAACTCTGAGTAGATATGACACCATGATTCGTGTGCTACAAAATCTTCAAAAGAACACGAGCAGCAACCAAGTCCACTAGGAGCAGGAGAGAACAAACACTAGAGAAGAACCAAAAGTGTAAATTTTGCATGGAAAAGCAAAGGAGGGCAAAGGGAGGGTAGGAAGGAAGGGGAAGGGAGGGCTGAGGGGGCTGAGATGGATAGGCAGGGAGGGTAAGGATGGGGCTAGGCAGAAGGGTAAAGGGAGGGTGAGGGACTAGGAGTATGGGGTCTGGAGAGGGCCGAAAAGATAAAACAAGAAAGCTACAGAGGGTGCATATGGGATAGTATGAAGCATATGGTAAAATAAAGTGAGAATAGACCATGTGGACCATGTGTGGAATTAAAATCACGTGAGAAATGTGCTCAAAACATGTGTGTTTTGACCAAAATTCAGAGAAAAGGTGGGATTTTGGAAATATGAAGGCAAAAAATGGGTCCAGAGGTGCCAAAATACATGAAAATGACCCCAAGTTTGAAAAATGTTGCCATTCTAGGCACAATCTAGAGCCAAAAGCATTGGACCATGAAAAATTAAACCACACACACACACACACACACACACACACACACACATATATATATATATATATATATATATATATATATATATATATATATATATATATATATATATTATATATATATATATATATATATATATATATATATATATATATATATATATATATATATATATATATATATATATATATATATATATATATATATATATATATATATATAGAGAGAGAGAGAGAGAGAGAGAGAGAATATAAAAGGTTTCCTCCTTTTTTTTTTGTACGCATGATTGGGCAAAACTGAAATAAAAAATAAAATAAAATAAAAATAGATAAATAAATAAATAAAATAAAAAATAATAAAAAATACAAAACGGGGGGTATGGGGGGAGAGAAAAAATAAAAAATAAAGTAAAAAAATAAAATAAATAAATAAAACTAAAATAAATAAAATAAAAAATTAATAAAATAAATTAACAAAATTAGAAAAAAAATAAAAATTGGGGGCAGGGGCGGGGGCGGGCGGGCGGGGGAGGGGGCGGGGGGGATGCGATGTTCAACCCAAGCATGCACGAAACTGGAAATTGGGGACACCAAGAAGATTTCCAAGAACACATTTTATATTAGATTCGCAACTCGTGTTTACAAGGGATGGCAATAAGAGGAGGCTCACATGGAAGGTGTTATTTGAGGAGGCTCACATGGAAGGTGTTATTTGAGGAGGCTCACATGGAAGGTGTTATGAAACTGGGCATTGTCGTGTAGCTCCAAGCTGTAAGTGACCTCGTTAATCTGCTTCTCCACCTTCTAAGGGTCGTAGTGGCGATGGTTAAACTTGTGTGTGATGTTCCGAGGCAAGGTGATGTTTATCGAGAGGGGTTGCAGGAGGCCTGCGGGTTTGACTCGATCTTGGTGGACCAACTGGCATGTCGGGCACGTTTCTACATATTCCTGGACCTGAGCCTTCATGCGGGGTCAGTAGAAGTGCTTGTGGAGTGTCTCATAGCTATGGTTTTGGCCATCGTGGCCGGCCACTTTGCAATCATGTGCTTCCCATAGCAGCTCTTTGTGTAGCTCAAAGTCGTCTGGCACATAGATTTTGCCTTTGCGATAGAGTATGCCTTCTTGAACTATGTAGCGGCCCAATGGGTTTGCACTTTGCACCTCTTGCAGAATGTCTTGAACCTGGGCATCCTGTTCCTGGGCTGGTTGAATTTTGCCTTTCCAATCTATCAAAACTGTGGACATCGCTTGGATCTCGGGTCTTCGACTTAGCGCATCGGGCATGACATTCTACTTCCCCGGCTTGTGAAGTATTTCGATGTCAAATTGAGCAAGAAAGTCCTTCCACCTTGCTTGCTTTGGGCTTAACTTGGGTTGAGAAGAAAAGTACTTCAAAGATATGTTGTTGGTGAAGCCCTTTGTGTGTGTGTCCAAAACATAGTGCCTCCACTTACGTAGGCAATGGATGACCGCCAACATTCCCTGTTTGTGTGTGCTCCATCTAAGCTCGGGTCCGGTGAGCTTGTGAGATTCGTATGCAGCTTGCTATCCATCTTGCAAGAGCATGCCTCCGATTGCCGAGCCTGAAGCATTGGTGTGAACCTCAAACAGCTTGTCGAACTCCGGGAGCTTAAGGACCGGGGTGTTGCACATGGCCACCTTCAAAGCTTCAAATGCTTCCTCTTCATCCACTCCCCATTTGAATGGTTCCTTTTCCTTGATCAATTCTAGAGGTGGAGCCGCGATCTTGCTGAACCCTTGGATAAAACGGCGAAGAAATTGGCAGAAGCCTATGAATTCCCACACCTCTTTGACAGATTTCGGGGGGGGGGGTGGGGGCATTTGAGTACCGCTTCGACTTTCTGGGGGTCTACATGTAAGCCAAGTTCCGAAATGATGAACCCCAAGAATTCCACCTTCTTCATGCAGAACTCACACTTGCTTGGCTTTGTGAAAAGTCGTCGTTGACATAGGCATTGTAAGACGACCCACACATGCTCATAATGCTCCTCTAACGTGTGGCTGTAGATAAGCAAGTCATCAATGTAAATGATGAGGAAGAGATCTAGCATGTCTCAGAAGCCATCGTTCATCTCCCAGTAGAAAGTGGTCGGAGCACCTGTGAGTCCGAATGGCATGACGAGCCATTCATAACTGCCATACCGGGTGCAAAAGGCAGTCTTCTCTATGTGTTCTTGTGCCACCCAGATTCGATGGTATCCAGACCAGAGGTTGATTCGTGTGAAGTATCGGGCCTTGCCAAGGCGGTCTAGAAGTTCCTCCATCATGAGGACGGGGTATTTGCTCTTGATCGTGCCTTTGTTGAGTGCTCGGTAATCGATGCATAGACATAGGGAGCCATCTTTCTTCTTCACAAAAAGGATGAGGGCTCCATAAGGTGAGCTACTTGATCAGATATACCCTTGCATCTCTCGTTCATGTAGTTGCCTCTTAAGCTCTTGGAGATTGGTCTCGTTCATTCGGTATGGAGCCCGAGAGGGGGGCGGTTGATCCGGAGGCGTGTCAATCCGATGTTGAACATTGCCTAAGGGCGGGAGACTGGGCAGGATTGTGTGCGTAAGCACGTCTATGAACTCTTCCATAAGCATCTGGAAACTCGGGTGCCCAATCTTTGAGACACCAATGGGTTGCGGTCCTGCCTCTTCTTCCACGGGTCTAAGGATGCATAAATGGGCTATCCCACCTTGATAGACAGCCTTTCAGAACTGCTTATGAGATAGCGTAGTTTGTGGGTACTTGGATGTAGAAGGTCTTGCGTGTGACTCGTGGTCACCCGAGTGCTTCTGCCTTGGCACCTTTTGTTCACTATCAGATGGCCATTCTGCATGAGGGGTAGGAACCCGGTTGCAATCGACGACGAGAGCCTGGCCATTCTGGTCCAAGAGTACCTTGTCTACCCCTTTTCTGAAGAAAGAGATCAAGTGTTGATCCATGAATTCCAGGCCAAGGATGACTTCAAATGTTTCCATGGGGATGATGAGGAAGTTTAAGTGGCCGAACCTCTGGCCTAATGTGACCGAGACCCCTTTCGCGTGCCTCACATGACTGTCTTCCCCTTGGGCAAAGATGATGGACATACAAAGACATTTACTGAGCTTCAGTCCAAGGCATTGAGCGCACTGAGGTGTCATGAAGTTGTGTGTAGCACCTATGTCTACATCACCGGCATCCGTTAACCTCTGACCTCTACCATAATGAAAACTTGGTGTATGACTGATGGCAACTTTGAAGTGGTCCCAAGAGGTCCAAGCTTGCTTCTTTTGTTCCACCATGTACCAAGCTTAGGCTTCCTCTCGTAGGAACTAGCCGGCGATGCGAGTCCAATTGTTGCGGCCAACCCGGAGCATCTGGACGTAGCTTTCCATTGCTTCGATCCATCGATTGACGGCTATGGAGCTTCGGCTGCCTCGATACTTGTCGGGTGGGTTTGGTTTGAAGAAGCCGAAGGAGTCCGGATCATCAAGGTCCACCAGTTGAAGTTAGGTGATCGGCATAGGGTTTAGAGGGGTTGGATTCGGTTGGGACATTTGGGTCAGAGTTGGTTGGGGCATCGGTTGGGGGCTTGGCTAAGGTTGCGGTTGGGGTTTGGATTGGTCCTTGGTTAGGAGATGTGTTTCGACTAAGGTGGTTAGGCGGGCAAGGGTGTCTTCTAGCCGATCTATCTGGTTGTGGACTGGGTTGGGGTTGGGCGAGATTGGGTCGGTCTCCGGTTGGGGGTTGATCTTGGCATTGAGCTCGGCCTCTTGGAGGCGTTCATGTAACTCGGCATTCACTAGGAGTAGGCGGTTGAGTTCCTCTGCTAAGGCTTCCCGTCAGGCCTTGTGACATTGGCGCTGTTCATGAAGGATTTCGATGGCGATGCACCAAGTGCACTCTCCTTCTCGAGAGCTCCACGATAATATCCTCAGAGTAGAAATCAGAGCTCCTAAGGCTGCACACAGTACTTTGTACAGAAGTTGTTGAATATGCAGAAAACACATAGTACACAGGGAGCACGAAGACAGACTTCTTAGGTCTTACAAATGCGATCGAACTTACAATCTGTGGCTAACCAGACCACTATATATTTTATTAAAGAACATATACAAAGAAGTGTCCAGTGGCCATTTGGCCTTTAACATGGACATTGACGGTAACAATCTCCCATTAAAGGCCAATATGGCCAAAGTAACTATGGGAGAAAAATAAAGAATGATAAAGAATACCTGAGTTTAAGTATACAAACTATACCTCCCACTTGATGGGCATGTTACATAGTATACAAGTGACTGTGTAAGATCATGAATCAAGTAACCCCCATCAAGTGACAACAGTGTCGAAAGCTATCATGTGGTAGAGCTTTAGTCAAAGCATCTACATCATTATCTCGAGTGTGAACCTTTTCAAGAATAATGCGTTCAATATCTAAGCAATCTCTTATGAAGTGATACCTCACCTCAATGTGCTTGGTCTTTGCATGATAGACCGGATTCTTAGCCAAAGCAATGGCACTCTGACTGTCACTGAGCAAACGAGGTACATGCTGAGGTAAACCCATATCACAAGCAAGACGAGAAAGCCACAATGATTCCTTACATGCCTCACCGTTGCTGCAACATACTCTGCTTTTATGGTGGAAACAATTGTACATTCTTGAAGATGAGATCTCCAAGAGATAGCACGTCCAGCAAAATGAAAGATATACCCTGATGTAGACTTATGATTGTCTACACAACCAGCATAGTCAAAATATGTGTAATCAATAATGGATGCTTTCCCTCTACCTAAGCATAGACACTTGTCCTTAGTGCCACTCAGATATCTCAAAATCATCTTGACCGCTTCCCAATGTTTCTTGCTAGGATTAGACATATATCTGCTCACAACTCCCATTTCAAATGCAATGTCTGGTCTTGTAGCTACCATAGCATACATGAGACTACCAACGACAGACTGATAAGGAATTTTGGTCATGAATTCCTTTTCCTCATCTGATTTGGGGCAATCATCCTTGCTCAATTTCACATATGTGGGTAAAGGTGTACTCAATGCCTTTCCACCCTGCATATTGAACCTGTGAAGTACTTTGGATATGTACTCACTTTGAGACAAGTATATGCATCTTTTACTCCTATCACGAGTAATACGCATGCCAAGAATATGTTTGGCATCTCCTAAATCCTTCATATCAAATGTCTGACTCAACTTCTTTTTGAGAATTGAAAAATCATAAGAGTAATTCCCAACAATCAACATATCATCGACATAAAGTATCAAGCATATCAAGCTGCCATCTGAGCATCTCTTTGTGTAGAGACAATGATCCTCATTACTTCGAAAATAGCCTTGAGACTTCATAAAAGCATCAAACTTTTGGTACCATTGTCTAGGGGACTATTTAAGTCCATACAAGCTCTTCTTAAGCTTAGAAACTAGAATTTCCTTGATAGGAACTACATAACCCTCTGGTTGTTCCATACAGGTCTCATCTGTAAGATCTCCATGCAAGAAAGCGATTTTCACATCCATTTGGACTAGCTCTAAGTCCTCCATTGCAACGAATCCAAGCAACATGTGCACGGTAGTCATCTTGACCACTGGAGAGGAGATTTCCTCGAAATCAACACCATGTTGTTGCTTAAAACCCTTTGCAACAAGTCATGCTTTATACTTTGGAGAAGCACTATTTGATGTGAATTTCAGCTTATATACCCATTTACATGGTAAAGCTTTCCCACCCTTTGGCAAAGGTACTAAATCCCAAGTACCATTCTTGTGAATAGAATCCAACTCACTCTTCATGGCACGCTCCCACTTGACATGATCCTTTGTGTGCATAGCCTCTTTGTAGCAAGAAGGCTCACCGACATCTGTTAGCATAACAAAATCTAGACCTGGAACATATCTATCAGGTGGATGTGAGACACGTGCAGAATGTCTCAATGGTTGCTGAATAGGAACATGTGCAGACTAATCTGAATGGAGATTCTCTTGAACATCCCTATGTGCAACATTTTTATGCATGCTAACCGGAGGACTAGTATCCTCAAACACCACTCTTCTCACTTCAACCTCCTTAATGGGCTGTTTATGCATCTTAGATTCATTGAAAATGACATCACTACTTTTGATCCATGATCGTGTTTTAGGATCCCATAAGCGATATCCAAATTGTCCTTCTCGACCATATCCAAGGAAAATGCATTTCTTTGACTTATGGCCCAACTTTTGTCTAAGATTCTTGGGTATATGAACATATGCTTCACACCCAAAAACTCGAAGATGATCATAATATGCTGGCTTCCCTGTCGATAACTCTTGTGCCACTTTCAGACCTTTGGCAGTACTAGGTGAAAGGTTAATCACATGAACTGCAGTCAATACTACTTTTTCCCAAAAGCCTTGTGAGAGGTTTGGATGATGCAACATAGAAACTACTCTATCTTGAATAGTTCTATTCATCCTTTCAGCTACACCGTTCTGTACTAGGGTATAAGGAGTTGTAAACTCCATACGAATCCCTCTAGACTAACAGAAAAGGCCGAATTCATGTGACTCACCCCTATTATCTGAACATAAAGCCTTAAGTTTAGTTCCTTTTTCAGTCTCAACTGAAGCAAGCCATTTTTGAAAAGTAGGGAATACCTCATCCTTCGATCTGATAGGATATACCCAGACTTTTCTAGCATCATCTATGAAAGTGACAAAGTAAAGAGAACCACCTAAGGACCTAGTGGGCATAGGACCACACACATCTATATGAACGAGATCTAAAGGCTGAATTGAAGAGTCAATGTGCGTTCTATGCACATTTCTGGTTTGCTTTCCATATTGACAACTCACAAAATGAAAAATCAGAGAAAGATAACACAGGTAAGTAGCTAGAACGAGAAAGATTTTCCATTCCACTACGAGATATATGGCCCAAACAACCATGCCAAATACAAGCCATAGGCTGTTCAATAACAGCTAACAAGTGTTCTTTCTGTGATACAAATAAAGGATAAAGTGAACCAACTTTTTTTCCTTTTGCAATAGCCATATTTCCCTTTGATATGTGAAATGATTGAGCATAGAAGACCACCTTGTAACCAAGGTCATCAAGTTGACCAACTGACATCAAACTGCATGACAAATTAGGTACATGGCGTACATTATGCATAATAAATTTTGAACCATCAATGAACTGCACAACCACATCTCCAATCCCCATAACATCACATGGTAAGAATCACCAAGTCTCACAGTACCAAGAGACTTTGTTGCATAATTAGAGAACCATTATCTATGTGGTGTCACATGGAGAGAAGCACCATAATCTAGCAGCCAGTTGTGGGAAAGAGAATCAGACATAAGAGCCTCAACTGGCACAGTACTATCAAGTGTCAACACATCAACATCATCAGAAATAGCATTAATTTCTTCAATCTTCACAATCGAGGTAGATGGTTTAGGTAACTGTTTAACATGCCCATCGACATTCTGTCCTTTACCTTTAGCATTCTTTAATGCATAACAGTCTTTCTTCATGTGTCCTTTCTTATGACAATAATGGCATTCGATATCCCTCTTCCTTGATTTACTTATACTCTTATTTTGTTGACCATTCTTTTCCTCGTTCTTGCTCCTGCCACATTGTTGATTCTTTCCTTGGTAAGACTCACGAACATTATATGCATCTCCACTCTGAGTGCCAACCATAGACTTTCTACGAATCTCCTCACTCAAGAGTGCTCCACATATGTCATCATAGATGAGTTTACCACTAGGTGCACTATTGCTAATAGCTGTGCAAAATGTATCCCATGATGACGGCAAGGTGCATAACAACAATACTGATTTCATTTCATTATCCATATCCATTTTTTGAGCCTGTAACGGAGAGAGCATCAAACTCATTTAGATGAGCAAGAACACTATCTATGTCCTTGATACGAAGGTCATATAGTTTTCTCATGCCGTCTCTTTTTCATATGTATTCATAACTTCTTCCAAAGCTCCTCTGCGCTTTCACAGTCTAATACTATAAAGTAAACATTATCTGCGAGGTGCAAGTGAATGGTAGACTTGGCCATTTCATCTAACTCATCCCAATCATCTTCATCCATGTCAGCAGGCTTCTTTGAAATTCCATTTACTGGCTTCCATTGCCTCTTTTAAATCAGCACATCTTTAATCTGATTCTTCCATAGAGCAAATTTTGTGCCATCAAATTTTTGGATCTCAAAATCGTCTTTGCCCTGCAAGTTATAGATCCTCCTCGGAACACCAACACGAGACCCTGATCCACTGGATGTGCCTGAGACCTCTGATGCCATGATGGTAGAGAACTAAATGGAATGATAATGGAGCTAGAAGAGTCCGAACACCAACGAATAAGTGTATCAAGGAGTAAATCGACCATAGTAAAATTGACAAAACGAGTGCCTGCATAGAGATTCACTGACTCCACTGCATATAATCGGTTACCCAATAGAAGCCAACTAGGCTTATCTAGCACCTATGGACAACTATCATACATCTGCTATGGCAAGGCTAGATAAGTCTTCCACCTCCATCATCGAAGAGACCCCGACATTTGGGTGTCTCCGAGTTAAGGAAATCTCACCACGACCCTCTTTATCAAACGTAAAAGGCTTTATGCAAAGAACATAATGGCTATATCAATGACCACATGGACGTACATAAGCGGTATCCACAGAAGCATACATGATGTGTATGTGCTCAATATATGCAATAAAATGACACTAAAAGGCTGAATGACACTAGCCAATAACACTTGCAAGTGTCTGTCAACTTTGATGTTTTTGACTCAAAAAACCTGCATAAATTTGCAGCGGCTCCCACCAAAACTGAAATCTTTCAAGAAACCTGTAGTTTTGCGAGTGTGGCTGAAAACACAGCCCCAAAGGTTGATATTTATTGTCAGAGAAGTACAAAGAACACTCTTCTTGATGTTCTTGGACCTGTGTGAAAGAACTATGGCCGGAAGTACTCCAAAATGGCTCCAAAAGACACCCCAAAAATGCTTCAAAAATAGGCTTTGAAAGCAAAGAATGAAGTTTTGAGGGACCAAAACAGGTAATGTGGGGGGGGGGGGGGGGGGGGGGGAACAATACTGGGATGGGTGACCTCGCGGGAAGTACCGGGAATCTCTATATTCCTTGATCGTTGAGGTCCTCCCTCGCGCTGTAGTCATGATTTGAGGCCAAGTTCAATAATCAACCATTGCTTTTAGCATAAGCTCTTTTGCTGGTGAGATATACATCCGGTGTCCATCTATGCTTCTTTCCAATTCTGTTTTTTTTGCCTTGGGGTTTGCTCATGATTGGCGAGGTGTAGATTGCCAGAAGCTCTGGGAGAAGATATCAAAGAACGAATATAGAAAGTTTGTGCTTTTAAAAAGTTATTAGAGTTTCAAGCACTTAATGACAATAGTACTAAAAGATGATAGCAAGGAGTCCATCATGGTCGAGCATCTTTTCATGGAGATCAAGAATGAAATTCACCTTAAACTTTTTTGTCAGAGTTATATGCTGAATTTAATACCTGAAGTTCATGCCCACATTGTCAGTGTGGTGGAAGCTTCTCTCAAAAAGCCACAGTTGAGGGACATACAAAGGATGGTTGATACTCTTCAAAACCTTTATGATGCCGTAGTAAGGGATTTTCCAATGCAGAAGCGTGAGTATGAATCTTTAGGAGGGGTTGGATTGCTTATAGAGAGCAACAATCTATTGTTCATGGATGCAGTCAAGCTTCCAAATTTTTGATGATGAGCTTTTCTTTTGTTTGTTAAAGCGGCTACATATAAATCTGAGCACAAACGAGGCCCTGGATGATGGATGATGTTCCTAGGAACATAGACGCAAAAAGGCACATATCATTCTTTAGCAACTCTATTTTCAAGAATATGCCCCATGCTCCATTTAGAGAGGATGCGGTCTTTCAGTGTGCTGACACCGTACTCTAGTGAGGATGTTATATACACAAAAGACTAGTTGAGAATCCCAAATGAGGATGGCGTGATGATTCTTTATTATCTCCAAAGTGTTTACCTTGATAAATCGAATGATTTCCTGGAGAGAACGGGTATTGAAGGAACGTCACCTCCCGGATGTTCTCTAAGCGTTTAGATCTTCTCAAGGAAATCGTGGGAATATGTGTCTATGAGGAAAGAAAGGGAGTTTTGTAGGTTCTCAAAGGAAGGGTCAAGAGCCCGCTGTGTGGGTGTTGAGGGGGTCCGCATCAGCCCAATAAGGAAAGGAGAGTACCTTGATTAGAAACACCTCCTCTGGCGGCTGCAACAAGGGTTTTTTTTGTTGTTTTCACTCTCTCTAGGATCTTCGGACTTAATCTTCTTACTTTTAGTCCAGGAAGAATATATGGAAAAATCTATTGGGGATTGTCGGGCACTATAGAGGCAATAGGGAGGAGAGCCCAAAGGCCCAAGTCTAGTGTGGCATGGATAATGATCTGACAGTGCTGAAGGGCTGGAGAAATCGGAAGCTATTGTGGATTAGAATCAGAAGGCCCGGTTCCCTCTCCAAAGGTCTAATAGAGAGTGAGTTCAGGAGATATGTTCGAGAGAAGAGGATTCTCTGACTGATTTAAGAAGAAAACGAGAGGAAGGAATGGAAACGAGAAGGGGCGACAACCAATCTTGATTGGGGGGCCATACTTTCACTTCTGTGTATGCTACCGCTTCACATACCTTCACCTTTTGCATTTTAATTTCTCAAATGTGCACCTAAGAGAGGGTTCACCTGAACCTTCCAAACACTTTAAAAACACTTTTGAACCTTAGGGAATTACAAAAATACCTCTGCAACCTACAACCAACTTTCTGCAATTTTTCCCTTTGTGAACAATTAATTGTGCACTACCTGTGCACCTTGACACCCGACTTTGAACACTTTGACTTCATGCATGTTGACCTTTGCTCTTGAATATGTTGACTTTGACTAGTTTGACTTTGACTTTTTGATTTTGACTCCGATTGACTTTGACTGTGATTGACTTTGATCAATATGACGTTTATGGGCTCAACACATGCAAACAACACAAGGAAGAAGGAGAAGCTTGGAGCATAACACACAATATTGAATGTATTACCACTAGAATGTACAAAGATATGTAACTTGTTAGGGCAATAGGTGTATATATAAGCCGGGGGAAAAAAACCTCCTAAAGAGGGAAAAAGCTGCCCCGATGTTCCTAGTATGTTCACACACATCACTACCTAAATATATCAACAACATACTCACCTCCATCGTTATCTATCTATCTCCATTTCTCTCACTCTCACTCTCTATTTCTCTCCCTTTCTCTACATTTGCATGGGCTTCTATCCATTGAATTATTAACATCTTTCCACCCTTCTCTCTCTTTGATCTACTTATATTGTTATCAGGATCTTGCTCACGTGCACACAGAGGTTATAGATGCAGAAAACACAAAAAAAAATAGACATGCTAGGAGACGAGACAGAAAGTAGTATTGGGTGCAATCTCCCTCCATGCACTGTGTTTCGACAGTCCACAGAGTGCATGTATTTATAGGAATTTTTTATTATGTCCAAATAGTGGTTACATGAGAACGGCTTCAAAAAGCATGCGTGAAAGTAAAAGTTGGTAACTTTTGTAGAAAGCCTTTGCTTTCAATATCAAAAATTGCAGTATACAATGACCCTTATTCTAACCACTACTTTTCTAACTATTTCTAACAATAGAACCCTCTACGTGGGTTTATTTACAAACTATATAAATTATAAATTGGATTATTGATGTCCACCCTTTCACGCCTTTCACACCCTCATGAACCTTCAACTGCTATATCAAAAAACACTTCAACAATTCCTTGTTCAACACATTCCATAATTCATAACATGCCCTTCCGTTGAAAAAGAAACTGAACTCAGTTGATAAGATAAAAATAAACATGGATGGCCAGTCACATGTTCCATCACTGAACGAAAATAAGAATATCCCATGTAAAAACACATGCATGGAAATGTTCATGGAGGAGTTACATTAACATGTTTGTATATGATATGTAGAAATTAAGTGGTCATAATAGGGTGTTAATTGTGTTTTATGTATCCATTGACATTCTTCAATAGAGTGAATTTTGTACTTAACTAAATATTGATGATATTGAGTACGTATGCATGTAGTCGTGACATCATGATCAATTATTTTCTCAGGAACCAAGATTTCAAATTGTTCTTCAATTAAAGGAGGGTCATCAAGAAGTGGAGTGAGTGGTAAAGTTCCTTTAAATGGTTTAAGTAAACTAATATGAAAAGAGTTATGTATATTCCAATGAGATGGTATATCTAATCTAAACGAATTATCATTAATTTTTGTATAATGCAAAATGGTCCATAATAGCATGGTGCAAGTTCAATTTTAGGATGCATCAGAATATTTTTGAGACATATTTTAATGATATGCAACCATACAAGATCATTTTCCTTGAATTCCTTGGCTAATTGTTTTGTATTGATATTACGTGTATATCGATCCTGACTTTTCCTAATGTGTTCGTGAACATCGTGAAGTATAGAAATGTGATCTTGAGCAATAGAATTAGCCATCAGAATGTCGGTTTGGGTGAGTGACATGGAAGTGGGAAACTTTTTGCCATCAATTATTTCAAAAGGTGCATGACCAGTAGTGGTATGTGTGGTGTTATTGTAAGCGAATTGAAGCAATAGCAACTTTTCATCCCAGTTACTAGGATTATCTAATGAATAACAACACAATAAATCAAGAATAGCACTATTTTTAGCCTCACTTTGTCCATTACTTTCGAGATGAAATGTAGAGCTAAAATCTATTTTAGAACCAAAATGTTGAAATATGGCAACCCAAAAATGATTAAAAAATTTAACATTATGATCAGATAACATTACTTTAGGAAATCCATGATGTGGGAAAATGCATTTAATGAATAATTTTGCAACTTGAGGTGTAGATAAAGTTTTTCTACAAGGAATGAAATATGCATATTTACTAAACCTATCAACTATTGTCCAAATCATATCATTATGTGATGAAGTGATAAGAAGACCTGTGATAAAATCCATAGAGATTTGTTCCCATGGTTTGTTCGGAATGGGGAGTGACATTAATAATCCAAATGGTTTACCATGATGATGTTTTACAAGCCGACATACAATGCATTCAGAAACATAATGTGCAATATATTTTTCCATGTGTGTCCAAAAGAAGAAATCTTTGCAAGAAGAAATGGTGCTTTGTATGCCTCTATGAACCATGTAAGATGGTTCTTCATGCATTTCTTTGATGACAAAATCTTTAAAAGCTTGGGTTATGCACAATCTATGTTGAAAATAAAGTAAACCATGATGAAATGTATATTGTTCGTTAGATAAAGATCCACCATTGTTGAAGTCATGCCATGCACATGAAAAATACAAATCAAATGCATAAGTTGAAATCATTTCTTGGAAAGAATGAATTTGGATGGCAGAAATATTATGCAAAACAAAAGAATGTGAAGGAAAATGGCTAAGAGCATCAGCTACAACGTTAGCTTTACCAGGTTGATATTGGATCATGGGTTGGAGATTTTGAATGAATGAAGCCCATTTAAGATGCCGATCAGAGATTAAGGGCTGATTTAATAAATGCTTAATAGCCTATTGATCGGTTTTGATTAAGACCTCAGAGTCCATAAGATAGTGTTTCCAAATTCACAAAGCATGCACAACCGCTAACAATTCTTTATCATATGTACTATAATTATTTTCTGAGGGCTTAAGATTCCTACTCTCAAATGCAATAGGATGATCATTTTGCATTAAAACAGTACCTATTCCCAAACCACTAACATCAGTAACAACATGAAAGGGTTGTGAAAAATCAGGCAACTATAAAATAGGTACATGTGAAAGTGCATGTTTGAGTTTTTCAAAGGATTGTTGTTGGGTAAGTCCCCATGCAAATTTTATTTTCTTTTTCAATACTAAAGTAAGAGGTAGTGCTAAATAAGAAAAATTTCAAATAAACTTCCTATAGAAACTAGCCAACCCAAGAAAAGAATGAACATCATTGACTGATTGTGGTGTAGGCCATTCTACTATAACTTTAATCTTTTTTTGGATCCACATGTACACCTTCACTTGAAATAATATGTCCTAGATATTCTAGCTTACGTTGAAAGAAGTAACTCTTTTTCGGGATTAGCATAAAGTGTTTTCTCTTGTAGTAAATGACAAACTATTTTAAGATGTTTCTCATGCTCACTATCATAAAAATGTTTTTCATCATTCGTGCAAATGTAATAGGGGCATTAGTAATTCCAAAGGGCATTACCATAAAATCATAATGGCTAGTTTGAGTTCTAAATGCAGTCTTAAAAATATCACTTTATGTCATACGAATCTAATGGTAACTTGATTTTAGATCAATTTTACTACAGACATGAGCTCCTTGTAATTTATCTAAAAGGTCATCTATTCGAGGAATAGGGTGTCTATTCTCTATTGTGATCTTGTTAAGGGATCTATAATCAATGCACATTCGATGAGTTTTATTCTTCTTCTCTACTAAGAGAACTGGTGCTCCAAATGGGGAAGAACTAGGCCTTATAAATCCTTTTTGTAGTAGGCCTTTTACTAGGTTTTCTATTTTCTTTTGGTGTAGTGGGCCATGTCTATAATGCGCTTTATGAGGAGGAGAACTACCACGGACTAAGTCTATGCTATGGTCAAAGGATCCTCGAGATGGTGGTAGTTCAGAGGGATACTCAGACATAAAAAAATCCTTATAAGTAGTCATGAAAGGTTTATGTGCATCAGGAAGTGTATGAGTATAATCATTGATGACATTGACAAAAACAATGCATGAGTTGAATACTTTCCTAAGTGCATGTTTTACTTGAGTATGACCAATCGATGGAAATGGCTGGAAATCATGCCCTGCAGACAAAGTAATGATTTGACCATTAAATTCAAAGTTAAAGGTATGTGTATGGTAGTCAATGCATGGGTTATATTGATGACAAAAAGGCATACCGAGTATAACATCGTAAGATTGCAAAGGTGGAATTAAAAATGTCTGTGCATCTATATATGGGCCTATGCTAATTGTAACATCTTGCACTTCTCGTGTTACATTATAAGGACTACCTTGAAATGCAGATTTCACTTTATACAAGGAAGGAAATGTTTTTAATTTAAGTTCTTGTACTAACAAATGTGAAATGAAATCATGTGAACTACAATCATCGTTTAAAATATTAACCAGCTTGTTATTGATACTACCCCGCATGAAAAGTAATGAATGAATAATTGAGATATCATTACCCAAGGTACTTAAGTCCTTCTCCAATGCTTCCTCTGTCCAAACAGGAGGAATTTCTTCATTATGGGCCTCCACGTTATGCAATTGAGCTACAACTAGTTTCATGTGAAGAGGTCGCAATTGACACTTTATTTTTGTATGTCCAAGTTTACCACAATTCCAGCGGGTGATATGTGGTCGCTTCTGTTGGGTATCCAACATTGAACTTTGGAGGGTAGGTGGTTTGGTAGGTTGGAGAGATGAAGCAATAGGTGGAGTTGAGTAATTGGATTGTGGAGGACGAGGAAAACTAGAGTAAGATGGGGCATTAAAATTATGCTTTATAGGAAACGTGGGTTTAACAAAAAGTGGTCGTTGATGTGGTGCCTTGTTGAGAGTTGTAGGCCATAGGGTGTGAATCTTAGCTTGGATTCCCACCTCCAAACCATCTTTGTATTTCTGTTGTAAGATATCCTCTGGTACATCTTCAAGCATTCGAACCAATGGTAAATATTGCTAGAACCGCTCGGTGTAGGTAGTGACCGTGTCACCCTCCTTCCATGTAAAGGTTGTCCATGCACGTCGAACATGTAGATGATATTGAGGAGGAAGAAAATAATCCTTCACTTCATCTTGGAAAGTCTCCACGTTGTTGGACGATCTCTACTGTGGTGCAGGACATTCCACCAGAGCTGAGCTTTTCCTACTAAATAGTTAGTGGCGAATTTGACTTTTTCACTTTCAGCATATGTTTCATCAGTATAAAAATTGTTCAACTGTGACAACCATGAAAGAACTAAAGGGCCATCCTTATGGCCATCAAACTGTAAGCTATAGCCTAAAATACACTTGTAAATGGATTTTCTAGCACATTGATTTGCCCATGTGCATTTTGTAAAGATGTAGTTTTTCCACTTAGATCCTACAAAATCTTGTATAGGAATTTCCGTTCACCATATGGTATGGCATGTATAAATAAAATATGAGGCTACAAATTTCTACAAAGTTTCAAAGCTATCAGAGCTTTGTACACACCTTAATTTCACCTTCCAAACTTCCAAATGTAGTCAAACTTGTGTAATTGAGATTTAGATGGGAGTTTTTTCTGCATATTCCTGAAGGAGAGGTTTGAAAACATAGCCGTAGAAAGTTTCATCTTCATCAAAGCATATTTGGAGGTTCAAAGAGCACAAAAGCTAGTTTTTAGGATCACGAAAGTTTTCTAGATTAAGAAGATTGCATGCTTGAAGGGCCACCACATGTCAAAAGATGATTGATCCATGTTGTATTGTCAGGATGAGCTCACTTTCAAGGTTCAAGATGCACCAAAGCTAAAATCTAGGAGGAATCCATGAGTTTTTTCACTTGGATAAACCTTAATTTGATGGCCAAGAGCATTAATGAAAAGTTCTTCAAAGATAGCAACTAATCTTATCCAAATCCATGTTAGCATTGATTGGGCAGTCCAAATTTTCCCAGATCCAAGGGTGGAGAATGAAGGGGCCTTTTTTCTCCTCCTTTTCCCTACGTCTAATATGAAGAAGAAATTATAGCCATCCATTTGATGAATCCAATGGTTTTAACAAAAAGTAGTTGATCCTAGGGTTGAGAGTTGATCTCTCCATGATCAACGGGCCTGAATTCATGCAACAAACTATAAAAACCCCCTTCCAAACTCATGGAAGATCATTATTAGGCATCCATAGGGCCTTGCTAGCACATGGTTTCATAGTGATGATCACCCTCATTTGAGCATGTGAGGATCCAAGGTGGGCTAGTAAGAGCATAGATCCTAGCTTCAAAATTTAGTCAGACTTCCAAACTAGGATATAATAATTCATGTGTAATTTATATTTAAGATTAATGTTGTAGCTCCAGTCAAGACATTTTGCTTAAGACTCAAGCAACAATGTCTTTAGAACAAGTTTTTTCTATTGCAAATCCTATTTTTAAAAACAACTTTATTGGCCTAATTAAACGGAAGAGGTGTCTGCTTAATATAGATACTGAGATGCAATATTCTCTAGATCACAATCAAGCTACGGATGAAGCCTTAAACTTTGATGAATTTGATGAAGAGTACCTTGATGATGATGAAGTAAATGTTAACAGAAGCGTCTTAGGAATTATTCAGCCTCACCACAAAAATCATGAGAACAATCTTGAAAGTCAATAAACAAAATTTCATCTAGAGGTACATCAGAGATGTGTGTTAAAATAGCAATGATAATATTGCTATCATTGTAAATGCATTAGTAGATTCCAACTTTGAAATCAATGTGATTTCAAGAGAAGTCTATGATAAGTTTCGATGGCCCATAGATAAAGATTTTGAATGGCATATGAGAACTACAGATAATGTTGTAGATACCTTGTATGGAGCTTGTGCTAGTGTGATGTATCCATAGGAGGAATCATGGAAGAATTTCACTGTTTTTATTCAAGAAAATTGCTCCTATGAAGTTCTCTTAAATCATCCCTTTATTTGTGAGAGTCATATGGAAACTAAAGCCATGGATGATGGGTCTAGCTATGCTAGAATTAAGTCTAAGGATTGAATGCAATCACTTCAAGTCATGAAGGTAGGAGTAAATCATCCTAGGAATTGATTGTCAATTAGAAAGAAGCCTATTGTTACTCAGGGTCATGAGCATGTTTGAAGTGATTGTGCGCCTCAATTTATGTTTGGAGCCACATGTGATCCAAATTTTGGATTGAATCCATTGTTGAATAGGATAACAATGGACATTGGTTTGACATCTCGCAACCAACTAATCTGTACAATAGTTTGTTGCTTTTTTTTTCACATTCTAGATTATATGGCCTTCATAAAAGTCAAGTTTCCAAGTCTTTTATCCAAAAAACATAGAAACATTATAAAACCAACAAAATCATGGAACATGATGAGAACATTGAGCCTGTGCTTGAGACATCTCATTGTTTCTCTAGTCTCAAGGAGTTGGGGTTATGCCTTGAGCAAAATTTTAATTCCCACATTATTCTTCTTTCTTCCCTTGATGAGGATGTTCTAATCCAAGAGTATGCCTCCAATGTTGTCAAGTCCTTAAAATTGAACCAAACACATGATCCCTTCATTGAAACAAAGTTCAAAATAGTAGATAAGAAGATCAAGCCCATAGCTCATCCATTACCCCAAGGAAGTAGCAAAAATATTGTTGATGTAAAAAATGATCCAATTCTTTGGGACGGGAAAAACATAGGACATACATTCATGGATGAGATAATCAAACATGTGAAAATTGGTAGAGATGATGAATTTCTTTTGCTAACTGAGAGAGATAAATTTGAGAGAGTCATATGTAGCCATAGAAAATCCTTTGATATGGATCCTCATGAGATAGCTTACATAGATCCTAAGACAGTTGCACCCATGATTATCTTTCTCTTCCACATGTTCCATGGAATCTTTTCCCAATATCAGTTTCAAAGGCTCACTTGCTTGAGCTAATGAAACTACTTAAGGAGAAGATAAACATGAGAATTTTAGAGCCATCTTTCGGACCTTACTCAAATAGATGGTTCATTGTGCCTAAAAGCTATGGGAAACTATTTTTTATTTAAGATCTTTAACCCATCAATAAAGTCACCATAAGGGATGTAGGAACAGGATCCATTGTTGATGAGTTTGTTGAATCATTTTCAAGGCATTCTATCTAGTAATTGGGCAATTTGTATTCTTGGTATGACTAGTTCCAATTTACTCAAGAAGCAGCTAATTTTGTTGTTCATATGATGAGTGCTATGAATATGTTCTTAAGTGAATTTATCACTCATATAAACATGCCATTCAATGATGATATTCCAATTAAAGGGTATGAGAAATGTGTAAAGGACATTATTTTACATTGATTTGGATGTCATAAATTTGTTCTTGACCATATGTCTGATTATGAACAAATATTTCAATGATTTAAAGACGTAGGTCTCACATTTTCCATATAAAAAAAATATTTTTGGTGTCAATGAGGTTCTTATTGTAGGACATTTATGTGATCACTATGATTGAAAGCCATACCCACAAAAAGTTGATGACATTTTAGAAAAATTTCCAAAGCTTGTAACAATGTGAGTGAGGTACATAGATTTCTTGGTGCTTGCATCTTCTATGTTATTTGGAACCCACACTTTGCTCATGTTTCCGATTGTCTCTATGAATTGTTGAGAAAGAAGCAAAAAATTATTTGGTCTAGAAAACACACACAAGCTATGTGTAAATTGAAGAAATTGTTGCTTGAAGCTCCCATCCTTAAACATGTAGACTATTATGTTAACAAACATATTATATTGATGGTTGATACTAGTTCTATTGGTATAGGTTTGGTCATAAGTGAAGTGAATAGATATACAATTAGTTTTGGGCCTAAAAGTTTACATGACACACAACAAAAGTATCCACAAATGAAACATGAACTATGGGATATGGTAACAAATTTGGAAATAGACAAAGAATATAGGTGCAAATGTTAAAGTTGAGAATGATCATTTTGCCTCTCATTGGAATGATAGCCAATTGTTCATCTCTTGATATAGCTATACTTAGATGGATGTCATATATTAAGTTCATGGATCTTGAGTTAGTTCATATTTTAGGTAAGTCAAATTCAATTGCTGATATGTTATCGAGAGCTAGATTTGATGATGATCTTGAAAGTGATCTAATAAAGAATATGACCTTAGTTGACTATGTTCCACATATATATGAATATGAGCAATTTCATGAGTCTGAGTAGGAAGATGAATGGATTGACATAGGAAAGTATCTCAGTACAATACAACAATTATCTAGCTGGATTATGAGTAGATCCCATAACATTAGGAAACAAGCTTACAACATTTTCCTATGTAATGGTTATCTTTGGAGACATGCCACACATAAGGTTAAAAATCCATGAGTCCTATGGAAAACAAGGTCTTGAATTGCAAGTAATGAGAGACATGCATGATACATTATGGGGGGGTCATAAGGGATTTTGCAGAACATAGGAGAAAATTAGAAGTAGCTATTATTAGCCTAGGATGTATGTTGATGCATTAGTAACTATGTTTCTACATGTTCTACTTGTCAACTTCATTTGTCCGTCAAACCTAGAGATCCATTGCATCCTACTTATCCACCTTATGCTCACTACAAGTGGGTAGTAGAACTTGTGACTATGGCTAAAGGTATTGACAAAATGCATTACATAATACTTATAGAAGAGAACTCAACTAATCATGTAGAGGGATGTGCACTATGCTCTAAGACCGCTTACAATGTTTGCAAATTCTTGTTTGAAGATGTCATAAGTCACTTTGGGTACATAGGGAAAGTAGTTTTTGATCATGGAGAGTTAGATGCGAGAGAAGCTAAAGAAATATTTGAACATCATGATATTGGTTTGTCTCTCACTACTACATATAATCTAGAGGCCAATGGTAAAATAGAGAGAGGGCATCCACCTATTGTGAAGACCATCTCTAAAGCATGTAATAGTGCAATTAAACAATGGCCTAGATACTTACCTTTTGCACTTTGGGAAGATGGAATGATGTACACATGTTCCATAGGGTATATGCCTGCTAAACTCATGTATTATAAAAAAATATTGTTTCCAATTCAGACTCATATTTCTACATAGTCAACTTTAACTTGGTCTAAAAACATGTCTAGTGATGATTTTTTGAGCTTGCACATTCAACAATTAGAACAGGGTAAATTAAGACTTGATGATGTCATTGAAAAATTAAAGGAATCTAGAACAAAGAACAATATTTATGTCGATAAAGCTCATTGATTGCATCTTAACCCAATTGCAGTAGGAGATTGGGTCCTCATGTATTACATTTGACTCTCAATATGATGCATGCAAAAAACTCACTCAATGATGGTTTGGGCCATACATTGTATCAAAAGTCAACAATAGTGGTACGTATGCTCTTTGAATTAAATGGTTTTGCATTAAAAACTTTGATTTTAGGTAAAAGGATAAAAATGTTCAAGAATAATGATCAATACATCTTAGATGAGGACATTGAAGAAGATCACAACAACGAGGCCGATTCATAAAAAATTGTATCCATAAAATAATAAAAAAAAAGATAAAAAAACAAAAAATATATAGATACATTTTGCTTTTTCAAGTTCATATTGCTTTGTTTTTTCAAGTTCATTCAATTTTTTTTTCCAATTCTTGCTTGTTGCCAATTACAATTTATGTATGTTTCCTCTCAATTCTTCCATTGTATTGCATATCCATATCCCTTGAGTCCAAAGAGAAAATGATGATTTCTCCACTTGTTGTGTAAAATTTTATCTTAAGTAATAATGTATCTACTAAGAAATTGGCTACAATCTAGGATTATGGAAAGTTGGAGCATGTATATTTGGAGGTTTATTTTGGTAACATGAATTTCATATATAAACATGCATATGTATCCTATACCAAAAGCATACTTGTCAAAGTCCTAGCTCCTGCTACTCTTGTTTCTAAATCCTTAGTCCACCTCACAACACTTGTATCAGAGTTAAATTGCTGTTCTCCATCATAAAAATGGTTTTACCTTGTATCATGATTTAATCTTCCCTAGACATAAAAACGATAAGTTATCATTTGTTACCAAGAAGTTTACACTTTCTTCCACCCCAAAAAAGTGAATGTAACCATAAAGTAGGTGAATCATGATGAAGCAACAAAAAGATAGCAAGGGCCGATGAAGATGCTCCAAGACAAATGAAGCTGAGGCATAGAAGAATAATGCATGGGATATATACAATATTTCCTCAATATTTCCTTGCTACTAGTAAGAAAACAGATATGAAGTGGACCTCTACTCAGTTTTCTAATATTTATTTTTTTCCATCAATATTTTCTTGATACTAGTAGAAAACAAATATTAAATGGGCCTAGTGTGTAGCAATAAAACAAATACGAGGCCACTAGAATAATATCATAGAAGCCCTTAAGAGAATTCCAAAGGAAAAATCCCCACCTGAATTTTCCCTTTGGAATGTCTTTTTAAAGCATGCTTCAATTCTTTGTGCTTTTCTTTCCACCCTAATTTTCTCTTTGCTCTTCTTATCAATCTCATATTCATTCATGCCTCTTCTAAGTGCTTTTCTTTCCACCCTGATTTCTCTTACGGCCATTAATCATTTACTACTACTAGTCCTCATTCTTGTGGAAGTCTAGTTAAACAAAATTGCGAACATAACTACAAAATGATCAGATTACCCCTTTCAATGCCATACCAATTCTGTTTCCACTAGAATAATATCATAGAAGCCCTTAAGAGAATTGGTAAAATATGTCTTTTCTCATACTTATTTCATGACATGTCTTTTATCATACTTATTCCATGATCGTTCAGTTTTCTACGATTTATTTTTTTCCATCCTCCTTTTTTTTATGTACAATGAATTGGAAAGACACACACACCTCACCTCTTAAGGTAAAGGCACCCATACATTTGAATACACACTAAGGCTGAACATGTCCCATGAGTGAGACTTGAACCCAAAGCGCTCTGCCCCACGGGGTTGAAAGTTTACCGCTACGTCACACTAGTTTGGACAATATTTCCTTGCTACCGGTAAGAAAACAGATATGAAGAGGATCTCTATTCAGTTTTCTAAGATTTATTTTTTTTCAACAGTATTTTCTTGATACTGGTAGAAAACAGATATTAAATGGGCCACTAGATTAAAATCATAGAAGCCCTTGAGAGAATTGGTAAAATATGTCTTTTCTCATACTTATTTCATGACATGTCTTTTCTCATACTTATTCCACGATAGTTCAGTTTTCTACGATTTATTTTTTTCCATCCTCTTTTTTTTTTAATGTACAATGAATTGGAAAGACACGTACATCCAACTTCTTAAGGTAGAGGCACCCATACATTTGAATACTCACTAAGGCTGAGATGTCCCATGAGTGAGACTTGAACCCAAGTACTCTTCCCCACGGGGTTGAAGTTTACCGCTACATCACACCCGTTTGGACAAGATTTCCTTGCTACTGGTAAAAAAACAGACATGAAGTGGACCTCTATTCAGTTTTCTAAGATTTATTTTTTTCCATCAATATTTTCTTGATACTGGTAGAAAACAGATATTTAATGGGCCTAGTGTGTAGGAATAAAACAAATATGATGAAGATGAGATGAAGTCTGGGTTCATCCAACTTCCATACATCCCATAAGAACTCCACACACATGCAGACAACTTAGCGCTGGGTTCTTTGAACTTCGATGTCCCCACAAGAACTCCATGAGTGGCCTGATTTATTTAACTTCCTTCCACGACTGCATGAATGCAGAACCATTGTGTATGCGACCAAAGAAATTTGGATACACTGATAAAAATTTAGTTCAAAGAACAGTATCATTCACCCTTGATCATTAGATGAACTTATAAAACGAAATCATCCCAGATGCGATAGCCTTTTGGCCATGAAAGAAGATTATTGAGAATTTTGTGTGCAAGCAATTCATGGGGCCCATCAACATCAAGAACTTTGGTAAACTTAGGACAATTCTGGTCAATTCATCTAGCATCAACAAGAGCACCCCATAAAATGTAAGGCGCAGGAACTTTGCTGTGTCACTTTGCATTGAAAAGAATAGACGTTTTTCTAAGAGTTTCCTTCTCTGTTATCTGTTTTATTCTTGATCAAAGAATGGAAAGAATATGTAAGATGAAGGCTGTTTTATTGAACTGCTACCATGGCCCATGAAATTCAACTGTGGAGAGATCCATAAAGCGTTTCAGGAGCCTCAAAACACTTGCTCAACCAAGAGGTTGAACTCTAGAAACAAACCAGGGTGGAAAAACATTAGCTTCCTGGAAGCAATTTGAACAAAGAGCCTCATGGAGAAGTGAAAGGAAGTTGGAGACTGTCAGCACCACACATGAGTGGAAGGAAGTTGGGGACTGACTTATGCAGAGTGGAAGGATCCTCATTTATTAAATGTTCAATGCATTTAGATTGCTAAGGATTGTGTTCCAACCCAAGTGGAGCCATGGCTTCTTACTGCTAGGTGGTGCAAATGCAAGCTCAAACATCTCCTTTGATGCTTCGTGATTGGGTTTCCAGAAGCCCATAACCTTTGCAACCAGCTCAGCACTGTCTTGCATGTGAACTGGATCATGGGGATCAGTCCACACACGGAAGGCTACTTGCATCTTCCTTTGCTTTGCACTTTTAGGCACCCCCCACCTTTGATACACCTCCTGTCTTTCTTCCTCTGTCAAACTTGCTCGCATTTTTTTGGCTAGCTGCTCCCTTTCTTTCCTCAAAGCCCTACAGCTGGAAGAGATATCATCCAATTTCATGCATCAATTGTCCAAATGACCGATCCAATTCCTAAAATTGAAATCATTTTACCTTGCAGCCAAACTTCCCAACTCTCCCTCTTCCTCTTCCTCGATGTTGGGATGATCAGCAAATGTCACTGCACTCAATTGATCTTGCAGCCATGCTAACCTTCGAAGTTCCACCTCCATGTACACCTGATCTGCAGGATCACCTTTAAACAGCAGATAAAATTGAGATCTGTGGATGATGGAAACCTGACAAAGGTCCCATAATTGAGCGATTTGCATTCTTTCCTTCTGGAAAAGCAATTGGTAGTCTTCTAATGTTTGAAGCATAGGAGTAGGTGTATTAGTTTCGTCATCCATGCGGACCATGTCCATATCGGTGTCATCCTCCTCCTCAATTGCACCACCATTATTGGCCTCCAGCTCAAGAACCTATTGAAGAGGAAAACTTAAACCATGTAGGGCATATAGGCTGTAAAAAACCATACAAGTTTCAAGAGATACCATATACGTAACTTATACAAGGAGCTGAGTACCTGACAGACCAGCAGTTGTTTTTGATACTGGAGCTTAGCAACTCTTTCCTTAAGTTCCATGACATAAGCTCGAATGCTGTTGATGTTCTCTTCAGCAGCTGTTTTGAACATGCTCTGCATCTTCTTTATGTCCACTGAGTTGTTCCTTTTATGATTAGGAGTGTTCTCCTTTGATGAAACATTGCTAATGTCTCCATCGTTCTTTTTAAATCGAGATGGTTTCTGACTGGGAGGACATGCATTATTAGCATATCCTTCAGGTGGATTGTTTTCATCATTCTCAAACTCTAGTTCTAATGTGCGGCGAACAGAACGAGGTGATCTGGCTGGAGCTTGTCGTTTCTGACAATCTGGAGTCCTCATAGGGGTCAGTGATTCAAGTTCTGCAACACTGTTGGAGCCCAAAACCATGTTGTCAAGGGATTTCTGTACACTAATGAGTTGCTCCTCTAGCGTGGCAATTGTGGTGTCAGCATTACATTTACTTGTGCCCAATGCATGAAGCCTGTTGATCTCTTCTCTCAATGAGCAATTCATGTTCTCATTAGCTGGAGATACCTCTTTCTCTTCTTTTCTTCCACTAACTTTAAGTGCTCGGATCTCTTCTTGAAGTTTGGATATAGTAGCAGCAGCATCCTGATTCATATCATGTTGGGCAAGTCGCAAGCACTCAACCTCCTTCTGAAGTGCTTCCAAAGCCCTGCTTGCATCTTCACCAAGTTCATCTTGCAACTGCTCTAACTTTCTTATTTCTTGTATAAGCATAACAGACACTGTGGAAGACTGCCTTACAATAGATTGTCTGGCTTGAGGAGGATTTCTCTGCTTTGATGTGCTCTGATTGAGATCAACAGACTCAACCATGTCATTCACTGATCCTTTCAGGGTCTCAGGTGTATGTGGTGATTGTGGAATAGGGGAGGGCAAAAACGGTTCCTGATCCTAGAGAAAAAAAATGGAATGTAAGCCTTGGTGAATCAAACATAAAGGTCATTACATCATGCAGCTCTTAAAAGAAATGATTACTGCTTTCTGCTCATCTTGCTCTGCAAGTTTCTGTCGTAGTTTGCTCAACTCAGCTTCTGCTAGGCCTCGTTGATGACTCAATTCCATGACCTCAGCTCGGAGCTGCACGTAAGTGCCAAAATGAAGGCCAGTTCTGGTATGATTCAGTGAGAAATGATTAAAGAAAGATATTGTACTTGCTCAATTATGGCATCCTTTTCCTTCAGCAATGCTTCAATACGTGATGGCTCGTTGGATGAATTTTCAGGGAATCGCAATTCCGCCTCTAACCGAGCCACCTCCTTCTGAAGCAGCTTCACCATATCCTTATCTGAAATGACCTGCAATCAAAGCAAACAACAAACAAAGTGAGGTACTGAACAGCTCAACACTAACTCATAACAAAGAAAACTCTCAGCAACTCAACATCATTCAAGGCTTCAAAAGAAACATTCACATCATCCTCACCATGTTAACTTGCGCAGTGTTGGTGACTTCCTTCGCTTGAGTTGCAAAAAACAGTGTATTTCTGGATTGCTCCAAGTGAGTTTGGGCAGGGCTCATTGTACAAATGATGGCAGTACGTGCATTGCCCCCTAGGGAGTTTTGGAGGATGCGAGTAAGCTTGGAATCACGATATGGAAGATGGCCTGATTTAGCTCTACCCTGACCACTGTATCAATATGCAAGCAATACATTTACTTCTTATTCAAAATCCAAATCAATCTTGACATTTGTATAATTTGAAAAAAGCAATACCTCAGTTTTCTGATGATTGTAGTGAGAGTAAGCAAGCTTCGGTTAATATGGCAGCCTTCTTTCAGCCGAGCTCCCTCTGAATGTGTTTGAGATGCACGCTCACTGCCTGCGAGATCTACTAAATTCTAGATAAAATATGTAACCATTTAGAAACAGACACTAGCTCTCTGACTTCACTTTAAGCAAAAAAAGCATTATCATTCCAGGTATCATGCATACCAAAGTTGCCACAAGCGATTTTACCAAACCTCCACTTGGGGCATCTCTGGGGAAGCTTTCTACAGTCTAAACACACAAAGACAATCACAGCTCAGAACCTTCAGAGAAGATACTGATAATTCTTTCAACTTTACATAATCCAACTGGTCTGCTCACCAATCTGATGATTTGGTGTGATCTGGAACTGGTTTCATTGAGCATTGTTTCACCAACCTGCCTTTGCGCTGCAGATATGTATGGCAGCAATCGACAACAAGATTCAGAATAAAGGTAGCAAAAGATGTAGCAACCAACATTTCACAACTAACCTTCTATCACTGAAAGCATTTTGCGAAGATGTCCAATATCGGTGACAAGATCTTCTGCTAATCTCTCAACAATGGTTCCCTTCTGTAAATGTCTGATAAGTTTGAGAACCATATACATGTTTCATTGGCCAATTATCAATAAAAACTGAAGTGGTCACACACCTCCGGATCATCTAGGAGTCTCAACGGCCCATGGCTATTGTTGGAATTCAGAAGATCGCGGACTACCTCATTATAGATCTCCAGGGCAGAGATCTTGATTATGAAATCCCTTTCTGAGTGCTGGACCCAAAAAATTAAAATAAATGGAACAGTAAAGAACATTCATAATCAGAAATGTTGCATATTCCAGGTTTAAATTGTAACAAATAACAATAGGGAATTCAAAACAGACCTCCCCTTACCTTCTCAATATATGAGTAAATGTCACAAACTGCATTTTCTGTTACACCCCTCATAGTAAAAGTTTTTCCACTGCTTGTTTGTCCATAGGCAAAGATGGTAGCTGTTATGAAATATATCCCATGTGATGTTTACTATGATCATCAAGATTCCACACAAGTAGTTAAAAAAATGGATACCATTGATGCCAGAGAGAGCTGACAAAGCCACATCTCTGGCTCCTTCCTCATAGACTTGCTGAGTGACAGATTCAGGTCCAAACACATGATCTGCATTGAAAGTGAGTAAAACGGAAAAAGAAGCACACATTAAAGTTCATCATTTTATGTTTAGTACTCTTTGATCTACTAATAAATAAAATTTTCTTAGGGGACTGATTCTTTTCAACACATGAAAAATAAATTCCCAGAACAATGCCTGAGCAGATTGTTACTCAAAAACAGCCACGAACACTAATGTAATGAGAAAACCATTGCTGATGGACCAAGCATAAATCCACCACAAATCTTGCAAAGCTGACAGAAGGTGAAAGTCAATATCATTAAAAGTACACCGCTACATGAAGACTGCTGTTGAGCACCAGGGGCTCTGTTGATGACATAACAAAGAGATGTATGAGCCCATCAATGCTGAATACGTGATATATTTCGGACTGCAGGAGAGAAAGCTGGATAAGTTTACATCGTACAAGGACAGACACAAAGTCTAGTTCTATTTCTAAACATACATCGGCATCTGCAATATTCTTTTAGAAAATTCTAACATAGTACAATTTGCATCCAAAGCTGTAAAGAAAGGAAAGCTACCAGATTTGAGCACAATGGACGCAAAGGTCCCTGGGAAACACTCAAAACAACTAGGTTCTACGATACTTGCTGGTTGGTCGTTAGGATTCTTTTTCTGGAATAGCACACGGCTATGACATGGTAAAGTGTGCTGGCCATAATAATATGCAGATTCGAGATTAGAAAAGCAAGCTGGACAGACTTCAATGGAGCAAAGACATGACGCAAAATACATGTGCTCGAGAGCATCCACTGCCATTCGCAACATCGTAGAATGCTCCAATGAATAGAATGGCACGCTCTTCCCCCCTGATATTTTTCAGGATACATTTGGCATTACAATTAAAGCTTAAACAAACCCTTATGCCCTATCAACTCTGCTTGGAGAGAGAGAGAGAGAGAGAGAGAGAGAGAGAGAGAGTACTCTGGAACAGAATATTTAATCTGCTAGATTTTAATGGGTACAGAGTTTATAACAAATCATTCAAAAAGATTTATCGGAATAGAAATTCCGAGAGAAGACTCCAATTTACTTTCTATCAAAATTTTGAAAGAGAAGCAGCAGCTTGAAATGCCTTTGCTAGAGGAAAAGTAAGCTAACCAAATGTGTAGGACTTGGGCTGATGGTGAGGGGATCGTTCCGCAACGTTCACAGAAGGTAACTTCTGCACGATAGTGCGATCATCGACGCAGTCCCAAGCCACGACATCTTGTTGCTGGAGCTCACGGTCACTCAATGGCCTAACTCGCACGGTGACCAAGATTTTCTCTCGCGTCCTTGAGTTTATACAGGGAGAGCCGGGCTGCCTCTCCATAGCTGGGCTGTCCATCAGGAGCAACGATGAAGGTATGAAAATGGGACGCGTAGAGACAACAGGAAAGCTATTATATGTGCGTGATCGGGAAGTGCAGACGAGGCGAGCCGAAGTCGACGCGTTTCACTGATCTAGTTGAATCCGAAGAAAGCCTTATCGTTTCCTCTCCTTCTTCTTTGTCGCGCTGACTGTGGAACTGAAGAGGACGAAGTTCACAAGCGTAGGAGCGTCAGGAAGCTCGCCTGCAAGAGAGTGCGGTCTTTCGCATTTTTGTCTACTTTCAAACGGGCTTGTAAACGGCTAGCTCACTCTCACCCAGATGTCCTTCCCCCAAGTCCTTTTCCCTTTTCTCAGGAGAAGTCTTGAGTCCAGTATAAAGAAAGGGATGCCATGGTTTTTCCATTTCAAGGAAAAACTTATAACAGCGTTAAAAATAAATTAGAAAGGCTATTTTTTTTCTTTTTTTCTTTTAAGTTCGGCCGAGGCTTAGTTTCCTAGGGCTTGAATGTATTGAAAGCTGAAGCGATTTGTTGTTCCTCAATTTTGTGGAATGCTAGAAGAGGTGAGACCCTTTGGAAGATTTGGAAAGACAAGTGCGCTACAAACTTTGGTAGCTCTCCTAAAGAATGGTCGATCGAAAAATCTCTTTTCCTTTTAGGCAAAAGAATTTACAATTATAAGAAGCCCTCACCTTTTACAAATCATAGAGTGTTTTTCCTTGAGAGCAAGAAGATCAAAAGTAAGTGGGACCCCCACGAGGGAACGAAAGGGTTATCAACTTTCTCTCTAATGTTCTCTAGCAAATTATAAGCAACCTCTCCTTTGTGGGATTCAGGGGTCCCATGGCTGCTAGGCCCATTCACTTGTATAGTTGTTCTTTCTATTAATTAAAGTTTGGGAGAATAGGCTTTGGCCAAACTTCCTTTTTTAGAAAAAAGAGCAACTCTACAAGCGAAGGTATAGTACTCGTGGGTATTCTTGTATCTCACAAAGCAAGGGTTAAACTACTAAAACATTATAAGGAAAGGGCTATCCGAAGGCATTTAGTTTCAATAATCCGAAGGCATTTAATCTCAATGGTCCGAAGGTATTACACAGATAGATTGACCACACTCATTTAGGTATGTCCAGCACCCACAAAGGTTGAACACGCAACCTCTCCCTCAAAAGTTGAGTGCCCAATCAACTAATCTAATAGTTTTGGATAAAATTCATAATAATATATTCAAGCTTGATTTTGATCGAGAGATGGTGTGTTTTTTGTTGTTTCTTAAAACAACACTAAAAAGATAGGAAGGCTACCTCTTTGAAGATTTGAAATTCATAATAAAATATCCAAAGTTTGATTTTGATCTAATCACATTATTTAGAGAGACTATTATTTTAGAGGAGGAAGACTAGTCTAAAGGTGGACACTCTTGAATTCCTTAGAGATGGTCTATGCTTCAATTATTTTGCCCTAATTTACAATTGTGCAAAAGAATAGTTATATTGTTGGATTATTCAGCTATCAAAATAGTCATTTTTGGGTATTTTTACGAAGCTATGAAAAAGTTTTACTCATGAATTATGAGATCCTCAAACAAACAATTTTGTGGGACCAAATCAAGGATGCTAGTTGCACAAAACGGTATCCCATAGCTTCTATCATGACATCATTAGAAATATGTAGGTGGGAAACAATAGTAGGTAATAATATATTACTAAGAACCTCTATGGTATTTTAATTAATGCAATAAAGGCTCTCATACTCACAGTTCTTTTTATTGTAGTCATGTATGGTTGTTCAACAAGACTTCCCAATTATGATTTGTAGGACAATGTCATTGGGCTCAAAGGTATTTGAAGTCATTGGGAGCCAAGGCATGCAATGTGTTGATAACAATCTCAACTTTCATTGTCTTTTTAATGATAAGCTCAATAGTTCCTTTCATGAATCCACGCTTAGTATATGGTATAGTGTAATTATCCCAAGTTATAACCCCTTGTAATTAGCCTCCAATTTGCAGTAGCATAGCTTAGGGACATTTTAGGAAGGTGCAAATAGAATTTCATCCTATTCTTGGGGCAATATTGCATTGGAATTTTTTAGTTTTTGCCGTGTAACCCTCTTTTAGTTATTCATTTTTCCATCCTTACTTTAGAATATCTTTTCCCCAAATAACAACTTAGGAGTCATTTTGTGCTACTTTTGGCACGGTTACACTTAGTTTGCGATTTTGGCTTGCGTAAGGGGAATTCACCTATGAAATTTTACCTATAAGATGTTTGGGTCATGTAGGATACTTTATCAAAAAAAAAGTGGACAAACATAAAAGGTTGGACACAGCTTGAGGCTTCTTATGCACTCTCCTCTCCCCTCCATGGGCTTAGAAGAAGAATGAACAAAAATAAAATTAAATTAAAAAAAGCAAAGTTTCACATGTCTTCGAAGTTCTTCTACACTCTCATGTAAAGCGTGGTTGAGGAACTTGGGAAACATGTAGGTAAGGAGGCTCAAATGAGGGTAGCTTGGGAAAGCATTTGACCATGAATGAGTCTAAAAATGGCCACAAATGAAGGTACATGGAGAATCAATGGGTTGGATAGGTCCGAAATAGGTCCAAAGTGCTAGAATTTGGGGTTAGTGGAGGTGCTTAACCTTGGGAAGGGGCCTATCAAGTTTTTTAGAGGGTCCATAAGTGAGCATTCAGCACTATGTTCAATTTGAGGGGAGAAGAATTTCACATTATCCTAGTAGGAGGTGGACAAGTCACACCTTAGTAATCTCTAGCCATGTCTTTTGGGACAAGTGTTTAGCCCATCATACTCGTAGTTGTGAGATTGTGAGTTCAAAATCCACGTGTTATCTCTGTCAAGAGAAATGGAGATAAGGAAGAGAGTGTTAGATATGCTCAATACTCCACCCTCAAGTGACCACAAATGATCCATGGTGATCTAAGTTGTAAGGCCCCCATTATGAGGAGAAGCCATTGTGAGAGACCGAATATTTGTGGAACCCTAACTTCTAAGTTAGATAAGGTATATGTGTGACCGTTGATGGCTATAGATGATCTATGTGAGCCTAGCCATTAGGTTAGGTAGGGCATAAACTTTCGAGCCATTGGGTTGCCATTCAAGGTGAAAATAAAGTCCATGTGGCGTCGTGCGATTTCCCCATAGAACCTTAATGGGGGGTAGTGTAAAGGGGGGACTTGCTTCTTTTGCAGGGTTCGAGGGTCCTATCCCCCCGGCCCATAGGGCCGAGACGATAGGACTTCTGGTCCTGGAGATATTGCCGGATTGTATATTTTATTGACTATTTTGTATCTCCCAACTATGTTTATCTATACCAAACTGCCTTGTAAAAGCTATATATGCACGGCCCAGGTTGAGCTTTACATAGCATTATGCACTAGTAAGCCCTTCATCTAGAACCTGTCCGGATTGCCATCTAAGCTCCACATTAGGAGTGCATGGGTAGACAACACCATCATTGTAACTGCATTACGCTCCCCAATATGAGAATTTGAGTTCTCTATCTCTCAGTCTGCATCTATCTTTGTCTGTGTTTTTCTCTCAACTCTGTCTATTGGTCCATTCCGTTGTGTTGTTATTTTCTTACATGGTATCAGAGCTCAAGAGGCGTTGAGTGATGCAAAAGCAGAAATGCAGAGGTTGCAGAGGTCTCAATGACAAAAGAGAGAAGATGTCAAGCAGTGCGTCATCATCTATGATTGGGAATCAAGGTGGTTCATCAAGAGGAGTAGGTGGCACACAAGTAAGAGAAGCAATGATGCCAATCATCCCAACGTTGTGGATATGACTATCAACCTTCATAGAAGGTAAACTTGATGGTACAAATTACTCCCTGTGGAAGTTTAAAATTACTTCTATCCTTGATTCATATGAACTTCTGGAGACTGTTCTTGGGAGTGATCATGAGCCTCAAGAATAATCTTCGTCGAATGATTCCTCTTGATGCTGATCTTCTACGTGCTTGGAAACGTAGAAATGTAGATGCACTCTGTGCTCTATTTACAAGTACTTTTGATAGTGTTCTGACTCTAATTCAGCATACTACCAAGGCATGTGAAGCATGGAACATATTGAGAAATCAATATGAAACTCATAATCAGACACGGATTCAGAACTTGGAGAATCAGCTAGCAGCAGAAAGGTTTGTTGATGGGGAGACTGCAGAGGTGTTTATCACTCGCATAAAGAATCTATGAGATCAAATGCTGGGAGTAGGTGTACAAAACTCAAGCGATGAGCTAGCTCAGCATTGTCTTCGAATTTGTCCACCTAAGTTTGATGGTTTGGTAACTGCTCTTAATACTCAAATATTCAGACCTCAACCACTAACTTTTGAAGAATTCAATGCCTTACTCATGGAGGATGAGGAGGGAGTGGTGGTAGCAAAGGAGATGATGCATTCACAACAAATGCCAAAGGAGGCAAAGCGAACTCTTCAAAAGATGGAGACAAAAAGAAGAACGACAAAAAGAAGTTCAACAAAGAGTGTTTCACTGCAAGAAGAAAGGGCACATAATCCAAGACTGTCACATCAAGAAGGAAGAAGAGAAGAGTGGCTCTTCAAAAGGTGGCAAGGGCAAGGAGTCTACCAACACAGCAGAAATAGAGCTTGAGTTATTTGTTATGATAGAGGAGGTGTGCTCTTCGGCTGAAGATTCAGGAATAGATGACTCATGGGTGTTGGATAGTGGTGCATCTCGTCACATGACGAGCAAAAAAGACCTTTATAGTTCCTTACTGCCTCTAAAGGAACCCATCACAGTAAAGGTAGGGGATAATGCAAGATGTCCTACAAAGGGTGAAGGTACGATTTCTTTTGTTGACTCTAATGGCGATATTAGAAAGCTTTCAAATGTGTCATATGTTCCACAAATAAAATGAAATCTACTTTCAGTAGCCTCTATAACTGATCAAGGTCATCAAGTATCTTTCAGTAAGACAGGAGCTAAGATTATGGATAGTAGCAACAACATTATTGGGACTGGCATAAGGAAGAACAACCTGTATGAGTTGTGTGCTCTTACAACCACTACAAACGTGGGCACAATTAAGATATGGCATGAGAGATTCAGCCACATTGGAGACCTGTTGGGAAAGATGGATGGACACTCCAAGAGATTGAGTAGGTACTGCCAAATCCTGCTTTGTACCAGCCCTCTGATGCTTTAGAGTTGATAAGTAGACCTCCTTAGCTTTCCAATGACACCATAAATTGTCCTATGTACTTTGGAAATGATGTGTGTAATGATTGAATCAAAACAGGTAACTTTGAAACTCAAAATCTCAAGAAAACCTTCTATTTATGTCTTGACACCTACTGGATCTTTTGCTCAGTATGACCAACACAATAGCAATTGGAAAAATTCCTTTTAGGGGTATCTAACTAGCTTAGCAAGCTAACTATTCCAAGTGGAATGATATAAAAAGAATAACTATGCTCAGAGAAATCACTTTAGCAAATTAAACTTTACCCCCGATTTTTTAGGACTGTTGCAGACATTGACCAGTGAGCACCTCGATGAGCTTTTCTCTGAAATGGCTGAATAGAATCTTTTCAAATTTTGACATCATGTAGAAAACTTCAAGCTGGTTCCAACAAGCTTTAGATATTTGAATTTGGTTGAGAAATGACTGAGATATGTACTCCACAAGTTGACAGACTTTCAAGTACTATAACAGAGAACTCAGAAATGACTAATGAAGATATATGTACTAATGAACACTTGTATATAAATCCATTGGCATGAAATTCATTGCCTAATGGTGTGGATAGGTGTGGGCTAGAGTGTAGGCCTCACACACACTCAGAAACAGTAATGAGAAGCTCGGGAGTGATGAGTTCTAACCGTGACTTTTCCATGACCACTTTTCAATGCCTTGGGTTTGTACAAAACCCTTAGCTACCAATCTGGCTTTGTACCTATTAATTGAGCCATCAAAATTTCTTTTAAGTTTATAGATCCATCTGGATCCTATTACCTTCATAGATTCCTTCTTTGGTACTAGCTCCCATGTGTCACTTTCCTTGAGTGCTTCAACCTCCTCATCCATAGCTTCTTTCCATTTTGTCTTGGTTATGGCTTCTTCATATGATCCTGGTTCTTCAATTGAAAAATCTTTGGCAAGATAAACAAAGTGTTTATTAACAAGAGATGTATCATACCCATATCTGATAGGTTTTTTGCTCTCTCTTTGTGATCTTCTGATTGACTGATTTGAAGATTCAGGTATATCTTAAAGTTTCTTCATTTTGACTTTGCCCTTGGACTTCCATGCTTTGAACTCTTCAAGGTTGATAACGTCTTCATCATCTGAATTTGAGTCTTCATTCTGAGTAGGTTCTTCCTTAGCAAGACTTGGAAACTCCTCTTCCAAGTCATAGGGTAGTTTAAACTTCCTGCATTCATTCTCATACCAAGAATCATTTTCATCAAAGACAACATCTCTACTAACCATGAATCCCTTATTGGAAGGGTTGTAAAACCTGTACCCTTTTTTATTCAGATCATATCCAATAAAGATGCACTTCTCAGCCTTAGGGTCTAGCTTACCTCTTATCTGAGAAGGAATGTGTACATATGCTACACATCCAAATATCCTGCAATGGTCTAGTGAAGGTCTCTTACCATGCCATGCTTCATAGGGTGTCATCCCATCAAGGGATTTGGATGGTAACCTGTTTATGAGATAAGTGGCAGTGGAAACACTTTCTGCCCATAGATAGTTAGGTAACTTTTTCCTGCAATGGTCTAGTGAAGGTCTCTTACCATGCCATGCTTCATAGGGTGTCATCCCATCAAGGGATTTGGATGGTAACCTATTTATGAGATAAGTGGCAGTGGAAACACTTTCTGCCCATAGATAGTTAGGTAACTTTGGAAATGATGTGTGTAATGATTGAATCAAAACAGATAACTTTGAAACTCAAAATCTCAAGAAAACCTTCTATTTATGTCTTGACACCTGCTGGATCTTTTGCTCAATATGACCAGCACAGTAGGAATTGGAAAAATTCCTTTTAGGGGTATCTAATTAGCTTAGAAAGCTAAATATTCCAAGTGGAATGATATAAAAATAATAACTATGCTCAGAGAAATCACTTTAGCAAGTTAAACTTTACCCCTGATTTTTTAGGACTATAGCAGACATTGACCAATGAGCACCTCGACGAGCTTTTCTCTAAAATGGCTGAATAGAATCTCTTCAAATTTGACAGCATGTAGACAACGTCAAGCTGGTTCCAACAAGCTTTAGATCTTTGAATTTGGTGGAGAAATGACTAAGATATGTACTCCACAAGTTGACAAACTTTCAAGTACTATAACAGAGAACTCAGAAATGGCTAATGAAGATATATGTATTAATGAACACTTGTATACAAATCCATTGGCATGAAATTCATTGCCTAATGGTGTGGATAGGTGTGGGCTAGAGTGTAGGCCTCACACACACTCAGAAACAGTAATGAGAAGCTCAGGAGTGATGAGTTCTAACCCATGACTTTTCCATGACCACTTTTATAGTGATTGAGTAGAAATTTGAATTCAAATTCAAACTTTTGGCTCCCTATAATCAAGCTCCTATATCCTAGGAGATATTCCTTCAATCAAAGAGCTAACTTTTTCCACGAATCCTTTTGGTAGGTGATTACAAAGATTCCAAGTCAAATCTGACTTTTACAAAGAAGTAAAGTGGTAGTTAATCACTAGCAATAGTTCCTATGCTTTTCCATTTGTGTATGGATTTCAATGTATCTATCAAGACAAATGTGTAGGCTTGTGAATTACACCAACAAGACCTTGGGCGGATCTTCCTACTTCATGTTACTTGTCGATGACTATAGTAGGAAGATGTGGGTGTACTTCCTTCGCAATAAGGCTCAAGCTTTTGGTAAGTTTAAAGAATCGCTTTAGCTTGTTGAAAGTGAAACAGGGAAGAAGATGAAGACATTCAGGACAGATAGCGGTGGCGAGTTCACATCAATAGAGTTTGAAGATTTTTGCAAGATTAAAAGAATCAAGCATCATCTCACAGTGGCACATAGTCCTCAACAGAACAATGTTGCAGAATGTTGGAATCAAACCATCATGGAGATGGCAAGGTGCATGTTGAAAGGGAAGGGTTTGCCTAATCAATTTTGGGCAAAGGCTATCAACATTGTTGTCTACAGCTTGAATCGAAGCTACACCAAGTCACTTGATGGAAAGACTCCACAAGAAGCCTACACCATTAAAAAGCCTTCTGTTTCCCATTTCAAAGTATTTGGAAGTGAATGTTATGTACATGTTCCAGATAGGGAGAGAAACTAGCTTCAACCAAAAAGCATCAAATGTATCTTCCTAGGGTACAGTAAAGATAAGAAGGCTTATAAGCTTTATGGCCCTGAGGCTAAGAAGATCATGGCGAGTCATGATGTGGTGTTTAAGGAGGAGTAGCCACATGCAGTGGAGGAGGAAAAGAGAACTTCCACTTTATCATCATGCGAAGGAGCAACCCACTATGAACTTGGCCCAAGAGCTATCCCTTCTACACAAGAGAAGCATCATTTTCAGATGATGAGTCTGAAAGTCACCAACCTGCGGACACCCAAGTGGAAAAGCCATTGCCATGTTGGGTGAGGAAGCTCTATGATTCTACAAACCCCATCGCACAATTACTAGAATAGTTTGCAGATGGACCAAGGCAATCACAAAGAATAGAGGAATAGAGATGGGCAAGCGCCCATATTGTAAACACAACCTTGATGGTTGACCTCATTCAAGAAGAAGCAAAGGAACCAACCAATGTGGAAGAGGCACTCCACAATCCAAATTGGAGGGCTGCCATGCACAGAATACAAGAATATCATGAAGAATGGAACTTGGGAGCTAGTGGATCGACCCCTAAGCATAAATTCATTGGCACTAAGTGGGTCTGGAACTAAAGTACAAGGCTGTGGTACTCTAGAAAAGTACAAAGCAAGACTTGTTGCACAAGGCTACTCACAAGTTGAAGGCATTGATTTTTGTGAATCATTTGTCCCTATTGCAAGAATGACTACTATCCAAGTAGTACTGGTTGTGGCTACACATAAGTGTTAGCCAGTCTATCACCTAGATGTCAAATCATCGTTCCTAAATGGAGACCTCAAGGAGGAGGTACATGTGTCTCAGCCACCAGGGTTTGAGGCTCCCCATTTAGAGAACAAGGTATGTAAGCTGAAGAAGGCATTATATGGGTTGAAACAAGCCCCTAGAGCATGATACCAATGGATAGATAAGTATCTCTTGGTTCTAGGTTCCAAAAGATATGCTTCTAATGCTAACTTGTATGTTCTAAAGAGAGGAGGGAAGGCAATTGTGCTTGTACTCTATGTAGATGACCTTATGATTACAGGAAACGATGATGCTTTTCTTCAACAAATGAAAGATTCCTTGAGTTTAGAATTTGAAATGATAGACTTGGGCTTAATACATTATTGCTTAGGCCTTGAAGTTTGGTAGGAACCAGGGAAGATTTTCATCTCTCTACAAGAGTATGCAAGGCAGATATTGAAGGCATTCGACATGGAGGATTGCAAGGAAATTTCTACACCTATGTAGGTCAACACAAAGTTATCTACTAAAGATACTTCACCTTTAGTAGATATTGGAAGATAGAGGAAATTATTGGAAGTCTCATCTACTTGTGCAATAGCACACTAGATATCTCGTATGTTGTTGGAGTTGTACACATGTTCTCTAATAAGCCGTGCCAAACTCATTGGAAGGCAAGCATGCAAATACTCGGGTATGTGAAAGGAACCACTGATTATGGTATTCTTTATGAAGAAGGATCATCTCTAGTTGGATACTATGAATCAGATTGGGCATGAGATATTGATACCAGAAAATCAGTTTTTGGGTATTGCTTTTCTTTAGGATGAGGGATCTTCTCTTGGATTAGTAAGAAGAAACTGACAATCGCATTGTCTTCTACTGAAGTTGAGTACAAAGCTACATGTGTTGTAGCATGTGAAGCAGTATGGTTGAGGAGAATCCTATGGCACATAGGAATACAAGGACAGGAGGCTACAGAGTTGAAGTGTGATAACCAAAGTTGCATGGCGATCGCCAAGAATCCTGTGTTCCATGCACATACCAAGCACATAGAAATTTAGTATCACTATGTGTGTGAGTTGATTCAGGACGGGGTCATGGAGATAATCTATTGTCCAATTGAAGAAAATGGAGGAGACATCTTCACCAAGGCTCTTGGGAGAGGGAAACTTCTTTGACACTTTCCAAAGCTTGGGATTGGACAAAGGAGGTAGTTCACCATAGGGTGGACATTGAGGGGTTGTGTTAGTATGCTCAATATTCCACCCTCAAGTGACCACAAATGATCCATGGTGCTCTAAGTTGTAAGGCCGCCATTATGAGGAGAAGCCATTGTGAGAGTCCAGACATTTGTGGAACCCTAACTTCTAAGTTAGATGAGGTCTATGTGTGACCATTGATGGTTATAGATGATCTATGTGAGCCTAGCCATTAGGTTAGCTAGGGCATAAACTTCCAGACCATTGGGTTGCCATTCAAGGTGAAAATAAAGGCCATGTGGCATCGCGCAGTTTCCTCATAGAACCTTGATGGGGGGAGTGCAGAGGAGGGCTTGCCCCCATCTACGGGGTTTGGGGGCCTATCCCCCCGTCCCGTAGGGCCAAGATGGTAGGACTTTTGGTCATGGAGATATTGTCGGATTGTATATTTTATAGACTATTTTGTATCTCCCGACTATGTTTATCTATACCGAACCGCATTGTAAAAGCTATATGAGCACGACCAGGTTGATCTTTACATAGCACTGTGCACCAGTAAGCCCTTCATTAGAGTCTGTCTAGATTGCGATCTAAGCTCCACATTGGGAGTGCACGGGTGGACAACACCATCATTGTAATTGAATTACACTCGGCAATATGAGAATTTGAGTTCTCTATCTCTCATACTACATCTATCTTTGTCTGAGTTTTTCTCTCAACTCTGTCTACTAGTCTAATCCGTTGTGTTGTTATTTTCTTACAGAGAGCTCTCACACACTCCGACACATATGGAGATGCACACACATAGATAGAGGCAAGGAAGAATAATCTTCTTCGTTTTCTTCTACTACATAAATAGAGTGTACAAGAATGACCAAATACAACAATAAAATAGTACTAGTACAATCTATAAAGAGCAATACATAAAGAAAACCCTAATGTCTGTGAACAAGTGATTGCAAGAAATAATGTGCCATCACTCTCAATAGGTGAATCTGGTGAAGATCATTGGAAATATCCTTGGCATATATCAACATCACCACCATAACTGTCAAAGAAAAGAAAAGTGTGTATGTGTCAAAGAAAAGAAAAGTGGCACGTATCATCCTCTATCATCACATGTTTAGCTTGATAGTTTAGCACTCCCCCTTAAGCTCAATGTCATGTCCTGTAAACCCAACATCTTCTGAAAATTTATCATCTTCTCTACTCCAAGTGCTTTAATCAAAATATCAGCAACTTGCTCATTTGTTCTCACATAGACAAGATCAATATCACCTCCTAATACCTTCTCCCTATTAAGGTGATAATTACCTTGATATGATTTTTTTCTAGCATGAAAACTAGGATTTCATGCTAACTATATGTCGTTAAGGTTATCAGAATAAATGATAATAGGCTTTTGCAGTATCACACCTAAATCTCAAGTACTATCTCTACTCATGATGCCTCACATGCTATCATTGCAGCACCTCTATACTTGACAAAGCAGTAGGGGTTTCTTCTCATCTCTCCTTGTAACAACAACACTTCCAAGTGAAAATAGAAAACCACTAGTAGGTCTTCTTTATAAAACACTACCAACCCAATCTACATTAGCATATCCATGAACATGTGACTCTACATTGGCTTCATAAAACAATGTGTAATCCAAAGTAGCAATCACATAACATGAGGTGCATATCGAAGCATCTAAATGTGGTTTCTTGGGAGCCTACATTAATTGAATTCGAATTCCCATAATGTATCTTAGATCAGGCCTTGTATTTGTGAGATGGATTAAAGTTCTCACAATCCCCCTATACATAGTAGCATTTTCCAATGCTTCACCTAAGATAGCATCCAACTTCAAATCTTTATCCAATTCCATAAAGATTGTCTTACAGTCATCCATTTAATATTTTTGTGGGATATTTAAGTCATATTGCCTTTGGGATAGTGATATACCTATTTCTCTTTGTACAAGATCAATACCCAAAAAGTAGTGCAACACATCAAGATCTTTCATGTCGAATTCTTTTTTTGGTTAAAAAAACGACTTAAATTATAAACAAGAGAAAATTACAAGAAGATTAGGGAGAATTATAAAGAAGATTGATAACCTTCTCCTCCCCTTCATGGGGGATCCACTTGTTTTCCAATTTTTTTTTTCTAAAATGAACACCTTATGGTGCCTAGGGGGAGACTTCTTAGAATCATGAATCCTTGTACTTAAACATCATAGGGACTTCTAAATAGACCACTCTTTGGGTTGATTTCCAAAGTTGATCGTGTATCTTTCCTTCTAGATCCTCCAAAGTGCTATACCCCTAATGGCATTCCACAAACCCCACAAACACTCGATTACTTGTCCAAGAAGAGCTTGCTTTCAGTTAACTTGATTTGGCAACAAAAGGAGCACGTTGAGGTGTTTCTAAGTTGGAGTGCTCCTAGGACAGGAGAACAAAGGTTCTTTCAAGTTATCCTTACCATTTGTGTCATGCTTGCAACAAGGGGAAGCACCACAAATTTTACCAGCTTTGACATTGGTCCATATCCCTCTATGTATGTTGGAGGAGATGCTGGATAGTCTTCAAAGATGAAGTGGTGTTGCAACAACCTACTTCACACCAGTCAAGAACAAGTGGTGGACAATGTAGTGGGCCAAATCACCTATGTGCTTTGGAACATGATCCACTAATCAATGGATCAAAACAAATGAGTAGGAAATTGATATAAGGTCATAGACTTGCTATTTTAGTCTCTACACCTATTCAATATAATGAATAGTGCTCTCAGCCTGCTGACAATTAGCAAAATTCCTTTTGGTGGTATCTAATTAACTTAGATAGCTACCAATCATGAGTGATTTCAATAAAAAAGATAAATTCAAAGATGAAGTGGTGTTGCAACAACCTACTTCACACCAGTCAAGAACAAGTGGTGGATAGTGTAGTGGGCCAAATCACCTATGTGCTTTGGAACATGATCCACTAATCAATGGATCAAAACAAATGAGTAGGAAATTGATCTAAGGTCATAGACTTGCTATTTTAGTCTCTACACCTATTCAACATAATGAATAGTGCTCTCAGCCTGCTGGCAATTAGCAAAATTCCTTTTGGTGGTATCTAACTAACTTAGATAGCTGCCAATCATGAGTGATTTCAATAAAAAAGATAAAATACACACTAAGTATGATGTTTAGCAAATCATAGGACTTGCTCGACATTTTCGGGATGCATCAGTCAACAAACCAGAGAGTAATGGAGTGAATATATCTCAGGATTCAAGAATCAATAACCATGAAATTTTGTAGTTATAAACTAGACAATATGCTGAACTCATGATGCTTTAAAACACATCAAATGATCAATTATGCACTGAGAACAAGCTTTGAGAATATCACTATTCTGAAGTAGTCGTAGAAGAGAAGTGAACTAAATGTATAATCAAAATGTATGTATTAGATCACATAGAAATACAATATCATTGGCAATAATCTATTTCACAATGTGAGGGTAGTGGTTGAGCTATGGAGTGAGCTCTCAAATCACAAAGGATCCCTCTCTATTGCTCTCCAAAATCGAGGCATACCACGCGTGTCTTTTGATCTACTTTTTATAGTTGAGTTTGGAGCCAAGCTTTGAATTCAAAATTCAAATGCTTACCTAAAAGTGAGTCCTAAACTATATGATATATTCTCTCATCAATCATTTACCAAGTAACTCAAGATTTCATGCTTTCTAACTCCATGTGGAGTCAAGGCACTTTTACAAAGGTAAAAGGTAATTGCTTTTGCAAGGGATTGATCATATATGACTATATGAGGTATATGCTAGTTATCCAAGTATGCGGGCTTGGATTCTCTTACACCAAAAACTCCCCCTCAAGCTTAACATGCTTGGTCTTCATTCCTTCTTGATCTCCATGTAAACCAATCATCCATTTGAACCTATTCATCTTAGTTCCATCTAGATACTTTGTGAGTATACCTGCACATTGCAAATGAGTTGATACATAGGACAATTGAATGTCCTTGCTAAGCAATTTATCCCTTACATAATGATAGTGCACTTCAATGTGCTTAGTCCTTGCATGATATGCATGATTAGCAATCGAATGAAGTTAACTAGTGCTGTCTCCAAAAATCATTGGAGTGTAATAGTGTAACCCCAAATGTGTGTAGAGTTGCTTGAGCCACGTAGCCTCTTGTGTTGCATTTGCTAAGCCTCTATTGTTGGAGTTAGACATCTGAAGAAGCACGCGAACATCACAAGGAAGAAGAAGAAGCTTGGAGCACAACACAGAATACTAAATGTATTACTAGAGAATGTATAAAGATAAGTAGCCCTTAGGGCAATACCTGTATATACAAGCCGGGGGAAAAAAACCTCCTAAAGAGGAAAAAAAGTGCCCCGGTGGTCCTAGTGTGTTCACACACATCACTACCTAAATATATCAACAAATCCCCTTTTGGAGTGATGCTGTGAACAAGGTCAAGCTTCTACCTGTGTAATTCTCAACCAATGCCAAATAATTTTTGAAACATGTAAATACTTCATCCTTATGCTTCATGAAGTAAAGAATTGTCCATCTACTATAATCATCTAGAAATGAAACATAGTACCTTGAACCTAAGATTGATGGATCTCTGCTAAGACCCCACACATCAGTGTGCACAAGCTCCAAGTAGTCTTTGTTAGTATATGATCAATGTCTACCCCTCATGATTGTATGCACATTTTGTAAGGCCCCCTTTATGAGGAGAAGCCAAGCGTGCATTACCCAATTGATGGGAATCCCAGCTTGCATGTTGAATGAAGGTCATATTGGACCATGTAAGGTATTATAAGGAAAGGGAGTTACCAGGGTCCCCAATTGTGGGGTCCGGGGCAGCGCCCCTGGTGCGACGGTAAAGGGAATATTCCATGGAATATTCCCTGTCGGAGTCAGAAATCATTTATATTTGTTAGGTCGGTTCAACCAATCTAAGCCGTGTATGGCAATTACGCGAGCGGTGGCCGCCCACGCTCTACCGCCCATGTATAGCCGTCCATGGCAGGCCACCCATGATCCTATATATACATGACTTCTGCACTACCTGAGACATGGAGTTGAGCCAGCATACCTCTACCTTGTATCTCCCATTCTAGAGTTGTCTAGATCACCATTTAAGCTCTACCTTGAGAGCGCACGGGTGGACAACGCCATCATCTTTGTACTTGGTGCTAGTAGAAAATTATTGAGATTCTCCTATATCTGTTATCTTCTCTGCTATTGCTCCTATGTTATATTGTGTAACTTTTTTCTTACATGGTATCAGAGCCGTAAGGTTCGAATAGCTTGAGAAGTATCACTATTTTAGCCTACTAGCATACTAGAATATCAGTAGATTATTCGAGTGATTACATGATGGCTTCATCGTCGAACACTGGTCTTGGTGCTTCAGCTAATGTTAATGCTGCACCTATTCGAATTCGTCCACCTGCATTCACTGAAGGGAAGCTGGATGGATCCAACTATACACTCTGGAAGTTCAAAATTTCTGCAATTTTGGACTCCTATGAATTACTTGACGCTGTCATGGGACCGATGGGATTGGATCCAGAGCCTATACCAGTTGAAGATCCAGCTAATTCAAGATTGATGATTCAGCCAGATCCAGATCTTCTACGAGCTTGGAAGAGGCGGAATGCTGATGCATTATGTGCAATTGTCACTAGTGTAAGTGATTATGTGCTTACTTTAGTTCAACATACTACTAAAGCACATGGGGCTTGGGGCATATTGGCTCGACAATATGAGACCAAGAACCACACTAGGATACAGAATTTAGAAAATCCGTTGGCAAATGAAAAGCATTCTGATTCTGAAAAGGCTGAAGATTTTATCAACGGATAAAACATCTTCAAGACCAATTGGCTGCAATTGGTGTTGTTATAACACCAGAAGAGCTAGCTTGAAGATGTGTATGTGTTCTTCCGGCAAAGTATGATGGATTACTAACAGCCCTTAACACTCAGGTAAGACCAACTCCCCTCACATTTGAAGAGTTTTGTGCTATGCTTTTAGAAGAAGAGATGCGGTTGAGGAATCGGCAAAGCACAAGTGATGCTGCATTTTCAGCAAATGCAAAAGGTAAAGGCTCTTCTGATGTATCAAAGAAGAAGCCAAAGAAGAAAAAGTTCACAGGAAGTTGCTTCTATTGTGAAAAGAAAGGCCATGCCATCAAGGATTGCAAGAAGAAGCAAGCTGATGAACAGAATGGGACTGTAAAATCATCATGGAAGAACAAAGAGTCTACAAACAACACAGAGCTGGAACTTTGGGTAGCTATTGAAGTGGTATGTTCATATGATCAAGCTCGTGTTGATGAACCATGGATTTTAGATAGTGGAGCTTCTCGCCATATGACCAGTAAAAAGGATTGGTATAGTTCCCTAGTGCCTCTGCGGGAATCCATCAATGTAGTGGTGGGAAATGACTCCAAGTGTCCAGCCGAAGGAACTGGAACCATCTCTTTTATCACTTCTCTAGGTGTTGAGAAAAAGTTATCCGATGTTCTCTATGTACCTACACTCAAAAGAAATTTGTTGTCAGTTTCTGCAATAACAGATCGTGGACTTGAAGTTCACTTCAATAAGAGTGGTGCAGAAATCATGGATTCATCAGGTAATGTTGTAGGTAAAGGGATACGATGGGATAACTTGTATGAGTTAAGTGCTTTAACTGCTACAGAAGATAAAGATGTAAGCAGGTTATGGCACCAACGATTTGGGCATCTCAGATTTGCAGTTTTGAAGGAGATGCAAAGAACAGGGATGGTTGCTCATTTGCCTGCATTTTCAGAGTTGTTGGAACCTTGTGAAGCTTGTATGATGGGCAAGCAACAATGAAAGGCATTTCCAAGAGAGACCAGCAATCGATCTCAAGCTCCTCTAGAGTTGGTACATGCTGATCTCTGTGGTAAAATGTCTACATCTGCTTTAGGAGGATCTTTCTACTTTTTGCAGTTAGACGACGATTATAGTAGAAAGATGTGGGTTTATTTCATTCGAGAGAAGGCTGATGCTTTTGAAAAATTTAAAACGTGGCATAAGTATGTAGAAAATGAAACGGGAAGGAAACTGAAGAAATTTAGAACAGATAGAGGAGGTGAATTATTGTCAACAGAATTCAACAATTACTGTAAGGAGCATGGTGTGAAAAGGCAACTTACCACAGCTCATACACCTCAACAAAATGGCATTGTTGAGCACAGGAACATGACAGTAGTTGAAATGGCTCGTTGTATGTTGAAGGCTCAAGACATGCCTGATTCATTCTGGGCAGAAGCAGTCAATACAACAGTCTACATCCTCAATCGAAGCTACACAAAAGCACTAAAGGGGATGACTCCTCAAGAAGCATATTCTGGTAAAAAGCCTTCAGTTTTGCATTTCAGAATTTTTGGTTGTTTCTGTTATGCACATATTCCTGATTCAACAAGATCAAAGTTGGATTCAAAAAGCAAAAAGTGTGTCTTCCTAGGATATAGTGAAGAGTGGGATCTTGAGGCAAGGAAGATTTTTGTCAGCCGAGATGTGGTGTTTGATGAACGACCATACTTAGTAGAAGATAAAGGTAAATCTACTATCTCATCAAACGGAGAAATATCTCACCTTGTGCCTATCAAAAGACAGGTTAAAGTTGAGGAGGAGGAAACATCTGATGGAGAAATTTCCTCAATAAAAAGCCAACCAGTTGTAGCTGCACAGCGTAAGCCACTACCGAAGTGGGCACAACAGCTCTTTGATGATCACAATCCACATGTAGATGTACTAGAATCATCATCGGATGGATTACGAAGATCAAAGAGAATAGAGGAGCAAAGAAGAGCCTCAGAACACATTGTTAACATGGTTCTAATGGCAGATATCATGAATTCGATAAAGGAACCTACCACCATTGAAGAAGCCATTGATGATCCAAGTTGGAGAGCGGCAATGCAGTCTGAGTATGATAGTATACTCAAAAATGATACATGGGATCTAGTCGACTTGCCGCCAAAGAAGAAGGTAATAGGTACTAAATGGATTTGGAAAGCTAAGTATAAAGCTGATGGAACATTAGAAAAGTATAAGGCACGATTAGTTGCATAGTATTTTTCACAGATTGAAGGATTTGATGTTCAAGAAACTTTTGCACCAATAGCACGCATGACAACTATTCGGACGGTACTTGCAGTAGCTGCACAAAAGTCCTGGCCTATTTTCCAGATGGATGTCAAATCTACATTTTTGAATGGTCACCTCAAGGAGGAGGTATATGTATGTCAACCACCAGGTTTTGAGGTGCCCAATTCAGAAGATAAAGTTTGCAGGTTGAAGAAAGCTTTGTATGGACTTAAACAAGCTCCACGGGCTTGGTACCAACGGATAGATAATTTTTTCAAAAACATGGGTTTTGAAAGAAGTACTTCTGATGCTAACTTGTATGTAACAAAAAGGGATAGCAAGCTAGTTGTCGTCATTGTATATGTAGATGATTTGATCATTACAGGAGATCATCAGGAACTCCTCAATCAAACTCGGATCAGCTTGGGAACTGAGTTTGAAATGATTGACTTAGGTATACTCCATTTTTGTCTGGGAATTGAAGTAGGCAATTACGCGAGCGGTGGCCGCCCACGCTCTATCGCCCATGTATAGCCGTCCATGGCAGGCCACCCATGATCCTATACATACATGACTTCTGCACTACCTGAGACACGGAGTGGAGCCAGCATACCTCTACCTTGTATCTCCCGTTCTAGAGTTGTCTAGATCACCATTTAAGCTCTACCTTGAGAGCGCACGGGTGGACAACGCCATCATCTTTGTACTTGGTGCTAGTGGAAAATTATTGAGATTCTCCTATATCTGTTATCTTCTCTGCTATTGCTCCTGTGTTATATTGTGTAACTTTTGTCTTACAGTCTTCATACAATACCCTTTTCTATTGAATGGTTGGTTGTGAGCTTTGCCAAACTCTTCATAATAGCATCATATTCTGATTGCATAACAACATCCAATTTTTTTAAAATTTTGCTTCAGCAAAAGTAATAGGCTTGTTTTGATCACAAAAAGTAGATACAACCATTGCATAGCAATTTGATGCAAAGAAAGCTCTATGAGAGCCTGAATGAGTATGATATGTCAAGCATGCATCTAATTTGCTATCTCTCAAGGTCTACACCAACCATTTAGGCATAGTTTTTGCCTCCTCTATGTCAATCCTCTCATCAACAAATGCATCAAGTAAATTTGCATAAAAAATGGAATGATTTGCATCATTATTTAAAACCTAGAATGGTTGAGAAATTGCCTCATTGGGACTGTCACTTGATTGTCCACCCCAAAAGTGAACTAAAATGAGAAGACATGTATTCCCCCCCTTGATTAGAATGGACGTGCCCAATTTACATCTAGATAGATTTTCACCCATAACCAAGAGCTATTTGAAGTGCATAATTTGGACTTTGCTTTCAGTGGATACAATCATGCATCCCTAGAGAAGTCATCAGTGAAAGTCATGAAGTGAAGGTAGTTCTCGAATGAAGGTGACTGTATAGGACCATATACATCACTATGAAGAAGCTACAATTTATGAGCAACTCAAATTGTACCATCTTTTAGGAAGGAGGAATGTTGCATGTACCCAAAATAGAGCCTTCATAGACATGTTTATAAGGCACCTCAAGTTTGGGTAGAAGGGACACCATTTCAAATTTTTGAAGGCAAAGCAAACTAGTAAAATTCACATGACCAAAGTTTACATGCCAAATGGTTGTCCTTCACCTAGACATAACATGTATTTGGGTCCATAGGTTGTGTGAGTATCTTACATGTACTCATACAATCTCTATACAACACATATAACAAGTAATTCCTTTGTGCTAAGTAAACACCATCTGTTACATAGATTACTTCAATCCTTAAAAAGTTTTGAGTATTCCAAGATCAATTCCCTTGTAAGCTTAGTCTTGACCAATTTAATACATGAATCATCAATTCTTGTTATGATTAGGTCATCAAGATATATGCATCTACAAAGAACTAGGTTTCTCTCTCTCTCTCTAGAGATATAGAGAAGGATCTGCATCACTTGGTTGATATCCATACTTACATAAATATTCCACAAGCCTTTGATTCCAAGCCCTAGGGACTTTCTAAATACCAGACAATGCTTTCCTAAGTTTACAAACATAATATGGTTGCTTAAGATCCTCAAACCCTTGAGCTTGAGACATGTAGGCTATTTCGAGCAAATCATAATTAAGAAAATCACTCCTTACATCCAAATGAAAAATGGGCCACCTCCTATATTTTGGCTACTCCAATGATAGCCCTCACTTTGATCATCTTTGCAATAGGGCCAATGGTATCTTCATAGATTGCCTTGTAACTAGCAATGGAACCATCACATCTTTTTTTAACTATGTATGCCCATTTTTTGCAAATTACCTTCATCCTCCCCACTCTCTAACAACTCTCCTCTCATTAGGTGTGTGTGGGTCTAGGTATGGCTTAACCTTTATACCGCTAACCAAACCCCATATACCTTTTCTTGTAAGGAAGTTTGGGATTCTAAACTTCCATGGTTTGTAATTTCTCTTCTGAAGCTTCCCAATTTGTGTATGAATCTCCCATCATGTTGGGAATACCTAATGGATCTTAGCACCTCCTTGGATGTTGTAGAAGTGAAAACTAGTGATATAGTACCTCCTCACAAGAGCATTTTTTTTCTTGATCATTTGATGATGCTATGACTCATCCTTGCTTAGATGCTTCCTCAAAGCTTTCCTAGACTTTCCTTCAAACTTATCTTTTGTCAAACTTCAAGGCCTGCTCCTGATTTCTTTAGTGCTACAAGATAATTTGTGATACCACTAATGGAGAATTTGCACTCAAATTGTTAGCAACAGTGTGTAATATCCTTCCTAGGACCTCATAAATGGCTATGCCAAAACTCAATTGATCTCTACTCAAGAAGAGTGATTGGAGGTAAGCAACGCAAACCTTATTTATTGTGTGGTATAAAGTGGTAACTGTACCCCAAGCATCCTTTTGTTGTTTTGCAAGAGCGAATGTGATAGATAATGGGACGTTTGATAGAGAAACCTATCAATGCATGTGCCTGAGTATCTCTGCCATCCCATAGAAGTTGCACTATGGTAGGTGCAGCAAGAATGAAAACATGAACAAGAATCTGAAGATCATCATCTTCAACACCATTTGCATCACCTTCAATAATTGTACTCGTAGGCATAGTAGGGCATTTTTCAATAGTCTGCACAATATTCCACATCCCTTTTGCCACCAATACATGGTGCATAATATATGCCCATAAAGGGTAATTAGTACCATCCAATTTGTCCTCAACAACCAACATACATAATACATCATTGCTTTCAGCCATGGCCATTGAATAAATACCTTGATGCAAAAAAATTATTGTATCTCAAAAAGTTGAATAGAACTGCCTTGTCGAGCTCTGCTAAATCTGTAGCAGACTTTGAGGCACTTGTACTGACAAACCAAAACCTATATATATGTTTGGCACAAAAGGATGAAATTGCCTGCATAGGCACTGCAATAGTGCATTCGAATGTCAATGTTGATATATTTAGGTAGTGATGTTTGTGAACACTCTGCGACACCCGGGCACTTTTTTCCCTCTTTAGGAGGTTTTTTTCCCCGGCTTGTATATATGCCTATTGCCCTAATGGGCTACTTATCTTTGTATAGTCTAGTGCTAATACATTCAGTATTGTGTGTTGTGCTCCAAGCTTCTTCTTCTTCCTTGTGCTATTCCTGTGCTTCTGCAGATGTCTAACTCCAACAATTGGTATTAGAGCAAGTCGCCGCTTCATCTAGGGCATCGTCGACACCCCTCCGGTCACAGTCTCAAAATCGCATGAAATTTGGTGAGCATACTCAGGGTGGTTAGGAGATCAAAAAAACTTTTTATGTCGTGCCAAAATTGTGATCTGAGCTCGTTTCGGCCTCCAAATGCACTATCGTAGTGCTTGTGTAGGCTATTTTGCCTTTTTGTGCCAAAGATATATACAGGTTTTGGTTTGCCAATATACGCGTCTCGAAGTTTGCTATAGGTTTAGCAGAACTCGTCAGGGTAGTTTTGTTCAACTTTTTCAAATACAATCATTTTTTTGCATCAGGGCATTTTAGTTAGTGGCCATGGATGAAAGCAGTGATGCATTCTGTATGTTGGTTGTTGAGGATAAGTTGGACGGTACCAATTACCCATTGTGGGCTTATATGATGTGACATGTATTTGTTGCAAAAGGACTGTGGAAAATTGTGCAGGGTGTTGAAAAATGTCATATTACACCTACAATTACAGGTATTGAAGCTAATGCAGATGGTGTTGAAGATGCTGATATTCTTTAGATTCATGTTTGTGCTGTGGTTTCTGATGCACCTATTGTACAGAAAATTCATTGGGATGGCAAAGATGCTTAGGCACATGCATTGATACCCTTGTCTATCAAACGTGCCATTATTCCTCACATTCGCTCTTGCAGAACAGTTAAGGATGCTTGGGATACACTTACCACATTGTACCAGGCTAGGAATGAGGCTCATGTTGCTTACCTCCAAAAACAATTGGAGATTGAGCATATGAATGAAGGTGATTCTATGGACAATTTTCTAACAAAGTCAAAGACTTGAAGGAATAGTTGATTTCTGTTGATGAAGTTGTACAAGATAGCTCACTTGTGCATACCGTTCTGAATGGTCTTCTTGATTCATATCAAAGTTTTGCTTCTACTCTTCATTTGATGATGAAAGGCAATCCAAATGCCTTGTCATTTGAGGAGTTAGTCTTTCTTCACTTCACTCGAGCCTACCCCTATAGGGATTATTGTCACATGCACCAATAACTCCTCTTATCCTATCATGAGAGTTGGTAAGAACATTCTAACTACTGCTGATGGTAGTTCTTTCACTTTATCGGATGCTTTATTTGTGCCAAGGATCAAGAAAAATATGTTATCAATTTTTGCATTAGCCAAGATTGGCTTGGTTGTGAAATTTGTTGATGACAGATGTACAGTTCATGATCTATCAAATGGCGACATGATTATTGCTTCTAGCATTTTATGTTGTGGGCTGTATAAGCTCATAGACTTTGAAAGATTTGTGAATGATTTAACATGTGGACTACATGATTCTCAGGCTATGTCAAATTCAAAGCTTTGACATGCATGCTTTGGTCATCTGAATTTTGCTAGTTTGCTACGCTTGCAGAAATCTGAAATGGTGTCCTCTTTGCCTAAACTTGAGGCACCCGGAAAACATGTATGTGAAGGCTGTATTTTGGGCAAAATGCAGCGCTCCTTCTTTCCAAAAGATGGTTCAGTTCAAGCTACTTAGAAATCGTAGCTTGTTCATAGTGATGTTTGTGGTCTTATGCAGACACCCTCTTTGGGAATATTTTTCCAGGCATGCATGGGTATATCCATTGAAAGTAAAGTTTGAAGTTTTTATGTGCTTCAAACAGCTTTTGGTTTTGGTTGAAAATCTATCAGCATGTAAAATGGGCACCCTTTGTTCAGTGATGTTCAGTGAAGATTTTTCCAGGCATGCATGGGTATATCCATTGAAAGTAAAGTTTGAAGTTTTTATGTGCTTCAAACAGCCTTTGGTTTTGGTTGAAAATCTATTAGCATGTAAAATGGGCACCCTCTTTTCTGATCGAGGGTATGTCTTCTGACTTTAATGCATTTCTAATTGAAGGTGGGATAAAACATTAGTGTATAGTGCCGTATACACCTCAACAAAATGGAGTTGCTGAACGGAAGAGTAGGTCACTCATTGAGATGGTGAGGTGTATGGTCAAGATTCAGGCTTTACCACATAGTTTCTAGCTTGAGGTTGTCATGTGTGTAGCATATGTACTTAACAGGTGTCCCACTAAATCACTTCAATCTATCACTCCATATGAGGCTTGGCATGGTCGCAAGCCATCGGTTGCTCAACTGCGTGTTTTTGGTTGTCTGGCATATGCATTAGTGCCTGAACAATGTCGCAAGAAATTGGATAATAAAGCAGTTAAATGTATTTTCGTTGGGTTGAAAGCAAAGGCTATCATTTGTATCATCCATAGGCTAAATGCATTCTGGTTAGCCGTGATGTTGTTTTTGTGGAAGCTGCTATTCAACCACTACTTTCATGTACCAAGGAGACATCTATTAACTCCAAAGACATGTATGATACTTTGCTGCCTCTTTTTATACATGGATAGTCTAGTGATGGTCCTAATGAGGCAACTTCTCAACCTTTTCAGGTTTCATGTGATGATGCAGACCATTCCATTTCTGATGCAGATTTACATGATGCACTTGTTGATGAGAGAGATGATATTGAGGAGGCAAAAACTATGCCAAAATGGTTGGTGCAGACTTTGCATGATAGCAAATTAGATTCACCCTTGTCATATCGTACTCCATCAAGCTCTCATAGTGCCTCTTTTGCATCGAATTGCTATGCATGGCCGCGTTTAGTCACTATGATGAGACTGAGCCTTTTTCGTTTGATGACGCACAAAATTCTGAACATTGGATGGTTGCAATGCAATCTGAATATGATGCTATCATGAAAAATGGTACCTGGTCTTTATGTGTCTTGCCTCTTGGCAAGAAGGCCATTGGCACGAAGTGGGTATACAAGCTGAAGCGTAAACTTGATGGAATAGTTGACAAGTATAAAGCTAGGCTTGTTGCAAAGGGTTATGCGTAGAAAAGAGGCATGATTTTGATGAAACCTTTGCACCTACATGCCGAATGACTACTATTTGTAGCATTTGTGCACTTGCAGCTCATCATGGTTGGAATGTACATCAGTTAGACATTAAAATAGCATTTCTGAATGGTGACTTGCATGAAGAAGTGTATGTTTTTCCAGCCCCGTGGCTTTGTGCAGAAAGGGCATGAAAACCAGGTGTGTAGGCTAAAGAAGGCATTATATAGTTTAAAGCAACCACCACGTGGTTGGTATGAAAAGATAGATGCCCATCTAATTGCACATGGTTTTGAGAATAGTCCAACTGAAATCACCTTATATGTTAAGCATGCTAATGATGTGCTTCTGATCATTGTTGTGTACGTTGATGACATGTTGCTCACTAGTCCTCATGAGAAGCATATTGCTGATTTTAAGGCTGATTTACATGCCTCATTTGAGATGTCTCATTTTGGGCATTTGCATCATTATTTGGGCATTCATTTTATGCAGGTTGATGGCAGAATAGCTTTGTGTCAAACGAAATATATTGAAACATTATTGCAGTGTTTTGGCCTTGAAGATGGTGTCAAGCATTGGCAAGCCGTTAAGCGCATCTTTCGCTACTTGAGTGGTATTCGACTACTTAGGTTGTTTTATCCCAAGGGGGGATCACTAATTCCAGATTTGCATGCTCTGACTCTGACTGGGCTGGTTACTGTGACACTCGTGTGTCCACTAGTGGCTTTTGCTTCATGCTTGGTAGCTCATGTATATCTTGGTTGATCAAGAAGCAGCCTACTGTGGCCACTTCTAGTTGTGCGGCTGAGTATAGGGTAGCTTTCATAGCGAGTGTTGAGTATGTGTGGCTCGAACGCCTTATGGGTGATTTGGGTGTTGGTTAGTCCTCTTCCACCACCAGCTTCAGTGATAGTGAGAGTGCATTGGCAAGCTAGGAATCTTGTGTTCCATGCTCGCACTAAGCACATTGAGGTACATTATCATTGTGTCAAGGAGAGGTTCTCTGCCGGAGAGATTAGCTTGGCATATGTGCCCATGCAGGAGAACATTGCAGGCCTTTTCACGAAGGCTCTGCCTAGGGAGAAGTTTGAAGCCTTTTGCAAAGCTTTGGACTTACTTCCTTTTGTGGATTGATTCCACATAGCTTGGCACTTCCTTATACATGAGTGCCAGCTCCTTGTTCACCACATCACTCCCAGGGGGATTTGTTGATATATTTAGGTAGTGATGTGTGTGAACACTCTAAGACCACCGGGGCATTTTTTACCCTCTTTAGGAGTTTTTTTCCCTTGGCTTGTATGCATGCATATTGCCCTAATGGGCTACTTATCTTTGTACATTCTAGTGGTAATACATTCAATATTGTGTGTTGTGCTCCAAGCTTCTTCTTCTTCCTTGTGTTGTTCACGTGCTTCCATAGATGTCTAACTCCAACAGTCAAAACAAGTTCAGATCAAAATTTCGTCATCACAATGTCAAATCTATTTTAAACTCTTAATCGCCTGGAGTATGCTGATGAATTTTTGTGTGATTGTAATACTGTTATTAAAGGTGTGTCAAAGATCCCTAGATGAAGTGATGACCTTCTCTGATACCAATTGTTGGAGTTTGAGGTCTGTGGAATCATGTGAACAACATAAGGAAGAAGAAGAAGCTTGAAGCACAACACATAATAATTAATAAATTACCAAGTGAATGTACAAGAATAAATCACCCATTAGGGTTATAGGCATATATACAAGTCAGCATAAAAAAGCCTCGTAAAGAGGGAAAAAAGTCCCCCTCCTAAGTGTGTTCACACACATCACTATCAAAATATACAAACATCTATGCATTGAAAAAGTATGTGAATTTCCTTTTTATTAAAAGCATTGTCGGGAAGGAGAAGAGGGTGCGATGTGACTATCAGGTGGATCAGTCTTGCTGCTAGTCCTTAATGTTGTATTACATGCTAGGTGTCTTTTAGGGTTCTGAGTTGCCGCTCCTACACTTCAAGGGAAGCAAAGAGCTGTGCACGTGTTGCAAGAGGAACTCATGAATAAAACACACATTTACATCGTTAATTACAGCTGACACAAAAGGTGGAGAAGGTGTGAAATTGTCATATCATGAGATGTAGATGTAATAGAAACAATGATAGAAGTTGGATGGCTACTTTCCATCAATGAAACAGTCATGAAACTCACAAGATACATAATGAAATGGGTATATAAACAAGAAGTAATAGCAATAATGAATGCTAATGATAAATACAAGGTATCAATGATCAGCTAGATGTAAAAAAATCCTAGAGAGATTAAGATCTTTCACCAAGCACTAGTTGAACTATGGAATCACTTCACGTCTTTACTTCAACCGCAACAAGTGAGCTCTGCACTTGCGCTTTAGGTACACTTCACATAGAAGTGCTACAAGCAGCCATCTGGGAGCAAAAGCTTCTATTCAACTTCAATATGTATCGAAGAAAGACATTAAAAATAGATTCCATTAGTACATTTGTTTTAAAAAAACACTCTCATGAAAAATATGCTTTATCTATATTTTTCTATTTTGTTTATTAAAAAATATTTACTTTCTTTCTTTTTTATTTATTTCATTTCCTTTTCTTTTTATTATAGACATGCTTCTTTTGTTGGAGTTAGACATCTGCAGAAGCACGCGAACAACACAAGGAAGAAGAAGAAGCTTGGAGAACAACACACAATACTGAATGTATAAGTAGACAATGTACAAAGATAAGTAGCCCATTAGGGCAATAGGCGTATATACAAGCCGGGGGAAAAAAACCTCCTAAAGAGGGAAAAAAGTGCCCCGACGGTCCTAGAGTGTTCACACACATCACTACCTAAATATATGAACAAATCCCCCCTGGGAGTGATGCAGTGAACAAGTAGCTGGCACTCATGTATAAGGAAGTGCCAAGCTATGTGGAAATAACTCCACAAAAGGAAGTAAGCCCAAAGCTTTGCGGAAAGCTTCAAACTTCTTCCTAGGCAGAGCCTTCGTGAAAAGGTCTGCAATGTTCTCCTCCGTGGGCACATATGCCAAGCTGATCTCCCCAGCAGAGAACCTCTTCCTGACATAATGATAATGCACCTCAATGTGCTTAGTGCGAGCATGGAACACAGGGTTCCTCGCAAATGCCAATGCGCTCTAACTGTCAGTGAAGATGGTGGTAGCAGAAGACTAACCAACACCCAAATCAGCCATAAGGCGTCTAAGCCACACACACTCAACAGTAGCTGTGAAAGTTGCCCTATACTCAGCCTCACAACTGGAAGTGGTCACAGTAGGTTGCTTCTTGCTCAACCAAGATATACATGAGCTACCAAGCATGAAGCAAAAGCCACTAGTGGACACACAAGTGTCATAGCAACCAGCCCAGTGTGAGTGAGAAAAAGCATGCAAATCTGGCGGTAGTGACCCCCCCTTGGGATAAAACAACCCAAGTAGCCGAGTACCACTCAAGTAGCGAAAAATGCACTTAACCGCCTGCCAATGCTTGACACCTGGGCAATGCATAAATCTGCTCATCTGTGAGATAGCAAACTGAATATCTGGCCTAGTAATGCATAAGTAAATCAAGCATCCAACAGCCTGCTGATAGAGGACAACATCAAATGCATCTCCAGCATCATGAAGACTCAATCGTAAACCTGTCTCCATAGAAGTGGCAATAGGCTTACAGTCTTCAAGGCCTAAATGCTACAATAATGTGTCAATATATTTCATTTGACACAAAGCCATTCCACCATCAACTTGCATAAACTGAATGCCCAAATAGTGATGCAAATGCCCCAAATCAGACATCTCAAATGAGGCATGCAAATCAGCCTTAAAAGCAGCAATATGCTTCTCAATAGGACCAGTGAGCAGCATGTCGTCAACATAGACAACAATGATCACCTCATACCAAGCACGTGGTGCTTGCTTTAAACCATATAATACCTTCTTTAACCTGCACACCTAGTTTTCATGCCCTTTCTACACAAAGCCATGGGGCTGAAATACATACACTTCTTCATGCAAGTCACCATTCAAAAATGCAGTTTTAATGTCCAACTGATGTACATTCCAACCATGATGGGCAGCAAGTGCACAAATGCTCCGAACAGTAGTCATACGGCATGTAGGTGCAAAGGTCTCATCAAAATCAATGCCTCTTTCCTGCGCATAACCCTTTGCAACAAGCCTAGCCTTATACCTATCAATTGTACCATCAAGTTTACGCTTCAGCTTGTATACCCACTTAGTGCCAATGGCCTTCTTGCCAGGTGGCAAGTCACATAAAGACCAAGTACCATTGTTCATTATTGCATCATATTCAGATTGCATAACAACCATCCAATTTTATGAATTTTGTGCTTCATCAAATGAAACAGGCTCATTCTCATCAGAGAGACTAGATGTAGCCATAGCATAGCAATCTGATGCAAAAGAGGCACTATGAGAGCCTGATCGAGTACGATATGATAGAGGTGCATCTAATTTGCTGTCACACAAGGTCTGCACCAGCCATTTTGGCATAGTTCTTGCCTGCTCAATATCAGCTCTCTCATCAATAAGTGCATCATTTACATCTGCATCAGAAATGGAATTATCTCCATCATCACATGAAACCTGCAAAGGCTGAGAAGTTGCCTCATTAGGACCAACACTACACTATCCACAATTCTAGGACTTTGGCCCTCAATTCCTTTAAACTTCCTCCCAACTCAGTTATCTTTTTATGCCATTTCCTCTTAATTCTTTCTCTATAATCCTTCCAAGAATTCATCTTTTTATTACTAGACTTTCCAACTTCTGTAGTTCCGGCTACTTTTTTAGGATTAAGCTGTTGAATCCATAAGAGTGCTTGGGCTCTTGTTATAGCTTGGATAGGCACCTATGTAGGGTTGGATCCATTTGCGTTGTGTACAATTCCTATCACATTGATCGGTGTCACTTTTGAATCATTCACAGGTTCTTGGGACAATCTTTGATGACATGCTCTTTACCACACTCGGCGCAAAAGCCTTGTATGTTATAGTATTATGATTGTCTTGCTATCGGAGGATGTGGACAATCCTTTATGAAATGATCACCTTGGCACCTAAAGCATGGTCCTCTAGGGCCCTATGGTCTTTGTTGTCTCAATTGGGGCCACGGATTAGGGTTGGTATACATCACATTAGCATAATCAGGCTCCCAACTGGATGGTGGACTATCATATTGATATGTTTCCACATGTTTTGGTGACTCTGTATAATATGAGGGTGGACTATCTACATGAGTAGAGTCAAAACTGTTGGAGTTAGGGTCACTTTCTGTGATCAGGGGTGAAGAAGGCACTAAGGCCCTATTGAGATTCTCTTCTACAGTAGCATATTTCATTGGGATGACATTAGCTGGTGGGGGTGGCTGGGGAGCTAAAATAGGTTGAGGTCTCTGTTGAGCTTGATAAGGATAGTTTTGAGGAGGCCTATAGTATTGAGGCTGAGCATTATATTGACCTTGATACCTACCTGGTTGAGGGTATGCTTGCGGGTAGTTTTGTCATACTACTTGTTTGTTGTATGGGAAGTCTTGAGCCATGTGATTCATGTATCGTCTCTCAATCATACAGTATTGTCCACTAGGGTTGGCTTGTGGTTGTGTAGCATTGGGACACACATTTGCCATATGATCACCACCACAGGTGTAACAATGCTTGTTTGTTGTTAACCTAGGCATTTGTTTACTAGAAACTCCTAGCTTCTGGGCCACTTTTTCTGCTAGGTCCTCTATCGAGCTAGAAGGTTTTGAGGATGCTAGAGATGAACAATGTGAGTCCTTATAGACTTTTGAGAGTTCCAACTCGTCTCCTAAGTTGTCCTCAATGTCTATACAAATTCTTACATATATGCTCTAATGTTCTGGGTTCCTTCAAGTATACGTAGGAGCATAGTTTAGAGCTCAAGAGGCCATCTAAAAACAATGACACTTGCTTAGCCTATGAGGGTAACTCTTGCATCAGACATCTCTCAATGTATTATCTAAACCTACGTCCTGCAAGTCTAACTATTTCCTGGGGGTTTGTTTGAAGCTGTGAATCAACGAAGAAGTATCATGTCTGATTCCACTTTTAGAGAATTCCAGGATGAATGACTCTAACAAGTGATGGATATCCCTAAATTTACTTTGTTGCAATGGTTGGAACCAAGTTAAAGCCGTGTTATTTAACGTTACTCCAAATGCATTGTATTGTGTGAACATGTCTTCTACTTGCTCTGCTCGGAGCACTCACTTAAATTTCACAACATGGTCATAAGGATCTCCTGTCCCATCAAAGTAGTTTTTCATTGACTTTACTAATTGAGTGGGTCTTAATATCCTGGGGTGTTCACGTGGTCTAGGTAGAGGAAAATCATCTCTACCACCTGGTATTCTAGGTTCTCTTTGTCTTTCCACTCTATCGGTGTCCATGGTTGTTCTGTCTCTCCCTATGGGATGAGTTAAACTTACTTCTGGTCTCTCTTTGTTCTTCTCTATTTGTTCTTCTCTCTTTGAGTACCATGGGTTGAGGATGTTCTAGCACCCTGATGGCTCGTGTTTACATTTGTTCGAGATGGGGGGAAGACTAACTCGCCTCTCCATGTGTAGGTATTTCTTGCGTGGTCTGGTACTACAAATACTCGTTCTGATGTATCATCTAGGTATACAACCTTTCCAGGAGTATCTGGGTCCTTGAAATCGTAAATCATGATGGAGCCTACCTCACTAGGTTGTTCCATTCTGTACCTCCAAAAGCTTCATTGGTTTCCTTATTAAAAAACAATTATATGCTTCTATTATCCTGAGGGATCCAGTCTAGGATTAGTACTCTTGTTAGTATAGATTTCCCTCTAGGTGTCCTTAGCTCTTCTCCTAGTGGTTCTTTTCCTTGGGTTCTCGCTTCTATATCTAGCTGAACTACACCAAACTCATTGGTATGATTTGGTTGAGTACTTATGATATACATTGTTCCTTCTTTGTCTATGTATGCGTCTCTCTTGAATTTCACCACTGGACATTCAAATCCAATGGGTTGGTCAGGATTGTGCAATTGCACCACTGATCTTTGCAACCCATCCTCATAGATGCAAGCACCTAAGTGGTTGGTTCGGACATATCCTAATTGAGTTCTATAGGGTCCTTTGGGTCTTTCCAAATATGCTATGTTTAACCCTGCTTCTGGTCTTTTTGTGCTAAAAGCCATTTTCGATTCATTGGTATCTGAGAGCAACTCGTACAGGTAGCTATTCAATTGTTGTGCCCATGAACGTGCAGTAGTTCCTACACTTGCTTCTGATGATCTAAGGCTTTGTCGGTCTGACTTACCTATATGCTTTCCCGATCTAAGGTTCATGAATTTACTTCCTAGCACTCTTTGATCGTCAATGTCTCTTTGTTCTTTATTGCTTGTTTCCTTTTAAATTCCTTTAAATTCTTGTCTTGTCACACTGTATGGGTCAGGTTTCGACTTTCCGGTGTACTTTTGAGTTCTCGTTTCGTCAGACTTAAGTTCTTTCCTTTAGGTTTTCGTATCGCACACTTTTATCTTAGTCTTGGATTTGAAAAATTAAGTCTCTTGGACTTGATGCATTCCTATCGTTGTTCTAATTTAATCCACAATGCTAGACGTTTAGCCTAAGCTAATAATTGACTACGGGGGTTGAGTATTCTTCCAACCTCTAGTCAGCTCCTTTGATTGCTCTGATGCCCAAGAAGTCACACTTCCCAAGCCTTGCGCTCTTCACTGCCTTGCTTTCATTGCCTTTGATAGCCCTTGCTAGACCTGTAAAAATCCAATGTTTAGACCAATCCTTAAATTAATGATCAAACACTTTGATATATACACCTTTTTGGTCCCTTCTTTTTTGGCCAATTTTTTTTCAGATGCCCCCTTTCTTTCCTAGTCCCAACAATGGATCAACCTCAAATTTTCTTATCTAAAAATCAATGCGTTCTTCTTTAAAGAATCAAATTAGATCACGTAGTCCTCGTAAAGAGCTTTCTAATGAGCTATAGAGCTTAAAAAACGGACTTCGAATGACAAAGATATGAATGTTCAGGCCCTCAGGGGTACAAACTGACACACCAGCTTTTCTTCAATTATGAGCTAAAGGGTCTCCAATGAGCTTAATCACCCAAAAAGTAACTCAAAATAGCATCAAGTTGGCCCAAAAAATTAAACCCTAAATTTGGTGTTTTGGGTGGACAATTTCGATGGTCTGAGACCGTCGTGATGTCTGGGACCGTCGTGATGGCTTAGGTGAACCGTCACGATGGTGTGGTACAATCGCGATGGTCCGATGGTGCGAGGCATTGTGATGGTCTAACTTGGGAGCAATCGCAATGGCGTGAACCCGTCGTGATGGTCAACGATCAATGCAACCGTCATGATGGTGTGAGCCCGTCACGATGGTCACGAGGCGTGATGGCTTGAGCCAATCGTGATGGTCCAATTTTGAAGCATCACGATGGCATACCTGGTATCGTCGCAATGGTCTAGTTTGCCACGTGGCAAGGGATCGTCGCGATGGCATGGGCCAATCGCGATGGCGTGGGGTTGATGGGATCATCGTGATGGTCAGTGACCGCCGCAATGGTGTGAGACCATCACGATGGTCCGACCGAACCGTCGCGATGGCGTGAGCCAATCGCGATGGTGTGACACAATCGCGATGGCGTGAGCCCGTCGTGATGGTCCACCAAACTGATGATTTTGAGAATGCAACTGTGGATTTGTGCAAGTGCAAGGGTCGCCTACCTCGTGGTGTACTCGCTTACCAAAAGTGTTGACTTTGTCAAACCATCGCGATGGTCCAACTCCAACAACAGATTCTGACATAAAGTGAATTTCTTACCTTTTGGAAGCTTTCTTGCTGCTCTGGAGCACTATACCTACAAGAAAACTAAAAAACAGACACAACACAACAAGCACAAAAGCTCTCTCTCTCTCTCTTGCATGCACAAATGAGGGGAAATGAGGAGGATGGGTGGATATGGTGAATTTTCTAATTTTTTCGGAGTGGGAGAAGATGATGCGGTGGTGAAGAAGGAGTGTAGAGGAGATGAAAAACACAAAAAACTAATTAAAAACAACAACAAAAACTGAAATTTTTACCTTCCAATGCCACTTCTTGCTATACTCTTACCATGACACATTTGTCCTAGACTCGATCCCCAACAACGGCACCAAATTTTGTGTTGCTCTAGCACAATGGTAAGTACCATGTTAAGAAGCTCCACCTCCTTATTGTCAATCCACGGAAGAGATAGGAGTGATATGAAGATCATGAATGCGAGATGTAGTGAGAGAGAAGGTGAGAAGCATAGAGATGCACACACACATACACACACATGTAAAAGATAAGCAAGACACAATGGAAGATAGGAAAAATAGACTCTATTACTCAAGATCTCAATTACAAGCTCAAGCTCACACTAGCTCATACAAGTCTATACTAGCTAACCCCAAAAATGAGCTCTCTATAGTTTTTAGACTAGTTTTGACCAGTTTCACATTTAGTGATTGGCATAGTTAAGAAATAGGTTCTAACTACTACTTAGAGGTCTAAACCATGTCTAAAAATAACCAAAATTGCTAGGCTCATTCTAACTAAGCTCCTCAAGCTCAAGGACTCCTTGCCTTGCACAAAATGGAGTGTATAATTACAAAAGTGGTTGTTCTATGTTACATATGATACAAGAGTGATGAATATCACTGTTGAGAGTTTTTGAAAAAGTAATATAAAACATATTTCTCTGAAAAATAATCCGCTTGGATCCCCACTACTTTGTTGTGATCTGCCTTCACATACTTCCTCCTCGTCTGTGCCTCTGGCTACTGCCAACAATGAGCCTGTTTTGTTTGATGAAGCACAAAGTTCTAAAAATTGGATGGCTGCTATGCAATGTGAATATGATGCTATAATGAAGCATGGTACTTAGCCTTTATGTGACTTTCCTCCTAGCAAGAAAGCCATTGGCACTAAGTGGTTATACAAGTTGAAGTGTAAGCCTAATGGAACAGTTGATAGGTATAAGGCTAGGCTTGTTGCAAAGGGTTATGCACACAAAAGAGGCATTGATTTTGATGAGACCTTTGCACCTACATGCCGAATGTCTATTGTTCATAGTATATGTGCACTTGAAGCTCATCGTGGTTGGAATGTATATCAATTGGACATTAAAAATACATTTTTGAATGGTGACTTGCATGAAGAAGTGTACGTTTTTTAGCTCCATGGATTTGTGCAGAAAAAGCATGAAAACCAGTTGTGTAGGTTAAAGAAGGCATTATATGGTTTAAAGCAAGCACCACATGCTTGGTATGAAAAGATACATGCCTATCTGATTGCACATGGTTTTGAGAACGGTCCAACTGAGAGCACCTTATATGTTAAGATTGCTAATGATGTGCTTCTTATCATTGTTGTGTATGTTGATGACATGCTACTCATTGGTCCTCATGACAAGCATATTGCTGATTTTAAGGCTGATTTGCATGCCTCATTTGAAATGTCTGATTTGGGGCATTTGCATCATTATTTGGGCATTCAGTTTATGCAAGTTGATGGTGGAATGGCTTTGTGTCAAATGAAATATATTGAAACATTATTGTAATGTTTTGGCCTTGAGAATTGTAAGCCTATTGCCACTCCTATGGAGATAGGTTTACGATTGAGTCTTCATGATGCTGGAGATGCATTTGATGCTATTCTCTATCAGCAGGTTGTTGGATGCTTGATTTACTTATGCATTACTTGCCCAGATATTCAATTTTCTATCTCAGAGATGAGCAGGTTTATGCATTGCGCATGTGTCAAGCAATGGGAGGCGGTTAAGCACATACTTTGCTACTTGAGTGGTACACAACTACTTGGATTATTTTATCCCAAGGAGGGATCACTATCGATAGATTTGCATGCTTTTTCTGATAGTGATTGGGCTAGTTCCTATGACACTCGTGTGTCCACTAGTGATTTTTGCTTCATGCTTGGTAGTGAATGTATATCTTGGTTGAGTAGGAAGCAGCCCACTGTGTCCACTTCCAGTTGTAAGGCTAAGTATAGGGCAGCTTTTACAATGATTGTTAAGTGTGTGTGGCTCAGAGGCCTTCTGGTTGATTTGGGTGTTGGTCAGTCTTTTGCCACCACCATCTTCATTGACAGTTAGAGATCATTGGTAGTTGTGAGGAACCCTGTGTTCCATGCTCGCATTAAGCACATTGAGGTGCATTATCATTAGGTCAGGGAAAGGTTCTCTGTTGGAGAGATCAACTTGGCATATGTGCCCATGTAGGAGAACGTTGTAGACCTTTTCACCAAGGCTCTGCCTAGGGAAGTTTGAAGCTTTCGGCCAAGCTTTGGGGTTACTTCAGTTTGTGGAGTGATTCCACATAGGTTGGCCCTTCCTTATACATGAGTGTCAGCTCCTTGTTCACCGCATCACCCCCAGGGGGGGATTGTTGATATATTTAGGTAGTGATGTGTGTGATCACACTAGAACTGTCAGGGCACTTTTTTCCCCCTTTAGGAGGTTTTTTTGCCTTGGCTTGTATGTACGCTTATAGCCCTAGTGGGTCACTTATCTTTGTACATTCTAGTGGTAATACATTCAATATTTTGTGTTGTGCTCCAAGCTTCTTCTTCTTCTTCTTATTTCTTTTGTTGTTTACGTGCTTCTACAGACGTCTAACTCCAATAGAAGACAATGTGCATAGCAAGAAGAATGCTTTCATGTCATTATCCATCTCCATATTCTAAGCCTGTAACTGAGAGAATATAGCATCAAACTCAAATAGTTAAGAAGCAACACTATTTGTGCCCTTGATGAAAAGGTCATATAACTTTCTCATCAAATAGACTTTATGTGATGTTGTTTCTTTTTCATATGTGTTGCATAATTTATTCTAAAAATCCTCTACACTTTCATGGTCCATTACTATAAAGTAAACATTATCCAACAGGTGCAATCAAATGGTAGACCTAGCCATTTCATCCAACTCATCCCAATCATCATCATCCATATCAATAGGCTTCTTTGAGATTCCATTTACCAGTTTGCACTGCCTCCTTTGAATCATCACATATTTAATTTGATTCTTCCATAGAGAAAATTTTGTGCCATCCAATTTATGAATCTCAAATTGATCTTTGTCTTGCAAGTTATAGCTCCCCTTGGGAACACTAGAACTAACCGTGATCCACCAGATGTGCATGAGATCTTTGATGCCACGATCATAGAGAATTGATTGGAATGATAATGGACCAAGAATAGTCCAAACACCACTAAGGCTCAAAAAGGATGACTAAGTGTCAGTTTCAAAGAAAAAATTGACATAGTCTCTCCAAATTGACGAATTAATAGCAAAGGCCAACCAAAAGGATTATGTGAGAATGTATGTGTGCTCACACCAATAACCACCGTATAGTTGAAAAACTAAAATCTACAAAAATTTTACCAGAGGCTCCTATGCAAAATGAGCATACGACTAGTGTCAAAGACTCCTAAAACTGCTAGTACTGACACATAAACTACACAGTGAATCATTGACTCCATTTCATATGACCACTTAATCGAAAGAAGCCAACTAAGCTTATCAATCACCTATGAACAAATAGCATACATCTCCTATGGCAAGGTTGGGTAAGTTTTCCCCCTACATCACCAAAGAGAACCCAACATCTCAGTGTCTCCTAATTAAGGAAAACTTACCATTACCCTCTTTATCAAGGCTTTATGAAAAAATGAAACCACTATATCAATGACCACATGGACTTAGAGAAGTAGTATCCACAAAAGCATACATAGTGCATATGTGTTCAATATATGCAATAAAATGGCACTAAAGGGCTGAATTTATAGCCCAAACACTAGCCAACAACACCTACAACTATTTGTCAACTCTGTTCTTTAGACCCAAAAAAAAATTGCATAAACTTGTAATGGATGCTCCCACCACAATTGAAAAGCCTTCCAAGAAATCTGTGGCAAGACTCAAAAGCTGAAAATTCAGCAATAAAGCCAAATGTACACACTACTGAGGAGACACTACTGTAAGTGCCTCTAGCTCCAAGATTGATCTTTGAACCAGTATTTCCACCGTGTATTCTAAAACTCATAAAATTGCAAGTACTAGCATGTAAGCTTGCATAGTGAATCATTGACTCCATTGTATATAACCACTTAATCTAAAGAAGCCAACTAGGGTTATTGACCATCTATGAACAACTAGCATACATCTCCTATGGAAAGGTTGGGTAATTTTTCCACTTACATCACTAAAGAAATCACGAGATCTGGGTCTCTTCCATTTAAGAAAACCTCATCATGACCCTCTATCAACACCAAAGACTTTATGGAAAAATGTAACATGTATATCAATGACCACGTGAACATACATAAGCAATATCCACAAAAGCATACATAGTGTGTATGTGCTCGATATATGCAAGAAAATGGCATTGAAAGGTTGAATTTACAGCCCAAACACTAGCCAACAACACCTGGAAGTGTCTATCAACTCTTCCCTTTAGGCCCAAAAAAAAAACTGCATAAATTTGTTGTGGATGCTTCCACCATAATTGAAATCCTTCGAATAAATCTATAGCAAGACTAAAAAAAAATCAATAATAAAGCCAAATGTACACTATTGAGGAGGCACAACCTTAAGTGCCTTTAGCTCGAAGATTGATCTTTGGACCAATCTTTCCACCTGTGTAGTCTAGAATGTCCCAAACATGCAAAATCACCTTTTAATTTTCCCCACTTTTGCAGAGAGCCCAAGAAGAAACTTTCAAGGCTCCAAAATAATGTTAATCTTAAGTATCTTCATTCCTAAAATCATCAAGCAACTAGGGCTTAGTGGTACGAAAACCTATTGCTAAGTGCTCCTTGGGTGAAACACTACTAGAATGGGTGACCTCCTGGAAAGTGCTAGTACTTTGTCTTCCTTGATCATTGAAGTCCTTCCTCACATGTAGCCAATGGTGCCAATGGTGACTTCAATGATTCGGACGACAAGGTATGCCAAGATCTATGCCTTGGTCGCTACCTTTTTCATAAGCCATGGGGAAAACCACTGTTGCGCGGGTGGGTGCTCCCTTCGCTCCAACAACAACAAAAAACATTTTGCTTCAAATTTTCTAATACAAATGAAGAGATGAAAGGGTGATGCACCACGATGTATTCTCTTTCCTACAGGTTCGCAATGATGCACTTATAGTAGTTAAATTGAACTCGATGATGAGCACACTACTTCATTTAAACCTACATAACAAAAGAACTACACAATACATAGAGGACCTATCTAAGATTTCCTAGGTTTCACAAAGGCAATGGAACTTACAATCTGTGGCTAACTAGGGCTATATGTTTTATTATAGAACATTTACAAAAGTGTCTGATGGCAATTTGTTTTTCACATGGATACTAATGGTAACAATGTTTTGGAACCATAAACTTGCTCATCATGTTTAGTATCTGATCATTCATGTTGATATCAACTTCTTTAGCTAACCATTTCTCTTTGATGAAGTGATATTTTACTTCAATTTCCTTGCTCCTAACATAAAATAGTGGGTCATTGGCTAGATTTATGCTTGACATGTTGTCTCTAAAGGGTGCAAATACATAAACCTTCACATCAAGATTCTTAAGAGATTCATAATCCATATTATTTCATGTGGAAAGTGCAACTTCTCTACATTCAACTCAAATCCATAGTTGGCTGTTTCTTTGGTGGCCAAGATATCAATTTGATGTTCATCATGAATACATAGCCGAAAGTGCTCCTCCTATCATCCTTTAAAACTTTCCAATTATAATCAGAAAACCCTTTGACATTCAAAGTCTCACCATATGCATAAAGTAATCCTTGGTTGATAGTTTCTTTGATTTATCTTAGTACTTTCCTTGTATCAAGCAAGTGCTCTTGTGCTCGAGCATGCAAGAAATTAGAGAGAAACTCAACTGAATAAGCAAGGTTAGGTATTGTTATGGTAGCATAAATTAGTAAAACAATTATAATCCTATAGAAACCAATGACTTCAATAAAGTCTTCTTGATCATCACTCTGATTTTTGTTTGCACCCATGGGTTGTGAGAGTATCTTACACCGACTTGCTTCAAGCCTAAATAGCACATTTAGTGAGTGCTTCCTTTATATAGAGTATACCCCATCCTACATGTACATTAATCCCCAAGAGCTAATTCGAAGCTCTAAGATCTAAAATCTTTACTTCTTCCACCACATGATTGATTCTATTATGTGTGGCAAACATAGACTTCCTTTGAATCTCTTCATTGAGAAGTGAACTACATACATCATTATAGATATTCTTGCCTCCAGATTCACTATTACCAATGCCTATGCAAAATGTAATCCCACCCATCATCATCCATATCAATATGTATCTTTGCAAGACCATCAAATAGCTTCCATTGTCTTCACTATATCAATTCATCACAAATTTGATTCTTGATAGCCTATGGCTTGTATTTGGCATGGTCATTTGGGCCATATATCTCATAGTGGAATGGAAATCCTTTCTCATTTTGGCTACTTACTTGTGCTATCTTTCTCTGATTTTTCATTTTGTGAGCATTGTCAATAGGGAAAGAAAACCAGAAATGTGCATAGATAGACGTTAGTGCCATCAAACTTATGAATCTCAAAATGGTCTTAGCCTTGCAATTTATAGCTCTTCTCGGAGACGCTTGCACTAGACCCTAATCCATCTGATTTCCTGAAACCTTTGATACCATGGTGATGAATAAGTGACTCCAATACAAATTAGAAAGGAAAAATTCGATGTCAATCCAAGGATCATGAACCATGCTATAGTTATGGGTTTTTTGATTCCATTAGAATATCAAACATATGCTATAATTATGGTCTTTTTATTTCCATTAGTATCCCATTTGGGATTATTTCCACAACTTTTTTGTCTTCATCTTCCTGCTCCATATTTCCCACTCTTTTGTGCCTCATTTCATGAGGTTTGGATCTGATTTTTGTATATACTTGTAACCCACAAGTGCTCACATGACTTTGATCCTCCATTCTCCATCAAGAATTTGTGAAGCCTTCTTTTGGGAGGCCTCTTAATGAACTATCACTTGGAATTACATCATGGCGCATAATGATAGAAACATGGAGCATCACAAAGCATGAGTTGACAATGAAGTTGAATCATGGCTCAAACATCAAAGGAAGGATGTAGTTTTGTATCAAGATAATTATTTTTATTGATTTATGTTTGAACTCCATCCTTGTTTTCCCTATTATAGAGAATCCTCGTTGAAGCAATGATTAATGCTTGAATAGTTGAGGATAATGTAATTTAGAACAAAATAGGCAAACACTCATGGTTTGAAATCTAGCACCCTGAGCACATGCATGCATCTATTATTGGAGTTTGAGGTCTATGGAAGCACGTGAACAACACAAGGAAGAAGAAGAAGCTTAGAGTACAACACACAATATTGAATGAATTACAAAGTGAATGAAGAAGAATAAATCACTCGTTATGGTTATAGGCATATATACAAGCGAGGAAAAAAAATCTCCTAAAGAGGGAAAAAACTGTCTTGACAGTCCTAAGAGTGTTCACACACATCACTACCAAAATATATAAACAAACCCCCCCTAGGAGTGATGCGGTGAACAAGGAGCTAGCACTCATATATAAGGAGGTGCCAACCCACAAAAGGCAATAAGCCCAAAGCTTTGTGCAAAACTTCAAACTTATCCCAAGGCAAAGCCTTTGTGAAAATATCTCAACGTTATCCTATGTGGGCACATATGCCAGATTGATCTCTCCAACAGAGAACCTCTCCTTGACATAATGATAATGCACCTCAATGTGATTTGTCTGAGCATGGAACACAGGGTTCCTTGCAAGTGCCAATGCACTCTAACTATCAGTGAATATGGTGGTGGCAAAAGACTGATCAATATCCAAATCAACCAAAATGCATCTGAGCCACACACACTCAACAGTTGTTGTGAAAGCTTCCCTATACTTAGCCTCACAACTAGAAGTGGCCACAATAGGTTGCTTCTTGCTCGACCAAGATATGCGTGAGCTACCAAGCATGAAGCAAAAACCACTAGTGGACACACACGTGTAGTAAGAGTAAAAAAAAAGCATGTAAATCTGGTGGCAATGATCCCCCTTGGGATTAGTTGGGTACCACTCAAGTAGTGAAAGGTATGCTTAACTACTTGCTAATGCTTGACACCTGTGCAATGCATAAACCTGCTCATCTGAGAGACCACAAACTGAATATTAGGCTAAGTTATGCATAAGTAAATCAAGTATCCAATAGCTTGCTGATAGAGAATAGCATCAAATGCATCTCTAGCATCATGAAGACTCAACTATAAACCTCTTTCCATAGAAGTGGGAATAGTTTTACAATTTTCAAGGCCAAAATGTTGCAATAATGTGTCTATATATTTTGTTTGACACAAAGATATTCCCTCATCAACTTGCATAAATTGAATGCCCAAATAATGATGCAAAATCGCGCTCCCAAGTAGGATCTCATAGAACAGTGCCTGAAATACCATTGGATAAGATAGGAGACATGAGTGAAGGAGAAGAAGGAAATACCTATCTCCCAGTTACTCATCAGGGTTACACAACCAAGGCGATTTTGGACTCAGGTGCAGGAGTTGTAATTGCTACAACTTCCCTATGGAAGCGATGGGGCAAGCCAGCACTCCGACCAACGAGAATGAAATCGCAGATGGCTGATGGTCATATTGAAAGGCCCTTAGGATTGCTAGAAGGAATAACTCTTACTACATGTGGGGTTGAGTTTGAGCATACTTTTGCTATATGCGACTTTAGCAAAAACCAAGCCTACGAGATGATTTTGGGAAGGCCATTTATGCGGCAATTGCAAGTAGTCCAGGATTGGGGAACCAATTCCTTGTATTTGCAACATCTAGGTGTTACAACCAAAGTCAATCTTAAGGATTACTCTCATAGAGACGTACCGCCTATTCAATGGAATCCCATCCATAGAGCCAAATATGAGACTGAGTCTGTGCATTCCATAGGATCCGGATCCTCGTGGATGCATGAAGACACCCACTTATGGATGTGTAAGGTAGCAGTAGAAGAAGAGAAGAGAGAGAAAGCCAGAGAGGTAGGTGCAAAAGAAAACCATAGATCAAATCAAGACCCAGCCTATGCACCTGTAGTCTTTCCTGATGAGGAATTTGAACCCCATGGCTGGGCAGAAATCCTAGCAACAATGGATGTAGCCATCAATGAAGAGCAGTGGACACCTCACTGTGATGAGGATGGCTATGACATTTCAGTCTTTTCAATAGAGCCAATCATGGGAGATGCAGTTTTAGAAGAATGCGAACCTAGCCCTGATGCATTTGAGGATGCGAGTGACTCCGATCTAGAGTCAATCATTATGGACCCACCTTTTGCATCAGATGAAGAATACTTCTATGAAGTAGAATTTCAACCCCAGAGGCACGGAGAGCTTACAAATGAGGTGAGGTTAGCCACACAAGTAGCTACTAAGAGCGGAGGAAAGAAAAAAAAGAAGAAGGAAGTCACTCCGGAGGCAGAAGAATCGTTGTTTGAGGTCCCTGAAAATTTTAAAAAATATGAGGATAGACGATAGGAGAGTCATGATAAGAATGCCTAAACGTGAGGCACAAGCAGGAGAAGCCTATGATAGCAAGGAAACTACCAAGAAAATAGTTGTAGCCATCGAGGAAGGAGAAGAAAGATGCACGTACATAGGTCATGACCTGACAGAAGAGGAAGAACAAGAGCTAATAGCCTTGCTAAGAGAATACCGAGATGTATTTGCTTGGAGTTATAAGGACTTGAAAGGGGTAGACCCTGATATATGTTCACATACAATCCCCATGACCTCAGATGCCAGACCCTCGAAGCAGAAGCCCTACAGATACAACGATAACTATGCTGCTAAGATCAAAGAGGAGATAGATAGACTGGTTGAAGCCGGATTCATCTATGAAATTGAGCACACTGAGTGGGTATCCCCCATTGTAGTGGTGCCCAAGAAAAATGGAAAACTACGTGTGTGTATTAACCTTAAAAAAGTTAATGCCACCACGATTAGAGACAGTTATCCTCTTCCTATCACTGAGCACCTATTAGAAAGGGTAGCAGGCAAGGAAGTGTACAGCTTCCTAGATGGGTTTTCGGGCTACAATCAAGTAGCCATTGCTCCAGAGGATCAACATAAAACGGCTTTTTCCACGGAGTGGGGCATATTTGCCTTTCGGGTAATGCCATTCGGGCTTACTAATGCACCTGCTACCTTTCAAAGATTGATGTGTCACGTGTTTAAAGAGTTCTTGAGGAAGAATTTGGAAGTCTATGTTGATGATCTGTGCGCTCATTCCAACATTAGACAGACCCATATACCTGAACTCAGACAAATCTTTGATAAATGCAGAGAATATCAAGTCTGCTTGAACCCAGAAAAGTGTGTTTTCATGGTCAGGCAAGGCAAAATTCTAGGACACATAGTGTCTAAGAACGGCATATCCACTGAAGAAGAGAAAGTGAGAGCCATCAGAGAACTACCTAGGCCAAAGAACGTCAAGGAAGTACAGGCTTTCATGGGGCATTGTGGTTACTACCACCGGTTTATACACATGTACGCCATCATAGCAAAGCCTCTGTATGGACTTTTGACTAACTTTGAGTGGACTGACGAATGTGAGAATTCCTTCAATGAGCTTAAACGAAGATTGTGTTCAGCACCAATCTTGACCACACTGGATTGGAATAAGCCATTCCATGTCCACGTGGATGCATCCAATTATGCTATTGGGTGTGTAGTTGCGCAACCTACCGGTGAAGGTAATATGGATCTTCCAATTGCCTATGCTAGTAGACAGTTGAATGCAGCTGAACAAAATTATACCACTACGGAGAGAGAAGGACTAGGCATGGTATATGCAATTAAAAAGTTTAGACATTATTTGCTTGCAAATAAGTTCAAATTTTTTACTGATCACCAAGCTCTACTGTACCTGGTAAACAAGCCATGTAATACGGGCAGATTAGTAAGATGGTTTCTCTTACTAATGGAGTATGACTTTGAGGTAGTAGTGAGGAAAGGCAGAACTCACCTAAGAGCAGATCATCTCTCAAGGCTCACATCAGGAGAAGCCCCACAAGGAGTGTCAGATGACTTACCTGATGCTTACTTGTTTAACTTGGAAGTTGTACCGCAGTGGGCTAAGCCATTAGTGCCAGTATTAACCTACGGGCCTAACCACTCAGTAATGGCCACACAGGATAGAGAGGTAGTAAAAGCCCAAAAGTATCACATCATGGCAGGAAGTATGTACAAGCACACGGATCAAGGGATCTTGGCTTGTTGTGTGGAAGAGGACGAGCACGCGAAGTGGTTGCAATTAGCACATGTAGGTGCATTAGAGCAACACTACTCAAAACAACGAACCCTACAAACATTGAGGAGACTTGGAGTGTACTGGCCAACTATGGAAGCAGATGTCCATAGAATGTGCAAGGAATGCCCAATTTGTCGTACTAAGCCACCAGTGGAACATGCCACCCTTTATCGCGTGTCTCTAGTGCCAGATTGGAGCGAGCCACTAGTGGCGTTTCTGAGGACGAAAACATTCCCTCAAGATATGACCCTGACGAGACAAAGAAGTCTAGAACAAGAGGCCCTAGATTACTCACTCATTGGTGATAATCTATACAAGCGCAGAAAAGATGGTTACCTGAGACTATGTGTTCATGAGAGTGAATATCTAAAGATCTTGGAAACTGCTCACCAGGGTGTAGCAGGAGGAGACTTTGGTCTAGATAGGGTGATCAAAGCAATTCTATTTGCAGGATTTTGGTGGCCCACCCTTCAGATGGATGCACATACCTATGTGAAGAGGTGTGAGATTTGTCAGCGAACCCAGTATCCTATACGCAAAGATGAGATGCCACTGAAGCCTATGATGGGCGGACGTGCATTCTCTAAGTGGGGAATAGACTTTGTAGGTCCTATTAATCCCCCATCTAAGGGCTCACATGCTGAATATATCATCGTGGCCACAGACTATCTAACCAAGTAGGTAGAAGTGAAAGCTACTACAAAAAATGATGCTCAAACAACAGCAAAGTTCTTATTTGAAAATGTGTTCACAAGGTACGGATTGCCAATAGAGTTGGTGAGTGATAGAGGCACACACTTCTTGAATGAAGTCATAGAAAACCTTCTCCAAGAATTCTTGGTAGTACATAAGAAGTCTGCCCCCTATCACCCTCAAGCTAATGGCCAGGCTGAGAGTACAAATAAGATCTTATGCAATGTACCGACGAAATTAGTGAACAATAAACGCTCTGATTGGGACAAACAGCTACACCATGCTGTTTGGGCATACCGAGTAGCCTATAAAACGGTACTCCAAGCCACACCCTTTCAGATGGTGTTCGGTCAGAATGCGGTGCTACCCTTGGACTTTTTGATACCTACATTGAAGGTAGCACAAGAGCATGCCTGGACAGGCCATGAACTCTCCTCTCGAATTTTTGATCTTGAACGTCTAGGCAAGACACGATTGAGAGCTGCAGCAGGAATCTATGCAGCGAAGAAGAGGCAAAAGGCATATTTTGATACACATGTGAAGGATAAAGGCTTGAAAGCAGGAGACCTAGTCCTAGTCTACACATTGAAGCAGCATGCACGAAAATTAGAGAAAAGAGGCTATGGACCTATGATCATAAATAGAATTTCAACTAGTGGGGCAGTACAACTAGCCACTTTGGAAGGCGTTATTCTCCCTAGCTACATAAGCGGATGTAGAGTCAAGTTATACCAAGAACCCCTGACTGAAGAGATGTTAAATCGGCTCAACACGGCCAAGAAACATAAAGAGGAGGAAAAACGAATTCGAGAAGAAGCACAAGCAAAGGCCTTAGAGCGCATCCGACGAATGAAATTGAGGAGGCAAGGGCGAGATCAGCCTATGATTGACACTCAAGAGTCTCCAGGCTATCACATGGCCATGTGCGAGGCTTCAGGTGAACGTACCCATAAGATAGTGGATCGGCGACCTTTTGTAACCCTAGAAATAGGACAAAGATACAGCACAACAAGCGTGAGAGCTTTAATTGATTCAGGAGCAGCCACTAGTGCAGTTCGGCTTTCTTATTGCCAGCAGCTGCAATTGGAGGTAAAACCCCTAGAGGCATATCTGATAGGATTAGGAGGTGTTGAAACCCCTTGCATGGGAGAGGTGGATCTACCCCTCTACATTCAGGAGGTACTAATGCTAGTAAGAGTGCTAGTATGTGAAGACGAGGATCTTACTGAGCCTCTTGTCTTAGGCCAAGACTGGATCTATGATCACGCAGTCAACCTCAACCTAAGAAGTGGACTTCTTCAGGCTTGGGTAGGCCAAAGCCGTCTTACGATTGAATTAGAAAATCAAGCACTCAAACCAATAGAACAGGCACCAACTCCTGGTCCATCCAGGAATCCACATAAAGATAATGATGCTCTTCTTGTCCAAACTTCTATGGTGCAGAGGATTGTCAATCTTACCAAAGGTACAAGAGTCAATGAGGAGTTCGCAGCGGGGTCAAAGGAGATTCTAAACATGAAGACCAAACACTATACAACACGAAGGAGGCCATTGATCAAGAAGCAGGAGCGCCAACTAGTGCAACACGGAGTACCTCATGGCACGAAGCAGATCTGGATACACAAGGATGGAAAACCCACAACTCTAATAGCAGACTCTCGAGGAGGCCACAAACAAGCCACACCATCATGGACACAAGTGAAGGAGTCCCCTAGACAACCTCCTAGGCACACCACGTCTATTTGGGTCCCTAAGCGGTCAATGAAGGCTAGCCCCAATGCTAGACACATATGGGTGCCCAAGGCCTGTTTACGAGCCCAAATAGCTCCAACTCTAGTTATTGGCATAATTCAACACTCACACGTCCTCTCGACTAACAACGCAGGAACTCTACCTAAAGACCACCCTAACCCACACAACCAAATCGAGAAATGTCTGGAAATGGGTGCCCAAAAGGCCCCAACTCTGTCACACTCTAGTTCATAAATCTCTACCTGTCTTTAGCTCTAAGAGCTACGAACCCTCTAGCAAAGTTTGGAGACTTAAACCATGTATCAAACCCACAGACCCAATTTTTGTAAATCCATCCTCTCTGACATAGGTGCATTCTGAGTCCATTGCATAACCAAAGTAGGCATCTAGGATGATACTGACCTCTAATCACCACTCACATCTATTACAAGCACTTCACCTCTGACCACTAACCTTCGGGATTGTCATGTTAGTATTGTGAAGGGAACACCATTACATCCTGTTTCCTATGCAACACTAATGTGCCTTTCTTCTTCTAGCAGATAAGCACCCGATTCCCATGGCAGCAGCAGCAGGCACGAGTTCTCAGGTAGGCACCAACACTCAAATCAATTGGGATACCATGCCTGTGGAGGTTCCACTGATAGCTAGGCCGGAGGAGCTTTTGAACGTAAGAAGAATTCCCATTCCGGATCCACTAAGTGGCCTAACAAAAAGAGTAAAGGGGCATTCTCATTTGGTTCAATGAGATGCCAGGGGATTTGGGAGACGCAGATCATATCTGGAAATCCAAGATGGAATGTGGAGGAGTGTGGTGGACCTTTCAGTTCTTCTCACGAGAATTTGAAGCATTGCAAAATGCAGCTCCTCTTCAGGATATTTGGCAGAAAGCAGGATTGCAAGATTACTTTAGTGCAGCCTTGCCTAGACCGGATTTTCTTAGGTGCTACTACTTGATAGCCACACTGAAGCCGACAGGGGATAAAGATCATTCAGGCACATTCTGGGTGCCCTCCCTATCAAACCAGGAGGAAATGAAGAAGTTTGAGTTGAATGTTACTTTAATCAGGGAAGCTCTTCAGATGTATGGCACCCACGTTCCCTCTGATAGAGATCCCTTGATACCAGAGTCAATGAAGAGCAACATAATCAAGAAGTTGAAAGAAATGTGTGCCCTCACCCCTAACATCGCCATACCCCTGCGAATGTGCCTTCAACACTTCGCATTTCCAGCTCAAGTCCGTTTTACCCAACCTCACAAGAAAATATGGTATGGATTATATCTAGCAGAGACAGGAAGCTTGCCAATTAAGATGCTTGTATGGATTCTGGACCAATTGTATGAAGCAAGCAAGCGGGGTGTGAGGAAGCATACGTTACATGGCTGCTGTGCGATCACCAGAATTATTTATAGATGTCTTGCATATGACGTGCCAATAGCCAGGGCCCTTAAATACTCACAATTGGAGTTTTTCAAGGGGCGGAAGTCAGGGAATCAACCGGCGAAACGAATGCGTGGATCACTCTCCCAGGTCATGATCCCTCACGAGGCCACAGCCGAAGGTCCCCCTAGAGAAGAAGCCCACGTGGCACCTTTCACGGTACATCTCCAAGGAACTCAATCAGGGGGTGTGGTACAGCCCACTCCATCCGCCCCTCCACTACCTACCGATGCCGAGTTTGCATCTATGGCCACCTTAACTGAGGATCCCAATTTTGATTTTGAAAGATTCCTGCAGACGGCCCACTTATCTGATAGCGAAGGTTTTTCTGACAATGCCGATCCGGGATCATCATTCCACGGAGAACAGCCACAGGGCGAGACAAGCAGGGTACATTGGGAAGAAGAGGCACAACATCCTCATGGTCCAAGCACACAAAATCAGGAAGAAGAATGGGGGAATGAACTAGAGGAGAGTGAAGAGGAGGCCCCTGCCTACACGGCACAACTCAAACGACTATACAAGACAATCAAGCAGGTACAGAGAAGACATAAGATGACAGAAGAGGCGAATCGAGCTCTAGTGAACCAAATGCTTCAAGCCGAGAATGTAGACTCACATTTTGTTGAATCATTGAATCTATTGGCGGACACATGTGGGATTGGGGAAGCATTGAGGACAATGGTCTATCGGGAGAACCCTACCTATGATCAATGAAGGATTGATACACGGCCACGGCAAGGAAAAATGATTCAAATGGAAGTCTCTACTGCCTTGCCTACCACAATTTCAGAGGATGTTCACATGACTAGCCCAAGTCCCACTGACGAACAAGATGTAAATACACAGGTACCATCTCCACCGTCACCTTCCATTCAACCCTCAGAACCCTTCTCCACTAGTCTTTCTGAACAACCGATATCCACCCAACATGAAACCATTGTACACACCTCCGTTTTTACATCCTTCCCTTTACCCACATCCATCACTTCCGCCCAATTTTTTGAACCTCACACCGGTCATCCTGCCACCGATCAAACCATAATAGGTCACCCTTCCTATCTCCCCGCCCTTGGACAACCACTTTGATGGAGAGTGTTAATCTCCAAAAGAACAACCTACTCTTGTGATTAGAGCACCTCTACACCAAGAGTAAGTCAAAACCTTCACTAAGTTAGAGGTCCAATCTCCAAATTATCAAAATTGAGAAAATCTGTGAAAAAGATAAAACACAGAAAAGTCTGCTACACTATTTCTCCACATTGACCTATCAAACATGTAAAGTTTTTTATGAAACTTTGTATGAATCATCTCCTAGAGATTGTGCATCTCCTCCAAGTTGAATTACTTCAAAAGCCTTAGTATAACTTGAGAAATTTACTTCACAAGTTACCTATGTCCAAATCTGTACTTCTGAGAAGTCGATTTGACACCCCTAACTTCTTAACTTTGGTTCTCACAATGTCGAACCCGTTTTACAAAATGCTTCTAGCCATAAGTAGCTTATCTTTCAACTTAAAGATTAAGCCCTCACTCATGCAAAACTTTAAACTGTGCTGGGAGAAATGATCAAAACAATAACTTCGAAATCTGCGCCTGTTTTAGGAACTTGTGAACACACTTCACATATGAATGTTCCTGCACTTAATTCTCTAAGCCTGATTGCAATTGGAAGCTAAAACTTTGTACAGAGGTCAAGCACCTTCCAACTTAGACTTGTACAAAAGCATTTCACGATTGATCTACTGTAGAAGGAGAACACGCAGAAACATCGGGCGCAAGATTTTCAATTACTCAGAAAAATTTACAACTGAGTGATGAGAGCTAATTCAACTAACTTTTTCTCTATCTCATGACTTCTAACTTCCTCAATCTTGGCTTATAACTATTGTCACATATGCTCTCATACATGCCCCGACTTTTCTCAAAGTATTTATAGATAATTTGTACAAGATTCTTACTCAAACAAAGATCTAAGTCACCTATGACTATACTAATGTACATGTGTGTACACTTCTCTTATCCTCTGAATATGTCTTTCTTCCAAGCTTCAATAGTTGATCCTTCCTTCACTCTTTAACCTTCCAAGCCTTCAATTGGTGATTGGTCTGCACCAACAGCTCCCCCTCAATCATCAATTGAGGTCTTCACTATCTTCTTTATACCTGCCATGTCTTTGAACCTTTGTAACTTTGGTCCATCCAAGCCTTTTGTAAGCATATCAGCTATCTGATCTTTTGTTGAAGTATGGATTACTTCAATCTCTTTATCCATCACCTTCTCTCTTAGAAAGTGATACTAAATCTCAATGTGTTTGGTCCTGGCATGAAAAACAGGATTAGCAGCTAAATACAATGAACTCATGTTATCTCCATATATAATTGGTACCCCATGCATAATGTCAAGACTCTTCATCAAGGTCTTGAGCCAAATCACTTCCTTTGCAGCTTCAACCATGCCTTTATACTCAGCTTCTGTAGAAGACAAAGCAACTGTATGTTGCTTCTTAGAACACCATGAGATTAACTTATCTCCCACATAACACATGTATCCATAGGTTGATCTTCTATCATCTGGATTACCTGCCCAATCTGCATCACTATAAACTTTGATATTTGTATCTGAGGTAAACCCATAATACAAACCTTCATTGAGTGTACCCTTAATGTACCTCAACACCCTTTGTCCTGCAATCCAATGTTCTTTCCTTGGGCAATGCATAAATTGAGACAAAACCCCTACTGCATATGATAAATCAGGTCTAGTTAGAGTAGCATAGATAAGGCTACCAACCAAACTCTGATATTGTCTCATGTCCTTGAATTCTTCACCTCCATACTTACTCAATTTGTGATTCACCTCCATTGGTGTAGGTGCTACCCTGCAATCATCCATTTTAAACTTGATTAACAAGTTCTTCAAATACCTTTCTTGGGTCACAAATACTCCATGTTGAGTATATGTAATCTCCATGCCCAAGAAATATGATAAGTCTCCCAAGTCACTTATCTTGAACTCCTTTTCCATTTGCCTCTTAAGCTTTTGTATTCCTTCTTCATCTGTACCTGTAAGAATTATATCATCAACATATATGCACATGTATATGAAACCATTTTCACTTGCCTTGACAAGCAAGCTACTATCTGCTTTAGACACCTGAAAACCAAGTTCTTTTAGGAACTTCACAAGTCTATAGTTCCATGCCCTTGGGGCCTGCTTCAAACCATACAAAGCTCTCTTGAGCTTGCACACATGATCTGGATACCTTTTATCTCTGAACCCTTGAGGTTGCTCCATGAATACATCATCTGAAATGTAACCATTCAAAAAAGCATTTTTCACATCAAGTTGACATAGCTTCCAACCTTTACATGCAGCAATAGCAATAAGTGTCCTTATGGTTGTCATCTTTGCCACATGACTATAGGTCTCATCATAATCAATACCATATGTTTGAGCAAAGCCTTTGACAACAAGTCTAGCTTTGTATCTAGACACACTTCCATCTGCAAACCTTTTTGTCTTGTAGACCCACTTGCATCCAATAATCTTCTGACTATTTGGTTTAGGAACCAAATCCCAAGTTTGATTCTCCAATAGTGCATCATATTCCTCCTGCATAGCATTCTCCCATTTTTCCTTACCTTTTGCCTCTTCATATGTAGAAGGGTCTTCATCTGTATTCACCATATAAGCATAATCTTTTGTGGCTAGAAATGAAGTATCATAACTATACCTTGTAGGTTGCCACCTATTTCTTGTTGACCTTCTGAGTTCTCCACTCCTTGAGGTTTCTGGCTCTTCACATTCAGGATCAAATCTTGGTGTCTCTTCCACTTCAACCTGCACTTCATTATTCTCTTGCTCATCAAATATTTGAACTTTTGATTTACCTTTTCTTTGACTCACTTCTTCTTCATCACCTGTATTGATATTGATTGTACCTGCATACCAAGTGCTTTGTTCATCAAATGTAACATCTTTAGAAACCATAAATTGCTTTGTTGATGGACTCCACAATCTATAGCCCATCTGCTTATCATCATAGCCAATGAAAACATACTTTTCAGCTTTAGGCTCCAACTTGTGCCTTAATTGTGATGGCACATATGCATATGCCACACACCCAAAAACTCTGCAATGATCCAAGGTAGGTCTCTTACCCCACCAAGCCTCATATGGTGTCATACCCTGCAAGGCTTTACATGGTAACCTATTGATCAAATAAGTGGCTGTATTTACAGCCTCAACCCACAAATAATTAGGGCAATTTTTCTCCTTCATCATGGATCTTGCAAACTCAACAATTGTTCTATTTCTCCTTTCTGCAACACCATTTTGTTGAGGAGAGTACCTGCAAGTAACTTCCCTTTTTATACCTGCATTCCATAAGTAATCACTGAACTCATTTGAGAAATACTCTCCCCCTCCATCTGGCCTTAGTCTTTTCAACTTATGACCTGTAATTCTTTCTGCATATGCATGATAGTGTTTAAATGTATTAAACACTTCTGACTTATCTTTGATCACATAGATAGTGATCCACCTAGTAGCATCATCAACATAAATCACATAATACCTTGATCCATTTATACTGAAATCTTTTGATGGTCCCCACACATCTGTGTGTACCAACTCAAGCTTCTCTGAGTACATAAAACCATGCTTGGAATAGGAATGTTTATGAGCCTTACCTAATTGACATGCCTCACATTTGTATGTCATATGTTGACCTGCAACATTAGGCAATCCAAGCACTGAACCATTGTTAACCATATCTTTAATACCTCTTTCATTGAAATGTCCAAGCCTCTTGTGCCAAAGATCTAACTCAGAGATCTTATGACCTCCATATGTGAACATAGCATGACCAATGTTGCCTTGAATCTTCAATGTAAATAATCTTCCTTCCTTTTTCCTTGAAACAATCTGTTTATACCCTTGGCTAGGGTCTTCCACATATACTCCATCATTAGTGAACCTTACTTCATATCCCTTTTCAACAATTTGACCTACACTTATCAAAAACTTAGGGATTGTAGGAACATACAAAACCTTACTCAATAAGGTGCTTCCATCCTTGGCCTTCACTGATCCAATTGACTTCACATTGTGCTTTGTGTTGTCACCTGTTTGAACAACATGATTAAAAACTTTACTTTCCAAATCAGTCATCAAAGATATGTTACCACTCAGGTGATTGCTACACCCTGAGTCAATGTAGAAGACTCTTTGATCTTCACTCTGCCTTTCACAAGTTGCATTCATTATCAATGTTGAATCTTCCTTTTGATCTGAAGCATAATTGTAGTAGGTGTTGTTGTATTGTTGACTTTGGAATCCTCTACCTGCATTTCTTCCAAAGTAATTCCTTCCACCTCTACCTCTGTAATTACCTCTTTGATTTCTGCCACCTCTTCCTCTTGAATTATAATTTTGATTGTATCCACCATTATTCTGATTATTATGCCAACAATCATTAGCTAAGTGATTTGTCTTACCACAAATCCAGCAAGCTTTGCCTCCATCTTTGTTGTTCCTGCCTCTTCCTCTACCTTTGCCACCTCCTCTTCCTCTTAGGAAGTTGGCTTGAGTAGTTGTTCCTTCATCTTCACCTGCTTGTTGTTTTCCTTTGCTATTCTTCTTCTTGTCCTTTGACTACATTGCATGTCCTGTACTCTTGTCACCATCTCCTTTAACATCCTGCTCAAATGTTAGCATATGACCTAACAATTGATTTAAATCAGGAGTGAAATGGTCAAGTGATAGTTCTGTAGACAAAATAAATGGCTTCCATTTGTCATCACCTCTCAACCCTGTAAGGATTTGCCTTACCAATTTATCCTCCTCAATGTCTTCATCAACAGCTCCTAAAGCATCTGCAATATCTTTCATCCTTGTTACATAGTCTGAGATGGATTGAGAGGCCTTCTTCTTGAAGGTAGTAAACTCTGCCCATAAGGATGCCTTCCTTGACTTTGTAGTGTTCTGGAAATGCTCCTCCAAAGCATTCCATATGTCAGTTGCACTTTCAAGACCTCTAATATGAGGTAACAAGTAATCATTGACTCCCATATAGATAATGCTCCTAGCTTGAGCATCTTTCTTCATCCAATTTTTCAGATCTGCTAACTCTTCCCTAGTTGGAACACTAGGATCTCTGAACTCTGGCTTCTCTTCTTCTCCTGTGATGTAACCAATTAAATCTTTGCTCATAAGATGAGCTTCCATCCTCATTGACCATGCAGGATAGTTTTCCCTATCCAATTTCTCTATCTGTAGAGCATCTCCCATCTTGTATCCACCTGTGTATTGAAATCTTCAAGCTTTACAAACAATGTATGTACCTTTACTTCGAATTAGACTCCTTTTGCCTTTCTTGATGTCGAGTAGTCTTCTCCTCAGGCTTTTGACTCCAAGCTTTCACTTCTTAGTTCTTCAAATGTTGAACTTCTTGAATCTGTAGCAGTCGGGACCTTCCTTTCCTTGATTTTGATGTCTCCTGCTCTGATACCACTGATGGAGAGTGTTAATCTCCAAAAGAACAACCTACTCTTGTGATTAGAGCACCTCTACACCAAGAGTAAGTCAAAACCTTCACTAAGTTAGAGGTCCAATCTCCAAATTATCAAAATTGAGAAAATCTGTGAAAAAGATAAAACACAGAAAAGTCTGCTGCACTATTTCTCCACATTGACCTATCAAACATGTAAAGTTTTTTATGAAACTTTGTATGAATCATCTCCTAGAGATTGCGCATCTCCTCCAAGTTGAATTACTTCAAAAGCCTTAGTATAACTTGAGAAATTTACTTCACAAGTTACCTATGTCCAAATCTGTACTTCTGAGAAGTCGATTTGACACCCCTAACTTCTTAACTTTGGTTCTCACAATATCGAACCCGTTTTACAAAATGCTTCTAGCCATAAGTAGCTTATCTTTCAACTTAAAGATTAAGCCCTCACTCATGCAAAACTTTAAACTGTGCTGGGAGAAATGATCAAAACAATAACTTCGAAATCTGCGCCTGTTTTAGGAACTTGTGAACACACTTCACATATGAATGTTCCTGCACTTAATTCTCTAAGCCTGATTGCAATTGGAAGCTAAAACTTTGTACAGAGGTCAAGCACCTTCCAACTTAGACTTGTACAAAAGCATTTCACGATTGATCTACTGTAGAAGGAGAACACGCAGAAACATCGGGCGCAAGATTTTCAATTACTCAGAAAAATTTACAACTGAGTGATGAGAGCTAATTCAACTAACTTTTTCTCTATCTCATGACTTCTAACTTCCTCAATCTTGGCTTCTAACTATTGTCACATATGCTCTCATACATGCCCCGACTTTTCTCAAAGTATTTATAGATAATTTGTACAAGATTCTTACTCAAACAAAGATCTAAGTCACCTATGACTATACTAATGTACATGTGTGTACACTTCTCTTATCCTCTGAATATGTCTTTCTTCCAAGCTTCAATAGTTGATCCTTCCTTCACTCTTTAACCTTCCAAGCCTTCAATTGGTGATTGGTCTGCACCAACACACTTGCCACTAGCCAGACCTTATCCCATCCTTTTCCATTCACCCACACATTTCCCCTCTCCCAAACCCTATCCACCACTTCCCTTGTAACTGCCTCAGGCTCAACCCAAGTCACACAACCGTCATTCTGGACAAACCTTGTAAATATACTCCAACAGGTTGAGAACTATAATAAAAAGTCCCTTTCCCAACCCCACTCCCCCACATTCACTGCCACCACTAACACACCACCTACCGTTCCCGTGTTCTCAATTCACACTTCACACACTATCACATCCGATCCCATGGATATTTCACCATCCACAAGAGCACCCACCACCACGTCTGTTCCACTATCATCACATCTCACTTCACTCATAGGCACGTCATCCACTGTTCCCTTTCCCATTTCCTGACCCGTTGCATGTTCCACCTCTACCCATGCACCCACAACATTTAGTAATGCACTAGATACCATGGTTGAAGCAGCCACTCAGCTGAAGCAAGAATATAAGTTATTGGAGGAAAATAACTTAGAGCTGTGCAATCTCTCGGCTCAACTCGAGGCACGAGTCGATGCCTTGGAACTAGGTAATACAACACTACAACACCAGGTGACCGACCTCCAACAATCGAAGACAGAACTCGAAGCTAAGTATGCAGAGACAGGCAAAGCTATGGAGGAACAACTCAGAGAACAAATGGGCCGCAATGCGAGTCTTCAACGCAACATGGCCCTACTACGTCGTTATCTAGCAGCGGCTCAAGAAGAGAACCGAAGGCTACAACAACAAAACCAGGAGAACCTAGAAGCGGCCATGGAAAACACCTCGGGAGCACCCATAGACCCTGCAAAATTCCAGGCTGTCCCCTCAGAGCATATTCTACAGGTTTTAGAAGGTTATGCGACCCTCTTGGAAGCCCATGATCAGTTGGCAGACCAGATAAAGGAACTATAAGGATCTAAAGTATCGACAACACACCCAACCACACCTAAAGAGACGGTCGATGCCGCTACTTTGCCAGAACCTGAACCTTCTACCAACAGTGAGGTGCTTGAGCTACGGCAATAGATTGCAGAGTTGAAAATCAAGTTGTTACAATATGAACGACCTCCTTCCCCACCTGAGCAACCCATAGAAGAAGAAGCAGTTATTATTCCAGTGGAGGAAGCATTTGAAGAGAACTATGAGCCTCAACCTTTTCCAGGAGGCACAATCACTGAGGAGGAACAGGACACTTATGAGGAACCCCCATCGGCATGGATGAAACAGGTAGAAGAAATGGGGCAGACTCATGAAGAACGTATCTCCTACCAGATGTTGGCCATGAAGACCATTGAAGAAACCATACTTCAATCAGACTACTTCAAACATCTGGCCCCTAGAAGACTAATAACCAGCTCAGAATTACAATATAAACCATATTTTGTACTGTTGGCAGACTACAACGCCGAGATCAAACGTAAGACCAACAAGTACCCAACTTTCGCAACACGATTTGAACTGGAGGACATTCCAGAGGAGGCGTGCAAAGGGAAAATACACCAACCCATCTGGAGGCAAAAGCTATTGGAAACCTATCCCGAGATGCTACGGACATGGGACCACGCGCCCATGCATTTGAAGTATAACAATTGCTATGGACCAGTGCAACGGAGAAGAACATGGAAGTCATTTGCCATCAAAGTCAAGAACAACGCCAATTGCAAAGAATGGCTCAATTACCCTGCCATTGCACCCCCAAACGGCACGCCTATTGTAGCATACATGATGGCTACCATCAGACATTCGCTTCCACGCCTCCACCCCATGCCAGATGTGGCTGCCTAGATGATGCTCAAGATCTTCGATATGATGCAGGTTGTGCTCAAAACTTTCCGCAATGTATGTCATATTCAACCTCCGATTCCCGGGTTTGTTAATGGTAATTACGACCTGCTATATGATATGAGCACCACCCCGAGCATACGAGTTGCTTATGCATGGCACGCACGCATCAAATATCTCCCTGCCTGCTACAAGCAAACTTTCGATGAAATGTTCACCACGGGGTTCTGGGAAGCACACTCAGAGGTGTTCGCGCCACAGCCCACCCATTTGTTACACCTATTTGCATGCGAACAAACGATGCACTCAGAACTCTACACAATGCCACAGCCGGACATACCGGGCCCAGTCAATTGGGATACCCTGCAGAGAGACCTGATCCGAGGGCTGCGAATCAAAGAACATGATGTGGCAACTGACATTCTCCAGGACTATATTGATCAACCCGCAGATCAAAGGTCTGTCAGAGGCGATAGACGCTAGGGGGGGGAGAGTGTTGGCAGTATACGGGAAGAAGCAAGTACGAGCATACACGCAGATCTAGCACTAAGGCAACCCTTTATTTTTTCAAAACCCTTACACCATTTAAAAGTGATTCTCATCACTAAAAACCCCTGTAAATACCATTTTCACCTTTTTGTAGCTCCATTTTGTACAAGCCGAGGAGTCCTCGAGCTTGAGGAGCCTTAGAAGTAGTTGCCTACCAATTTTCGTATTTTTTAGACCTCGTTTGAGCCCTCAAATAAGCCCTGGAACCTAATTTTTAACTAGGCCGGACACTAGGTCTGGACAGGGCCAAAGCTAGTTAAAAACTATAAATAGAGCTAGAGAGCTCATTTTTGGGGGAGCTTCTTGTAGTTTTGAGCTTGTATGAGAACTTTGTTGCAATAGAAGTGATTCCATTGTCTTACTCTCTTTGTTCTTGCTGTGTGTGCGCGTGTGTGTGTATGTGTGTGCATGTTAGTGTGCTTCGCACTCACACATTTGTGCCTTCACTTGCTCGAGGTCTTCATACCATCCTCATGTCTTCACGGATTGACATTAAAGGAGGTGCTACTCATCACTGAGCTACATACACCTTTGGAGATGAATCATAAACTTAGTGTTTATGAAGGTGAGAAAATTGAAGACATTAAAGAGTATCAAAGCTTGATAGGTAGTTTGATATATGCTACTTATACAAGGGCAGATATCTCATATAGTGTGGGAGTGCTTAGTGAGTTCATGCACTCACTGAGAAGACCACACATGGATGCAGCTAAGAGATTACTTAAGTATCTCAAAGGTACAATGAACGAAGGTATATTCTATCCTTACTCTTCAGATTTGGATATCAAAATCTACCCAGATGCAGATTGGGCAGGAGCTAAGGATGATAGGAAAAGTACATCTGATTACTTAGCATTTGCAGGTTCGAAGCTAGTGTCATGGAGTTCTAAGAAGCAACCAATAGTTGCTTTATCCTCAACTGAAGCAGAGTACAGAGGCTTGACCATAGCAACTCAAGATGCAATATGGTTAAAAGCATTGTATGCAGATTTGGGGCTTGTGAGTTCCAAACCTCACATATTTGGAGATAATGTAAGTTCCATGCATCTAGCGGCAAATCCTATTTTCCATGCGAGAACCAAGCACATAGAAGTCCATTACCACTTCATCAGGGAGAAGCTCATGGCAAAGGAGATTGACATTTCTTTTGTTCCTACTAAAAAGCAAGTAGCAGATATGATGACGAAGGCACTTGATGGAATAAAGCTTTGTAGATTCAAAGCTATGGCAGGTATTCAACCTATCAGAGAATGAAGACTCAAGCATACTTTAGCTTGAGGGGGAGCTGTTGGAACATCAAGCTTACACTATGCTTGAGGTGGATTTGATCTACATCAAAGGCTATCGCGTCAAAAGAATATCCGTTGGAGCTTTTTCTTATGCTCATTTATTGTATTTTTTTGAGAGATTTTTGATGGTTCATTTACCATTGTAAAAGCCTTGAGCTTTACACATGTAAAGGTAGAAAGATAGAGCCCAAATCCCAAGAATTTGTGGTGGTTGAAGTTGCATTCAATCAAGCAATCAATCACCTAAAAGTAGATCAAACTAGATCTTCACTTTTCCTAGATTGTAGGAAAGTGAATTGATTCCCTCCAACAACCATTCCCACCTTCATTTGAATTCAAAATCCACTTGTAGAAGTCGTGGAACACTCCTAGAGTCTATATAAAGACTTGAAATCACTTGTACATTACATGGAAGCAATATACATACACTTGTGACCATCATTGTCTTGCTCTTCAATTCTCTGCATCATCTTCTTTGCCAACAGTAATCTTGCAGAGGCTACTGCTCTCTCTCTAGAGCTTCAAATTGAGTTCAACATGGCTCATTGGAAAGGTATAAGTGTCTAGTTTATGCCTACAAATTTGCATAGCATTTGGTTCCGTATATTGGGAGAAATCTTAGTTTTTCTGTCTCGGGGTCAATCTCTGCATATTCCTAAAAAATAGGAAGTACCACTGGTGAATGTCGCATTCATTCCTATAGCATATTTTGCTTATTCCTTATACTTTTGTGCATTCTATATACTCAAACCTATTTATATCACTCCCATAAAAGGATTTTTTCTAATTGTAATCACGCTGGTCGCTATGGGCATTTGAAGTTCATTGTTTCTTCCATAGATAGTAAGTTTTTTGAGCTAGTCGACCCGCGAACCTATCTGTTTTGTATCGACTCATTCTCCTTGATGCTCCAAAGTACGTAGTGTGTTTCTTTGCACTTATAACATGCTTATAAGGTCTATTTGAGTCTCCATAAGCTCAAGGGCTGGTCTTGTGCCGGTTGGCTTGACCAAACTTCATCGCTTTGAAACACACTTTTCTACCTTCTACAAGCTTCTCCAAGTTCTTTCAATTCCCCCTCTCCTCCCCTCTCCACCAAGCAATACACAAAACTCCATCTGTAAATTATTCGGCAACCTTTGTAAATTCTGTATTCACACCCACTCAAGCACCCACTATCAGTCCACTCTTCACGGTCATTGCACTCGACACAACGTCCAATGACATGGACATATCACCACCCATTGCACCACCACTCACCTCATCCATTTCACCATCACATTTGGGCACATCATATTTCTCCACAGTCACCATTGCATCCACTTTCCCATCCCTATTTCCCCTTCCCCTTGCATCAACACCCACACCCACAACATCTTCACTGACTCCATCGTTAATATTATCACCCACAATCGACACTACATTGCGCCAAATGTTCGCATGTATGACACAAGTTAGAGATGAATTCGCATCTCTAGGCACCAATTAACAGATGCTACAACAAACAACCATAGAGTTATAGGTGCAACTAAACTCATTATCAATCGAGAATGCCTCCCTTAACACGTGCTACCAAGAGCTGTGCCAAGCCTACCATACACTTAAACTAGAAAGTGAACGGAAGACAAAAGAGGCAATTATGAATATCCACAATTTGTTAAGGGCTCAAACCATTCGAAATGCGACACTCACTCGAAACATGGGACTACTAAGACGACACCTAGCAGCAGCCAAAGAAGAGAATCAATGCTCATAGGAACAGAATAGAGAAAACCTTGAAGCAGCTTTAGATCAACCAGACCAACCTCTGAGTCCTAGCCGTTTTAAAGATGTCCCCTCTGAATCTATGAAGATACTATTGGAAGACCATGTCAGACTACTTGAAGATTATGATAATATGCATGAGGCATATCAGAAGCTCAAGGAAGACCACAAAATGCTACAGTTGCAAGCACCTGTACAGCAAGCACTACCAGCTCCTGAGGCAACATCTCCACAGATCATACAGGAACTAAATGCTTTACACGCTCAGGTCCTTACCCTTCAAGCACAAATTACTTCCTTTTCTGAACTCCGTAGGCCTGATTCCCCACCCGAACTCCCAACGGAGGAAGAAACTGTGTCTATCCCGGTGGAGGAAACCTATGAAGAAGCCTACAAACCACAACCCATCCCAGGCGGACGTGTCACGGCTGAAGGCCAGACCACCTTTGAACTCCCTACCCCCGCATGGATGAAGACTGTAGAAGAACTTGGACAGACCCACTCAGCACGTGTGGAGGCTCAATTACATGCCATGGCTATGATAGAGGAACACATGTTACAATCCCCTTACTTTGCTCACTTGGCCCCTCGCAGGTATATATCTGGCCACGAGCTTCAATATAAGCCATAGTTCATGTTAATGGCAGAATACCAATTGGTGATCGAAAAGGAGACATGCAAGAAACACTCACATGCAACTCAGTTTGAGCCTGATGACTTGCCATCAGAAGCGCAGTGTGGAGAAATCTTTCAACCAACTTGGTGCCAGGAATTACTACAACAATATCCAGAAATGATAAGTAGATGGGTAAAGGCACCCCTTCATTTAAAGTATAATCCATGTTGGGGACCGATACCAAGACGTTGCTCCTGGAAGGCCTTCGAAATCAAAGTACAGAACAACAAGCAGTGCCAAGACTGGCTAAATTATCTGTATTTCACTCCACCCATTGGACCGCCCACTGTTGGATATATGATGGCAACTATTTGCCACTTGCTCCCCCGCTTACGCCGAATGGATGATGTTGCCATGCATATGACTGTCAAAGTATTTGACATGATGCAAATTGTTTTAAAATCTTTCGTTGCATCAAGGCACCACACGTTAACACCCCGAGATTCGAGCATGGTAATCAGGATTTAGCATATGATATGATCATGACACCATCACTCTGGGTGTGTTATGCCTGGCATTGTTGAATCAAGTATTTACCGACATGCTATAAAATGACATTGGAAGAGATGTTTACTATCGGTTTTTGGGAGTACCATTCCGAGGTGTTCATAAGTAGGCCCACACACCTACTCCAATTATTTGCCTATGAACAACTGGTGTACTCCACGCACTACAGACTCCCACCACCAGATGAACCTCAACCCATAGAGTGGGAAAAACTCAAAGTAGATCTTGCAAGAGGTATTCGCATTTCAGAGCACACCCTTGCTCATGACCTCCTATAAAACTATATCCGACAGAGCTCGCAACAAGGTATTATCGAGGACGACAGAAGCGAGAGGGAGGGGGGTGTTGGCAGTAGCCCGAGGCACAGACGGCGAGGAAGTATGTGAAGGCGGATCACAACGAAGTAGTGGGGAGCCAAGCAGATTATTTTTTCAAAGAAATATGTTTTGTATTACTTTTTCAAAAACTCTCAACAATGATTTTCATCACTCTTGTATCATATGTAACATAGAACAACCACTTTTGTAATCATATGCTCCATTTTGTGCAAGCCGAGGAGTCCTCGAGCTTGAGGAGCTTAGTTAGAACAAGCCTACCAATTTTGGTTATTTTTAGACCTCGTTTAGACCTCTAAATAGTACCTAGAACCTATTTTTTAACTATGTCGGTCACTAGATGTGAAACCGGTCAAAACTAGTCTAAAAACTATAAAGAGATCTAGAGAGCTCATTTTTGGGATTAGCTAATGAGGCTCCAAGGAGAGGGCTTGAATTATCCCACATATGGAGTGCATTCAGCTGATGAAGGCTTCAAAAAGCACTTCAAAGTTCAAGATTGTTACAACGAGCAAGCTTGAAAAAGCTGACAGAGTCTTCTCTCATGTGCAACCGAGCACTTGTTTGGGCACAATTGAATACTCATAGAGCCCCGGCCTCATCTGCATATATGATGTTCCAAGTGGTGTTTGCATGACTTGTGGGAAATCAAGAGCTGATTCTTTTAGTAGAGAAAACAATCCTAGAGGGTTCTTTCATGGTGTCTCTCTCTATAGTACCTCACTAACTAGGCAATAAGCTAATACTAATTTTGTGTCTAGACAACAAGCTTAGTCTAAAATCAATCTAGGGAACAAGCTAACCTAGTCCACAATGGGTCACAGATGCATGTATCCACACAAACAACTCCACTATATATGCTAATTCACAGGCTAAGGGGAAGGGTAAGGAGAATTATTCAAGTGTTCCCTCCACATGGATTCTAATCCAAGGACTTGTAACCTTGGGAGTCACATGAAATCACATGGCTCTCACATGGATTTTAAAAGGATTTCTCTCAAACTTGTATTTGCAAGTCCAAAGGTTTGAGAGGCTTTGCTAAGGGCTAAATACCATACCCTTATGAAATATCAATTCTAAGGGTCAAAAAAATTCAATTAGGAATAAATAAATAATCAATGGTTCACCTAGAACCCAAGGATTAGTTCCAACATTTTCTAACCCTTAGAACCCATATATTAAGTCTTCCAAATCCGTGTTTTATATAAGAAACTCCATCAAAGGATACTCTAATGGGTTTTTTAGAGATTTCATTTTCAACCATTCGTAGCTTGATAATGTTCTCTTAGTTACTTCTTTCTACAAGCATATAATTTTGAAAACAATTAGTTTCACAATTTCCTATCAATCATTTTTCTCATTTGCTCGGTTTTGGGGAAACTTTGCCAAAATTTTCCTAGGAAATTGAGACTTAGTCACATTTCAAATAGTTAGTGGTGGTTGGTCATCTCTAGTGTGATTAGTATTCTAGTCATTTATTCATCACCATGGTATCATAGGTTTTAGGAAATTAGATGGCTTAGGGTCTAGTGCAAGCATCTTCGAGAAGAGCTATAAATTGCAAGAATAAGACCATTTTGAGATCCATAAGTTTGATGGGACTAACCTCTGTCTATGGAAGAATCAAAAGTGATGTCTTGATATAGAGAAGACAATGGAAGTTATTTGATGCAAGTGGATTAGAACTTGCATAGGCATTGTTAATAGTGCACATGGAGGCAAGAATATCTATAATGACATATCTAGTTCAGTTCTCAATGAAGAGATTCAAAGGAATTCTATGTTTGCCACACATAATAGAATCAATCATGTGGTGGAAGAAGTAAAGATTTTAGATCTTATAGCTTTGAATTACCTCTTGGGTAGGATGGAGTATATTCTATATAAAGGAAGCACTCACTAAATGTGCTATTTAGTCTTGAAGCAAGTGGGTGTAAGCCACTCTCACAACCCATGGGTGCAAACAAAAATCTAAGTGCTGATGAAGAAGAATCTACTGAAGACATTGGTTTTTATAGGATTATAATTGTTTCACTAATTTATGCTACCATAACAATACCTAACCTTGCTAATGCAGTTGAATTTCTCTCTCAATTATTGCATGCTCAAGCACAAGAGCACGTGCTTGATACAAGGAAAGTACTAAGATAAATCACAGAAACTATTGACCAAGGACTACTTTATGCATATGGTGAGACTTTGAATGTCAAAGGGTTTTCTAATTATAACTGAAAGTTTTAAAGGATGATAGAAGGAGCACTTTAGACTATGTATTCATGATGGACATCAAATTTATATCTTGGACACCAAAGAAACAACCAACTATGGATTTGAGTTGAATGTAGAGAAGTTGCACTTTCCACATGAAATTATATGGATTATGAATCTCTTAAGAATCTTGATATGAAGGTTTATGTATTTCCACCCTATAGAGACAACATGTCAGACATACATCTAGCCAATGACCCACTATTTTATGTTAGGAGGAAGAAAATTGAAGTAAGCTTCATCAAAGAGAAATGGTTAGCCAAAGAAGTCGATGTCAACATGAATGATCAAATACTAGACATGATGAGCAAGTTTATAGTTCCAAAACACTCTTACCATTAGTGTCCATGTGAAGGAAAAATGGCCATCAGACACTTTTGTAAATGTTCTGTAATAAAACATATAGTGGCCTAGTCCATTGCCTTTGTGAAAGCTAGGAGATCTTAGATATGCTCTCTATGTATAATGTAGTTCTTTTGTTATGAAGGTTTGATCGGAGTAGTGTGCTCATCATCAAGTTTAATTTATCTACTATGTGGGCATCATTACAAACCTCTAGAAAAGGAGAATACATCGTGGTGCATCACCATTGCACCACTTCATTGGTATTAGAGAAATTTGAAGCAAAATGTTTTTTTGTTGTTGTGCGAGCAAAGGGAGCACCCACCCACCCACCAGTGGTTTTCCCCAAGGCTTACAAAAAAGCCAGCGACCAAGGTATAGACCTTGGCATAGCTTCTTCCTTGATTTAGTTCTACTCTTATTTCATTGACCATTCTTTTCCTTGTTCTTGCTCTTGACATGTTATTGATTCTTTACTTGGTAATAATTGCAAACATTATTATTGTCCCTTCACACATGAATGTGCTTTTCTTCTTAGACTTTGATCTTCAACTTTATGTCCAATTTGTGATTGATTCTCCAACATCTCCCCCTCACCCACTCTGGGTGCCAAGCATAGGCTTTCTACGGATCTCCTCACTCAAGAGTGCTCCACATTTGTCCTCATACAATAGTCTACCACTAGGTGCACTATTGCCAATAGCTGTGCAAAACATATGCCATGATGATGACAATGTGCATAGCAACAAGAATACTTTCATTTCATTATCCATCTCCATTTTCTAAGCCTGTAGCTGAGAGAATATAGCATCAAACTCATATAGTTGAGGAGCAACATTGTTTGTGCCCTTGATGAAAAGTTCATATATCTTTCTCATCAAATATACTTTATGTGATGTGTTTCTTTTTCATATGTATTGCATAATTTCTTCTAAAGCTCCTCTACACTTTCATGGTCCATTACTATAAAGTAAACATTATCTGACAAGTGCGATCATATTGTAGACCTAGCCATTTCATCCAACTCATCCCAATCATTATCATCCATATCAATATGGTTCTTTGAGATTCCATTTACCAGTTTCCACTCCCTCCTTTGAATCATCACATATTTAATTTGATTCTTCCATAGAGAAAAGTTTATGCCATCAAATTTATGAATCTCAAATTGATCTTTGCCTTGCAAGTTATAGCTCCTCTTGGAAACACTAGAACTGACCATGATCCACCAGATCTGCATGAGATCTCTAATGCCATGATCATAGAGAATTGACTGGAATTATAATGGGGCAAGAATATTCCAAACACCAATAAGGCTCAAAAAAGGATGAATAAGTGTCAGATTCAGAGAAAAAATTGACAGAGTCTCTCCAAAAAAATGGATCAATGAAAAAGAAAGGCCAACCAAAAGGATTATGTGAGAATGTATGTGTGCTCACATTGATAGCCACTGTATGGTTGAAAACCTAAAATCTACAAAACTTTGCCAGTGGCTCCTATGCAAAATGAGCATATGACGAGTGTCAAAAACTCATAAAACTCTGAATACTGGGACGTAAACAACACAATGAATCATCGGCTCCATTTCATATAACTATTTAATGGAAAGAAGGCAACTAAGCTTCTCGACCACCTATGAACAACTAGCATACATCTCCTATGGCAAGGTTGTGTAAGTTTTCCCCCTACATCATGAAAGAGAACCCAACATCTCAATTTCTCCTAACTAAGGAAACCTTACCATTACCCTCTTTATCAATGTCAAAGGCTTTATGAAAAAATGAAACCACTATATGAATGACCACATGGACGTAGAGAAGTACTATCCACAAAAGCATACATAGTGCATATGTGTTCAATATATGCAATAAAATGGCACTAAAGGGCTGTATTTATAGCCCAAACACTAGCCAACAACACCTACAATTGTCTGTCAACTCTGTTCTTTAGACCCACAAAAAAATTGCATAAACTTGCAATGGCTGCTCCCACCACAACTGAAAACCCTTCCAAGAAATTTGTGGCAAGACTCAAAAGCTGACAATTCAGCAATAAAGTGAAATGTATACACTACTGAGGAGACACTACCTTAAGTGCCTCTAGCTCCAAGATTGATCTTTGAACCAATATTTCAACCATGTATTCTTAAACTCATAAAACTGCAAGTACTAACATGTAAACCTGCATAGTGAATCATTGACTCCATTGCATATAACCACTTAATCTAAAGAAGCCAACTAGGGTTATCGACCACCAATGAACATCTAGCATACATTCTATGACAAGGCTATGTAATTTTTCCACCTACATCACCAAAGAGACCTCGACATCTGGGTCTCTCCCATTTAAGAGAACCTCACAATGACCCTCTATCAACACCAAAGACTTTATGAAAAAATCAAACCAGTATATGAATGACCACATGAACGTACATAAGCAATATCCACAAAAACATACATATTGTGTATGTGCTCGATATATGTGAGAAAATGGCATTGAAAGGCTGAATTTACAACCCAAACACTAGTCAACAACGTCTACAAGTGTCTATCAACTCTATTGTTTAGACCCAGAAAACAAAACTACATAAAGTTGTTGTGGCTGCTCCCACCATAACTGAAAGCCTTCCAAGAAATTTGTAGCAAGACTAAAAAAAAGATATTGAGTGCCATCATTTTGATAAGAAAGGACATATGAAGAAAGACTACTATGCATGAAAGAATGCTAAAGGTAAAACAAAAAATGTTGATGGGCATGTTAAACAATTACTTGCACCATCTGCTTTGACTATGCAGATAGAAGAAATTAGCACTATTTTTGATGATGCTAATGTGCTGACACTTGACAATACTATGCCTAGTGAGGCTCTTATGGATGATTCTCTTTCCCACACATGGATACTGGATTCTGATGCTTCTTTCCATGTGAGCCCACATAGAGAATGGTTCTCTACTAATGCAGCAAAGTCTCTTGGTACCATGAGACTTGGTGATTCTTGCCGGTGTGACGTTGGGATTCGAGATGTGGTTGTGTAGTTTACTAATGGTTTTCTATGCTCATGTTGACATATTTAGGTAGTGATGTGTGTGAACACACTAGGACTACCGGGGCACTTTTTTCCCTCTTTAGGAGGTTTTTTCCCCCGGCTTGTATATATGCCTATTGCCCTAATGGACTACTTAGCTTTGTACATTGTCTAGTAATACATTCAGTATTGTGTGTTGTACTCCAAGCTTCTTCTTCTTCCTTGTGCTGTTCGCATGCTTCCGCAGACATCTAACTCCAACAATTGGTATCAAAGCAGGTCTTCGCTTCATCTAGGGTGCTCTCGACACTCCTCCATTTGTAGTCTTAAAATCGCATGAATTTACATGAGCATACTCAGCATGTTTTTGAGATAAAAAAATCTTCGCTATGTCGTGCCGAAATCACGATCTGAGCTCGTTTCGGCCTTTGAACGCACTATCATAGTGCTTATGCAGGCTATTTTGTCTTTTTGTGCCAAAGATATATACGAGTTTCTATTCGCTACTATAAGCGTCTCGAAGTCTGCTACATGTCTAGTGGAATTCGTATGGGCAGTTTTGTTCAACTTTTTGAGATACAGTCAATTTTATGCATCAAGGTATTTTAGTCACCGGACATGGCTGAAAGCAGTGATGTATTCCGTATGTTGGCTATTGAGGATAAGTTGGATGGTACCAACTACCCGTTATGGGCTTATATGATGCGACATGTGTTGGTTGCAAAAGGACTGTGGAACATTGTGCAGGGTGTCGAAAAACGTCCTATCACACCTGCAACTGTTACAATCACAGGTACTGAAGCTGATGTAGAAGGTGTCGAAGATGATGATATTCTGCATATTCCTATTCGTGCTGTGATTTCTGCTGCACCTACTGCAGAGCAGATTCCTTGGGATGGCAGAGATACCCAGGCACATGCATTGATAGCTTTGTCTGTCAAACGTGCCATTATTCCTCACATTCGCTCTTGCAGAACAGCTAAGGATGCTTGGGATACACTTACCACATTGTACCAAGCTAGGAATGAGGCTCGTGTTGCTTACCTCCGAAAACAGTTGGAGAGTGAGCACATGAATGAAGGTGATTCTATGGATAGTTTCCTAACGAAGATCAAAGACTTGAAGGAACATTTGATTTTTGGTGATGAGGTTGTACCAGATAGCTCACTTGTGCAGACCATTTTGAATGGTCTTCCTGATCCAAATCAGAGTTTTGCTTGTACTCTTCGGTTGATGATGAAAGGCAATCCAAATGCCTTATCAATTGAGGAGTTGGTCTCTGTTCTGTTGCAGGAAGATCAATCCAGGTAGAACAAGTCCATTATGTGAGTTGCAGATCAAGCTTTCCTGGCTAGTCAGAAGGGCAAAGGAAAATGGAGCTCTTCAACTAGTAAGCAGAAATCTGCTAATTCTGCACATTGGAAGAAGGAAGATAAAGATGAGAAGAAATCAGAAAAGCAAAAATTGTTTTGTAAGTATTGTAAAGGAAATTATCACATCATAAAGAACTATCCAAAACTGGCCGCTAAAGAGGCAAAGAAGAAAGATGCTAGAATGGTTGTTGTAGAGGCCTCTACACCAAAAACAGAGTCTGCTAATCTTGTGCAGGAAGAAGAATGGGCGTTTACTACTGTCTACAGTTTTGGCCCATCTTCTCATGAGCAGTGCATGTCTGCAGTAGACTCAGATGTTTGCCAGTATTTTGACCATGGGGCGACCAAACATATTACCTCGTAGCGTAGTTTCTTGTCTTCACTCGAGCGTGCCCCTACAGGGAATACTATTACATGCGCCAACAACTCCTCTTATCCTGTTATGGGAGTTGGTAAGATCATTTTGACTATTGCTGATGGTAGTTTTTTCACTTTTTAAGATGCTTTATTTGTGCCAGGGATCAAGAAGAACCTATTAGCAGTTTTTGCATTAGCCAAGATTGGCTTGGTTGTGAAATTTGTTGATGACGGGTGTACAGTTCAAGATCTGTCAAATGGCGATGTGATTATTGCTTCTGGCATTTTATGTCATGGGTTGTATAAGCTCATAAACTATGAAAGACCTGTAAATGATTTGTCATGTGCAGTAAATGATTCTCAGGCTATGTCATATGCAAAGCTTTGGCATGCACGCTTTGGTCATCTGAATTTTGCTAGTTTGCTATGCCTCCAGAAATCTGAAATGGTGTCCTCTTTGCCCAAACTTGAGGCACCTAGAAAACATGTTTGTGAAGGCTGTATTTTGGGCAAAATGCAGCGTTCATCCTTTCCAAAAGATGGTTCGGTTCGGGCTACTAAAAAATTGCAGCTTCTACATAGTGATGTTTGTGGTCCTATGCAAACACCTTCTTTTGGCAATTATCTTTACTTCGTGACTTTCATCGATGATTTTTCTAGGCATGCATGGGTATATCCATTGAAGGCAAAGTCCAAAGTGTTCATGTGCTTCAAACAGTTTTTGGTTTTGGCTGAAAATGTGTCAGCATGTAAAATGGGCACCCTCCGTTCTGATTGAGGGGGGGAATATTATATGTCTTCTAATTTTAATGTATTTCTGGCTGAACGTGGGATGAAACACCAGTTACAGTGCCCTATACACCTCAATAGAATGGAGTTGCTGAACGAAAGAACAGGTCACTCATGGAGATGGTGAGGTGTATGGTCAAGAGTCAGGCTTTACCACATAGTTTCTAGCTTGAGGCTGTCATGTGTACAACATACGTACTGAACAGGTGTCCCACTAAAGTGCTGTAGTCTATCACTCCATATGAGGCTTGGCATGATCGCAAGCCATCTGTTGCTTATCTACATATTTTTGGTTGTTTGGCATATGCATTAGTGCCTGAACAACATCACAGAAAATTGGATGATAAAGCAGTAAAATGTATTTTTGTTGGGTACATTTTTGAAAGTAAAGGCTATCGTCTGTATCATCTACAGACTAAACACATTCTGGTTAGTGGTGATGTTGCTTTTGTGGAAGATGCTATTCAGCCATTGCTTTCATGTACTAACGAGACGTCTGTTAGCTCCAAAGACATGTATGATACTTTGCTGCCTCTTTTTACAGGTGGACAGTCTAGTGCTGGTCCCAATGAGGCAACTTCTCAACCTTTGCAGGTTTCATGTGATGATGCAGATCATTCCATTTTTGATGCAGATTTACATGATGCACTAGTTGATGAGAGAGCTGATATTGAGCAGGCAAAAACTATGCCAAAATGGCTGGTGCAGACTTTGCATGACAACAAATTAGATGCACCTTTACCATATCATATAGTTCAGGCTCTCATAGTGCCTCTTTTGCATCAGATTGCTATGCTATGGCTACATCTAGTCTCTATGATGAGAATGAGCCTGTTTCATTTGATGAAGCACAAAACTTAGAAAATTGGATGGCTGCTATGCAATCTGAATATGATGCTATAATGCAGAATGGTACATGGTCTTTATGTGACTTGCCTCCTGGAAAGAAGGCCATTGGCACTAAGTGGGTATACAAGCTGAAGCATAAACCGGATGGTACAGTTGACAGGTATAAGGCTAGGCTTGTTGCAAAGGGTTATGCACAAGAAAGAGGCATTGATTTTGATGAGACCTTTGCACCTACATGCCGTATGACTACTGTTCGGAGCATCTGTGCACTTGCAGCTCATCATGGTTGGAATGTACATTAGTTGGACATTAAAACAACATTTCTGAATGGTGACTTGCATAAAGAAGTGTATGTTTTCAGCCTCGTGGCTTTGTGTAGAAAGGGCATGAAAACCAGGTGTGCAGGTTAAAGAAGGCATTATATGGTTTAAAGCAAGCACCACGTGCTCGGTATGAGAAGATACATGCCTATCTGATTGCACATGGTTTTGAGAATAGTCCAACTAAAAGCACCTTATATGTTAAGCGTGCTAATGATGTGCTTCTGATCATTGTTGCCTATGTTGACGACATGCTGCTCATTGGTCCTATTGAGAAGCATATTGCTGATTTTATGGTTGATTTGCATGCCTCATTTGAGATGTCTGATTTGGGGCATTTGTATCACTATTTGGGCATTCAGTTTATGCAAGTTGATGGTGGAATGGCTTTGTGTCAAACTAAATATATTGACACATTATTGCAACATTTTGGCCTTGAAGGCTGTAAGCCTATTGCCACTCCTATGGAGATAGGTTTACGATTGAGTCTTCATGATGTTGGAGATGCATTTGATGCTGTTCTCTATTAGCAAGCTGTTGGGTTCTTGATTTACTTATGCATTACTCAGCTAGATATTCAATTTGCTGTCTCACAGATGTGCAGGTTTATGCATTGTCCAGGAGTCAAGCATTGGCAGACAGCTAAGCGCATCTTTCTCTATTTAAGTGGTACTTGACTACTTGGGTTGTTTTATCCCAAGGGGGGATCACTACCGCCATATTTGCATGCTTTTTCTGACTCTGATTGGGTTGGTTGCTATGACACTCGTGTGTCCACTAGTGTCTTTTGCTTCATGCTTGGTAGCTCATGTATATCTTGGTTGAGCAAGAAGCAACCTATTGTGGCCACTTCCAGTTGTGAGGCTAAGTATAGGGAAGCTTTCACAACGACTGTTGAGTGTGTATCACTATGTCAGGGAGAGGTTCTCTGCTGGGGAGATCAGCTTGACATATGTGCCCACGTAGGAGAACATTGCAGACCTTTTCACGAAGGCTGTGCCTAGGGAGAAGTTTGAAGCTTTCCGCAAAGCTTTGGGCTTACTTCCTTTTGTGGAGTGATTTCCACATAGCTTGGCACTTTCTTATACATGAGTGCTAGCTCCTTGTTCACCGCATCACTCCCAGGGGGGATTTGTTGATATATTTAGGTAGTGATGTGTGTGAATACACTAGGACGGTCGGGACACTTTTTTCCCTCTTTAGGAGGTTTTTTTCCTCCGGCTTGTATATACGCCTATTGCCCTAATGGGATACTTATCTTTGTACATTCTCTAGTAATACACCAAGCTTCTTCTTCTTCCTTGTGCTGTTCGCGTGCTTCCGCAGACGTCTAACTCCAGTAGCCAACTCCTTTCACATATCAAAGGGCAATATGGTTATTGCAAAAGTAAACAATGTATTCTTTATTTGTATCATAGAAAGAACACTTGTTAAGTATTACTAAACAACCTATGGCTTGTATTAGGCATGGCCATTTGGGTCACATATCTCATAGTGGAACGAAAACATTTCTCGTTCTGGTTACTTATTTGTGCCATCTTTCTCTAATTTTCATTTTGTGAGCATTTTCAATATGGAAAGCAAACTAGGAATGTTCATAAGACACACATTGACTCTTCAATTCAACATTTAAATCTCATTCATAAAGGTGTGTGTGGTCATGTGCCTAGAAGGTCATTAGGTGGTCCTCTTTAATTTTGTTGGAACATCAAGCATACACTATGCTTGAGGTGGATTTGATCTACATCAAAGGCTATCGTGTCGAAAGAATATCCGTTGGAAAGTTCTTTTATTTATGCTCACGTATTGTACTTTTTTAAAAAAGTTTTTTCATGGATCTTTTACCATTCTAAAAGCTTTGAGCATTACACATGTAAAAGTAGAAAGATAGAGTCCAAATCCCACGAATTTGTGGTGGTTGAGTTGCATTCAATCAAGCAATCAATCACCTAAAAGTAGATCAAACTAGATCTTCACTTTCCTAGATTGTAGGAAAGTGAATTGATTCCCTCCAACAACCATTCCCACCTTCATTTGAATTCAAAATCCACTTGTAGAAGTCGTGGAGCACTTCTAGATTCTATATAAAAACTTGAAATCACTTGTACAATACATGGAAGCAATATACATACACTTGTGACCATCATTGTCTTGCTCGTTCAATTTTCTGCATCATCTTCTTCACCAACAATAATCTTGCAGAGGCTGCTGCTCTCTCTACAAAGCTCCAAATTGAGTGCAAGATCGCTCATTGGAAAGGTATTAGTGTCTAGTTTATGCTTGCAAATTTTCATAGAATTTGGGTCAGTAAATTGGGAGACATTTTCTGTCTCGGGGTCAATCTCTACGTATTATTGAAAAATAGGAGGTACCACCGTTTAGTGTCTGATTCATTCCTATAGCATATTTTGCTTATTCCTTATAATTTTGTGCATTATGTACAATAAACCCCTTGTGTATCACTCCCATAAAAGGATTTTTTCTAATTGTAATCATGCTGGTCGCTATGCGCATTTGAAGTTCATTGTCTCTTTCATAGATAGTAAGTTTTTTGAGCTACTCGACCTGCGAACCTATCTGTTTTGTATCGACTCATTCTGATTGATGCTCCAAAGTACATAGTGCATTTATTTGCACTTATTGCATGCCAATAAGGTCTATTTGAATCTCCATAAGCTCAAAGTCTTGTCTTGTGCCAATTGGCTAGACCAAACTTCATCGCATCAAAATGCACTTTTCTACCTCCTAGAAGCTTCTCGAAGTTCTTTCAACTTTGTCACTTTTATAGATGATTCTACTAGAAAAGTATGGGTATATCCTATCAACTCAAAGGAAGAGGTGTTCCGTACTTAAAAAAAAAATCTTGCTTTAGTTGAGACTAAAAAAGGAACTAAGCTCAAGGCTTTATATTCATATAATGGAGGTGAGTATGCCTCACATGAATTGAAACTTTTCTGCTAGTTTAGAGGAATTCTCAGAGAGTTTACAAATCCTTATACCCCGGTAGTGAATGGTGTAACTAAGAGGATGAATAGAACTATTAAGGATAGAGTGGTTTCTATGCTGCATCATTTCACAAGGCTTTTATGTAGAAGAAATCTTGACCATAGTTCATGTGATTAAACTTTGACCTAGTACTACCAAAAGCTAAAGCTTGTTGGAAAACAGTGTACAAAATGAATCCAAAACTCATTAAGTAGCTTCTATATGCTTTGTATGTTATAGATCCCTTTACAACAAAAGGTGTGAGAGCCTCAGATAAAGAGAAACACTCCCATCCAAATGACTTGGGATCGAGTCTGGACGGGTGCAGTACATGGGCGGCAGCATGAAAATGATAGTTTTTTTAATTGTCTAAAATTAGCACCAATTTAGTTCGTAATTGCCATTTTTAGATATCGCATGTGTTTTAATTTCTTGCACAAGCTTGTATAGAGGTGCTTTTCAAGGAACACTCAAGCAATATAAGAAGGTCATGGCTCACTTTGATAACCATTATCGCAAGCTTCAAGGCTCTAGCATTGGAGGTCAAGATCTCTAAAAGGAGGTCTATACTCTTGGAGGAGATCTTAGAGGTGATCAAGGAGGAGGTCGTCTACTTGGATGAAGTGTTCTTACAAAGTTGGAGGAGGTGTGCTCTACATGCGAGACATATGGAGGAGTTCGTTTCAGCCAAGATACTGTGAGTAATAAGTATACATCTTTCCTCACTTGTTCATTAACTAGTTTTTGATTTAGAATAGTCAAAATTCGGGTTTGCTGTAAAACAATTATAAATTGTTTATATTCTCCATATTCTAACATGCACACTCTTCATACCTCTAAGGAACACAATCTCTTTTATCTAGTTCCTATTTCTACCTAGTTTTAGATATTGTCAGTTTGTATCTTATTCATACATTGTGATTTGACATTGGAATATAATTAGTGTAGTTGAGCATTCTAGCTTATTGTACACTTTGAAAGATCTTGTCTATTATCTCTCTATCTCTCATTCATCATCTTTTTGAGTATTATGGTGTGTATGATAAGGTTCATGTGTTGGAAGATCCTGTAAACCTGTGATTATTGTTATTGAGGCCCACCCCGCTTCCAAGATTTGGTATCAGAGCATAGTTGACATACACCCTTAAGAAGATGAGTGACTATAGACTTGAGAATGAAGACAAGCTTGCAGGAATGTCTAATTATCCAATTTGGAGTTTTATGATGATGAATCTATTAGTATCAAAGGACTTATGGAATAATGTAAGTGGCACTTATCCAATGCCAAGACAAGTCAAAGAAGATGTTAATTCATCTTCTAGAAGACCTGCTGTTCTTATTTCTGTTCAATAAGAGGCTACTGAAGAAGAAGAAACCACTTCATCATCAAGGATCAGTGGTAATACTATCATATTACTTCCTATGGAAGAGTAATCCGAATGGGATTCAAAGGATGCTCTATCACTTTTGTATATTGCAATGGGAGTCAAGAGGCATATTATACCCCAAATAAGGTCTTGTAGAACCTCTCATCATGCTTGGTTGGAGTTAGATCAGAATCTCTATTAGAGCAAAAGCCTTGCTAGGAAAGCTCATCTAAGGAGACAACTGGCCAACACAAGGATGAAACTTGGTGAATCAGTTCAGACACATATTTTGAAGCTCAAAGGAGATCAGTTACTCAATGTTGGACTCAAAATTTCAGATGAAGAGATGCTAAACACACTTCTAAACTCACTTCCATCTACATATCATGCTTTCATTACTTCTTCATCTCTCTTTATAAGAGATAGAGAACTTTCATTTGAAGAGATATAGTTCATGTTACTTGAAGATGAAGATAAACAAAAAGGTATGGAAGAGAATGATGAAGCCATGTTGTCATTGTTGAAGGGGAAGGAAAGAAAGTTTATCAATCTTTCTCCTAATGCTTACTCTACACCCAAAGAAACATCTTGGACTACATCGCATTCAAAGAAAGGAGTAAGCAATTACTGTAAGAAACTAGATCATTTCATAGCAGAATGCAAAACAAGGATTTTTAATGAGAAGAAGAAAGCATCCGATAATAGTGCTGAAGATGATCCAAAACCTAAATCTTCAAAGGTAGATTCATATGCATGTGTTACTATTGAAGAAGTAGTTTTTGATCAAGTAGCATTAAATACAACCTCAAATAATCCTTAGATTTTTTAATCTAGAGCTACTAAGCATATGATAGGTTGCAAAAAGATATTTTCTTCCCTTTCTAACTCTTTGGTAGAAGAGTAACCATTGCAAATGGTCATGATTTGGATGTTGTAGGTGTTGGAGAACTGAACCTTAAGTCAAGAATAGGTAGAAATTTCACAATCTCTAATGTTCTTTATGTAGAAATGAAGAAGAGTTTACTCTCTGTCTCTATTTTCTTGTTAGATGGTTACAAAGTTATTTCTAAGAAAGATTCATGTCTGATCCTCTTGCCTAATGAGGAGAATTGTCTACGTCAAGGTGAAAATAGAAGTGGAATATTTGTATTGTCCAAAATAGGTCATGCTAATATTGCTAGGTCTTCTACACCTAAGGAGAACGTGAAGTTATGGCATGCTAGATTTGGTCATATCAGTTACACAACTCCAAGCATATCAAAGATCAAGGTGTGGTGAAGTGTTTGCCTATTTTTGCTTTACTAGATGATGCACACTCATGTGAAGGATGTCTTGAAGGAAAGCTTCACAGACTTCCTTTCAACAAGCATGGATACATCATGGCCACAAGGAAGCTGTAGATCATACATTCGGATGTGAATGGCCCAATGGGATCATATCCATTCAACGTTACATGTAAGTTACTTTTATTGATGATTTCTCAAGATATTCGTGGATTTATGGTCTTAAAGTGAAGTAAGAGGTTTTTCCTACTTTTAAGAAATTCTTAGCTATGGTTGAAAATGAAAGTTAGTCAAAGGTCCGAATTTTGAGAGGTGATAGAGGAGGAGAGTACATGTCAAAAGACTTTAAAGTCTTTTATTGAAGACAAAGGTATCCCTATGTCAACTCACTATTGCTTACATGCTAGAACATTTCATAGAAAAATGCAAAAAAAGATTTTTAATGAGAAGAAGAAAGCCTCAGGTAATAGTGCTGAACATGATCCAAAAACAAAATCTTCAAAGGTAGATTCATATGCATTTTTTACTATTGAAGAAGTAGGTTTTGATCAAGCACCATTAAATACAACCTCAGATAATCCTTGGATTTTTTATTCTAGAGCTACTAAGCATATGATAGGTTGCAAAAAGGTATTTTCTTCCCTTTCTAACTCTCTGGTAGAAGAGTGATCATTGTAGATGGTCATGATTTGGATGCTGTAGGTGTTGGAGAACTGAACCTTAAGTCAAGTGCAGGTAGAAATTTCACAGTTTCTAATGTTCTTTATGTACTAGACATGAAGAGGAATTTACTCTCTATCTCTATTTTCTTGTTAGATGGTTATAAAGTTGTTTCTAAGAAAGATTCATGTCAGATCTTCTCACCTAATGAGGAGCATTTTCTACTTCAAGGTGAAAATAGATGTATCATGTTTGTATTGTCCAAAATAGGTCATGCTAATGTTGTTAGGTCTTCTACAGCTAAGGAGAACATGAAGTTATGGCATGCTAGATTTGGTCATATCAGTTACACAGCTCTCAAGCATATCAAAGATCAAGGTGTGGTGAAGTGTTTGCCTACTTTTGCTTTACTAGATGATGCACAATCATGTGAAGGATGTCTTGAAGGAAAGCTTCATAGACTTCCTTTCAAGAAGCATGTATACATCATGGCCATAAGGAAGCTCTAGATCATACATTTGAGCGTGAATGGTCCAATGAGAGAAGACTCCATTCAAGGTTACATGTAAGTTACTTTAATTGATGATGTCTCAAGATATTCATGAATTTGTGGTCTTAAAGTGAAGTAAGAGGTTTTTCCTACTTTTAAGAAATTCTTAGCTATGGTTGAAAATGAAAGTCATTCAAAGGTCCAAATTTTGTGAAATTATAGAGGAGGAGAGTACATGTCTAAAGACTTTAAGTATTTTCTTGAAGAAAAAGGTATCTGTCATCAAGTCAGTATTGCTTTCATGCCAGAACATTTCATAGCAGAATGCAAAACAAGGATTTTTAATGAGAAGAAGAAAGCATCACATAATAGTGCAAAAGATGATCCAAAACCTAAATCTTCAAAGGTAGATTCATATGCATGTGTTACTATTGAAGAAGTAGCTTTCGATCAAGCAACCTTAAATAAAACCTTAGATAATCCTTGGATTTTTTTTCTAGAGCAACTAAGCATATGATAGGTTGCAAAAAGGCATTTTCTTCCTTTCTAACTCTCTGGTAGAAGACACATTGTCATGATTTAGATGTTGTAGGTGTTGGAGAACTAAACCTTAAGTCAAGAGCAGGTAGAAATTTCACAATTTTTAATGTTCTTTATGTACCAGACATGAAGAAGAATTTACTCTCTATGTCTATTTTCTTGTTGGATGGTTATAAATTTGTTTCTAAGAAAGATTCATGTTAGATCCTCTCACCTAATGAGGAGCATTGTCTACTTCAAGGTGAAAATAGAAGTGGCATGTTTGTATTGTTCAAAATAAGTCATGCTAATGTTGCTAGGTCTTCTACAACTAAGGAGAACATGAAAATATGGCATGCTAGATTTGGTCATATCTGTTACATAGATCTCAAGCATATCAAAGAACAAGGTGTGGTTAATTGTTTGCCTACTTTTGCTTTACCAGATGATGCACATTCATGTGAAGGATGTCTTGAAGGAAAGCTTCACAAAATTCCTTTCAAGAAGCGTGTATACATCATGGCCACAAGGAAGTTGTAGATCATAAATTCGGATGTGAATGGTCCAATGAGAGCAGATTCCATTCAAGGTTACATGTAAGTTACTTTAATTGATGATTTCTCAAGATATTCATGGATTTACAATCTTAAAGTGAAGTAAGAGGTTTTTCCTACAATTAAGAAAGTCTTAGCTATGGTTGAAAATGAAAATCAGTCAAAGGTCCAAATTTTGAGAAGTGATATAGGAAGAGAGTACATGTCTAAAGACTTCAAGTCTTTTCTTGAAGACAAAGGTATCTCTCATCAACTCACTATTGCTTACATGCCAAAACATTTCATAGCAGAATGCAAAACAAGGATTTTTAATGAGAAGAAGAAAGCATCAGGTAATAGTGCAAAAGATGATCATAAACCTAAATCCTCAAAGGTAGATTCAAATGCATGTTTTACTATTGAAGAAGTAGCTTTTGATCAAGCAGGATTAAATACAACCTCAAATAATCCTTGGATTTTTTATTCTAGAGCTACTAAGCATATGATAGGTTGCAGAAAGGTATTTTCTTCCCTTTCTAACTCTCTGGTAGAAGAGTGACCATTGCACATGGTCATGATTTCGATGTTGTAGGTGTTGGAGAACTAAACCTTAAGTCAAGAGCAGGTAGAAATATCACAATTTCTAATGTTCTTTATGTACCAGAAATGAAGGAGAATTTACTCTCTATCTCTATTTTCTTGTTAGATGGTTAAAAAGTTGTTTCTAAGAAAGATTCATGTTAGATCCTCTCACCTAATGAGGAGAATTGTCTACTTCAAGATGAAAATAGAAGTGGCATGTTTGTATTGTTCAAAATAAGTCATGCTAATGTTGCTAGGTCTTCTACACGTAAGGAGAACATGAAGTTATGGCATACTAGATTTGGTCATATTAGTTACATAGCTCTCAAGCATATCAAAGAACAAGGTGTGGTTAAGTGTTTGCCTACTTCTGCTTTACGAGATGATGCACATTCATGTGAAGGATGTCTTGAAGGAAAGCTTCACATACTTCCTTTCAAGAATCCTGGATACATCATGGCCACAAGGAAGTTGTAGATCATACATTCAGATGTGAATAGTCCAATGAGAGCAGATTCCATTCAAGGTTACATGTAAGTTACTTTAATTGATGATTTCTCAAGATATTTGAGGATTTAGAGTCTTAAAGTGAAGTAAGAGGCTTTTCCTACTTTTAAGAAATTCTAAGCTATGGTTGAAAACGAAAGTCAGTCAAAGTTTTGAATTTTGAGAAGTGGTAGAGGAGGAGAGTACATGTCTAAAGACTTTAAGTATTTTCTTGAAGACAAAGGTATTGCTTACATGCCAGAACATTTCATAGCAGAATGCAAAACAAGGATTTTTAATGAGAAGAAGAAAGCATCATGGAATTGTTTTGAAGATGATCCAAAACTGAAATCTTCAAAGATAGATTCATATGCATGTGTTACTATTTAAGAAGTAGCTTTTGATCAAGCAACATCAAATACAACCTCATATAATCCTTGGATTTTTTATTTGGGAGCTACTAAACATATGATAGGTTGCAAAAGGTATTTTCTTCCCTTTGTAACTCTTTGGTAGAAGAGTGACCATTGCATATGGTCATGATTTGGATGTTGTATGTGTTGGAGAACTTAACCTTAAGTCAAGAACATATAGAAATTTCACAATTTCTAATGTTCTTTATGTACCAGACATGAAGAAGAATTTATTCTCTATCTCTATTTTCTTTTTAGATGGTTATAAAGTTGTTTCTAACAAAGCTTCATCTAAGATCCTCTCACCTAATGATGAGTATTGTCTACTTCAAGGTGAAAATAGAAGTGGCATGTTTGTATTGTCCAAATTAAGTCATGCTAATGTTGCTAGGTCTTCTACACCTAAGGAGAACATGAAGTTATGGCATGCTAGATTTATTCATATTAGTTACACACATCTCAACCATATTGAAGATCAAGGTGTGGTGAAGTGTTTGCCTACTTTTGCTTACTAGATGATGCAAAGTCATGTGAAGGATGTCTTGACGGAAAGCTTCGCAGACTTCCTTTCAAGAAGCATGGATACATCATGGCCACAAGGAAGCTGTAGATGATACATTCAGATGTGAATGGTCTAGTGAGAGCAGATTCCATTCAAGGTTACATGTAAGTTACCTTAATTGATGATTTCTAAAGATATACATGGATTTATGGTCTTAAAGTGAAGTGAGTATTTTCTTAATTTTAAGAAATTCTTAGCTATGGTTATAAAATGAAAGTCATTCAAAGGTCCAAATTTTGAGAAGTGATAGAGGAGGAGAGTACATGTCTAAAGACTTTAAGTCTTTTCTTGAAGACAAAGGTATCTCTCGTCAACTCACTATTGCTTACATGCCAGAACATTTCATGTAGAATACAAAACAAGGATTTTTAATGAGGAGAAGAAAGCATCAGGTAATAGTGCCATCCAATTTTCTGCGATGTTCAGGCACTAATGCATATGCTAAACAACCAAAAACATGCAGATGAGCAACAGGTGGCTTGCAGTCATGCCAAGCCTCATATGGAGTGATAGACTGCAGCGCTTTAGTGGGACACTTGTTCAGTACATATGCTACACACATGACAGCCTCAAGCCAGAAACTATGTGGTAAAGCCTGGCTCTTGACCATACACCTCGCCATCTCCATGAGTGACCTGTTCTTTCGTTCAGCAACTCTGTTTTGTTGAGATGTATACGGCAATGTACACTGGTGTTTTATCACATGTTCAGCCAGAAATGCATTAAAATTAGAAGACATATATTCCCCCCATTGATCAGAACAAAGGGTGCCCATTTTACATGCTGACAGATTTTAAGCCAAAACCAAAAACTGTTTGAAGCACATGAACACTTCGGAATTTGCCTTCAATGGATATACCCATGCATGCCTGGAAAAATCATTGATGAAAGTCACGAAGTAAATATAATTCCCAAAAGAAGGTGTCTGCATAGGACCACAGACATCACTATGTGCAAGCTGCAATTTCTGAGTAGCCCGAACTGAACCATCTTTTGGAAAGGATGAACGCTGCATTTTGCCCAAAATACAACCTTCACAAACATGTTTTGCAGGTGCCTCTAGTTTGGGCAAAGAGGACACCATTTCATATTTCTACAGGCATAGCAAACTAGCAAAATTCAGATGACCAAAGCGTGCATGCCAGAGCTTTGCATCTGACATAGCCTGAGAATCATTTACTGCACATGTCAAATCATTTACAGATCTTTCATAATCTATGAGCTTATACAGCCCACGACATAAAATGCCAGAAGCAATAATCACATCGCCATTTGATAGATCATGAACTGTACACCTATCATCAACAAATTTCACAACCAAGCCAATCTTGGCTAATGCAAAAACTGATAACAGGTTCTTCTTGATCCTTGGCACAAATAAATCATCTGACAAAGTGAAAGAACTACTATCAGTAGTAGTCAAAATGATCTTACCAACTCCCATAATACGATAAGAGGAGTTGTTGGCGCATGTAACAGTATTCCCTGTAGGGGCAGACTCGATTGAAGAGAAGAAACTGCACTGCGAGGTAATATGTTTGGTCGCCCCACTATCAAGTACCAAACATCTGAGTCTACTGCAGACATGCACTCATCATGAGAAGATGGGTCAAAACTGCAGACAGTAGTTAACGCCCATTCTTCTTCCTGCACAAGATTAGACGACTTTGTTTTTGGTGTAGAGGCCTCTGCAACAACCATTCCAACCACTTTCTTCTTTGCCTCTTTAGCAGCCAGTTTTGGACAGTTCTTTATGATATGATCATTCCCTTTACAGTACTTACAAAGCAATTTCTGCTTTTTTGATTTCTTCTCATCTTTATCGTCCTTCTTCGAATATGCAGCATTAGCAGATTTTTGCTTACTAGTTGAAGAGCTCCATTTTCCTTTGCCCTTCTAACTCGCCAAGAAAGCTTGATCTGCAACTCGCATAATGGACTTGTTTTGCTTGGATTGATCTTCCTACAACAGAACAGAGACTAACTCCTCAAATTATAAGGCATTTGGATTGCCTTTTATCATCACCGAAGAGTAGAAGCAAAAATCTGATATGAATCAGGAAGACCATTCAGAATAGTCTACACAAGTGAGCTATCTGGTATAACCTTATCAACAGAAATCAACTATTCCTTCAAGTCTTTGATCTTCTTTAGGAAATTGTCCATAGAATCACCTTCATTCATGTGCTCACTTTCCAACTGTTTTCGGAGGTAAGCAACACGAGCCTCATTCCTAGCTTGGTACAATGTGGTAAGTGTATCCCAAGCATCCTTAGCTGTTCTGCAAGAGCGAATGTGAGGAATAATGGCACGTTTGAGAGACAAAGCTATCAATGCATGTGCCTGGGCATCTCTTCCATCCTGGCAAATCCGCTCTACAATAGGTGCAGTAGAAACCGTAGCACGAACAACAATATGCAGAATATCATCATCTTCGACACCTTCTGCATCAGCTTCAGTACCTGCAGTTGTAGTTATAACAGTTGCAGGTGTGATAGGACGTTTTTCGACACCCTGCACAATGTTCCATAGTCCTTTTGCAACCAACACATGTTGCACCATATAAGCCCATAACGGGTAGTTGGTACCATCCAACTTATCCTCAATAGCCAACATACGGAATACATCACTGCTTTCAGCCATGGTCGGTGACTAAAATACCTTGATGCAGAAAATTGATTGTATCTCAAAAAGTTGAACAAAATTGCCCAGATGAATTCTGCTAGACCTGTAGCAAACTTCGGGATGCTTATATTAGCGAACAGAAACTCATATATACCTTTGGCACAAAAAGACGAAATAGCCTACACACGCACTGCATAGTGCGTTCGGAGTCCGAAATGAGCTCAGATCTCGAAAAGACGCTGAGTATGATCACCAAAATTAGTGCAATTCTGAGACTGCAACCGGAGGAGTGTCGATGGTGCCATAGATGGTGACAACCTGCTCTGATACCAATTGTTGGAGTTAGATGTCTGCGGAATCACGCGAACAACACAAGGAAGAAGAAGAAGCTTGGAGCACAACACACAATACTGAATGTATTACTAGAGAATGTACAAAGATAAGTAGCCCATTAGGGCAATAGGCGTATATACAAGCCGCGGGAAAAAACCTCCTAAAGAGGGAAAAAAAGTACCCCGACGGTCCTAGAGTGTTCACACACATCACTACCTAAATATATCAACACTTCTACACCTAAGGAGAACATGAAGTTATGGCATGCTAGATTTGGTCATATCAGTTACACAACTCTCAAGCATATCAAAGACCAAGGTGTGGTGAAGTGTATGCCTACTTTTGCTTTACCAGATGATGCACAATCATGTGAAGAATGTCTTGAATTTCTCTAGACATTCGTGGATTCATGTTCTTAAAGGTTTTTCCTACTTTTAAGAAATTCTTAGCTATGGTTGAAAATGAAAGTCAGTCAAAGGTCCGAATTTTGGGATTTGATAAAGGAGGAGAGTACATGTCTAAAGACTTTAAGTCTTATCTTGAAGACAAAGGTATCTCTCCTCAACTCATGATTGTTTACATGCGAGAAGAGAATGGTGTTGCACAGAGAAAGAATAGGATACTTGTTGAGATGATGCATAGTATGATGTCATCCTAAAGGATTTCTCCCAAGTTTTGGTTTGATGTAGTACATAAAACTAACCACATTCTAAATAGGCCTTCCATAAAAGCTTTAAAGTTCATCACGCCTTAAGAAGCTTATTATGGGAAGAAACCCAATGTGAGTTACTTTAAAGTTTTTGTTTCCCCAGCTTAATGTTCACATTGAGAAGAAGGATTATAGTAAGCTTGATGTGAAAGCTGTTAAAGCCATCTTTATTGGTTATGCAATTGAAAGAAAAGGTTACAGATCCTATTTTCTAAATACAGGTGATATCCTAATCTCATGCAATGCATATATTGTAGAAAGTCAAGTTTATGATAAGAAGGAAGAGATTCCAAAATTCATAAAAGTAGATGACTATGCATTTTTTAGAAGGACTTTGGATTCTTACATTCAACCATACAAGGGGGGTGATGAACCTTCTCAAACCCTAAGAGATACAAGTGAAGAGAGAGTTTAATTACCTACATCAGTTCCTACTCCATCTACAATACCTCTTGATGTTCTGACTTATGAAGCTGGAGAAGGTTCCAATGTTCGAGAAGAAAGAGATACTGAAGAACTAGAAATGATACCACTACTTTTTAAGAATATGCCAAAGTAGTTATATCAAACCTAGAAGGATAGTGGTATAAAAGAGTACACTAGAAGACCAAAAGTCAAACTAGGAGAGAACAAGAAGACTAGGTAAATTATGCAAAAATTTTTGAGATTCATAATATTTTAGAACTTACTTCAGTTAACAATGAACTAGCTAGTGTTCAAGATGCACTACAAAGTGATATGATTATCACAGGTCCCAAAGATTCAGATCATCAATTGCTCAAAGGACAACTTAAGCATACATTTGATGCAAATGGCTTAGGTATTTTACTTTATTATCTTGGGATTGAGTTCATATACAGAGATGAGTGTATCTACATGATACAAAAAAAATACATTGAGAAATTATTGGAAAGGTTTGAGATGAGAGATTCTAAACCTATGCAGACACCTATGAATGTCACTGTGTCATTACAATAAGAAGTAGATTTAGAATCGTTTGATGCTACATTATATAGTCAAGTAGTTGGTTGTTTGATATATCTATATAAAACATGTCTAGACATTCATTGCGATTTCACAAGTATCCAAGTTCATGACCAACTAGCTTAAGATTCACTGGAAATGAGTAAAGAGGTATATTTGTAGAGTCACAAGAAGTTTTGCAAGTTATTGAACCTTGTATCATTTGGATATTGAAGGGGGTATTGTTGGAAAACAATGTACAAAATGAGTCCAAAACTCATCAAGTATCTGCTATATGCTTTGTATGGCACAGGTGACTTGGATAAAGTGAAAAGCTCCCATCCAAACGACCTTGGATCAAATCGTGATAAGCGTAGTACAATGATGGTAGCACAAAAATGATATTTTTTTAATTGTCTAAAATTAGCAACAATTTAGTTCATGATTGCCATTTTCAGAGGTGACATGTGTTTTCATTTCTCACACATGCTTTTGTAGAGGTGCTTTTCAAGGAACACTCAAGCTATATAAGAAGGTCATTGCTCACTTTGATAATCATCATCTCAAGCTTCAAGGCTTTAGCATTGGGGGTGAAGGTCTCTACAAGGAGGTCTATACTCTTGGAGGAGATCTTAGAGGTGATCAAGGAGGAGGTCCTCTACTTGGAGGAAGTGTTCTTATACACTTGGGGGAGGTGTTCTCTACATGTGCAGACATCTCGAGGAGTTTTTTTTAGCCAACATACTATGAGTAACAAGTCTACATTTGTCCTCACTTGTTCATTCATTAGTTTTTGATTTATGATAGTTAAAATATGGGTTTGCTATAGTATTCTCTCTCTCTCTCTCTCACACACACACTTCATACCTCTTAGGAACATAATCTCTTGTATTTAGTTCTCATTTTTGCATAGATATTGTTAGTTTATATCATATTCACACATTGTGATTTTACATTAGAATATAAGTTAGCATAGGTGAGCATTCTAGCTTACCATACACTTTGAAAGATCTTGTCTATTCTCTCTGTGTCTCTATCTCTCACTCATCATCTTTTTTATTATTAAGGTATGTATGCTTAGGTTCATGTGTTGGAAGATCCTATAAAATTGTGATTATTTTTATTGAGGCCCACCCCACTTCCAACAAAAGTGGCACAAGAGTATGTAAAGGGAAGCCACTATATTATGGTCATCTTCAAGTTTTTGGGTTTGAAGTGTATGTTCATAAACCTGAGAGTCTTAGAAAAATGCTCGACCATAAGTCAAAGAAATGCATTTTTCTTGGATATATTTGAGAAGGCCAATTTGGATATATTGCTTATGGGATCCTAAAACACGGTCAATGATCAAAAGTAGTGATGTCATTTTGATGAGTCTAAGATGCATAAAAAAACCATTCAAAGAGGTTGAAGTGAGAAGATTGGTGTTTGAGGATACTAGTCCTCCAGTTAGCATGCATAAGAATGCTACATATAGCGATGTTCAAGAGAAAATCCAATCAAATCAGTCTGCAAATGTTATTTAGCAACCATTGAGATGTTCTAGACGAGAGTGAATTGGATTCTATTCATAAGAATGGTACTTGGGATTTGGTATCTTTGCCAATGCGAAGGAAATAGTTACCATATAAATGGATATATAAGATGAAAACAAATTAGATAGTGCTTCTCCAAAGAATAAATCACAACAGGTTGCAAAGGGTTGTAAGCAACAACATGGTGTTCATTTCAAGGAAATCTTCTCAAGATGAGTACAGTATTATGTTGCTTGGATTCGTTGAAATGGAGAACTTGGAGTTAGCCCATATGGATGTAAAAACTGATTTCTTTCATGGAGATCTTATAGATGAGATGTATATGGAACAACTTGAGGGTTATGTAGTTCCTGGCAAAGAACATCTCATTTGTAAGCTAAAGAAGAGCTTATATGGCCCTAGACAATGTGACGAAAAGTTTGATGCTTTTACAAAGTCTCAAGGCTCTTCTCGAAGGAATGAGGATCATTGTCTCTACACAATGAGATGTTCAGATGATAGCTTGCTATGCTTGATACTTTATGTACTCATACTTTGAGTCTCAATCATACACAATGAGATGTTCAGATGGTAGCTTGCTATGCTTGATACTTTATGTACTCATACTTTGAGTCTCAATCATACACAATGAGATGTTCAGATGGTAGCTTGCTATGCTTTTTTCTTGATTCTCTCTAATTTCTCTCTCTTTAAGTACTTTGCATACTTAAAGTAAATTAGCTTGGAAGTCCCTCTATAATCTTCCATTGACTTTATGAAATACTTCCCTAAGAAATGATGATATTATCTAGTATTGTAGTTTATATGAAAATTACCCTAGTGTATTGTCAATAAAGTACATATGAACTCTTTAGAGTTTATCTGTATCTTATAACACTTTATATCCATGTATTGTTCTTATAACATTTGGATATAACTAATAAGAAATGAATTTCTTTCTAAAAATTAACTGATTTCAACTTGTAAATTAAAGGAAATATTGACTTGTTTCAAATCATGTTTTGAGGGTCTAAATACCTTCCAAATTAATTTTTCGACTTTAATTTTATATGGACCAAGTTCAATACTATGCACCTTTTCATGCATACTTATTTGGTCCTTTCACTTGGATGCATGACTCATACATGTAAAGAACCCAAATAATGACTTTCTCTCATACAAATGCATGTGTTTGCATGCCAATGCATGCTAATGCATGTGTTTGCATTGCAATGTAGGTGTTTTCATGCTATAGTTGATGCAAATGCATGTTTTTCATGCACTTATTTCCTTTCTTTTAATGCAAAAACATGTTAATGCATATGATCTTCAGAATTAGAAACATAACCTGGTGAATGGAATGCTAGATATGTGCAACACAAAGTCATTCTTTTTATGCACAAACATTATTTTTGAAAGAAAAGTCGTCTTGTACGTAACAAAATCTTGTTGTATGCAACTTAATGCTTGAAATGTTAAGCATCACTTTGGACTAAATTTAAGCTTAATATATTGAGGACTTTTTCCTACAACTTTCTCGTAAGATGAAGTGCAAGGTAACGAAAACGAAGTCAAGAAAGAATCGAAGCCAATCATAAAACTAAAAACACTTAGCTCGACTATGAGATATGGATATCATTTGACTTGAGAAGAGCTGTTCTACTCCTCCTCCTTGCTCATGTCCTTGCTTGCGATGCTCTAGGTTGTGCCTTCTCCAAGCAATTCATGATGAATCCAATACACCCTTGCGATGCATCATCTTTATTGCATGCTTCCTCTTGGGTTTTCTATTGCCGAGAATAGGAATCGACTTCTAATCGGCTTTTTGAAATTAGGGATAAAGGAGGAAAAATCCTCCATGGTGCAGAAAATATGAGGAAAAATAGACAAGAGATGTTTAGAAACAGAAAGTGTTAGTGGATTCTTGCATCTCTCTAGGCACATCATCTTCACCCCCATTCTAATGGCTCAGGTTCAAAGTACATCCCAAAAACTTGCGGACATAAATTGCTTTGGCAATCATTGCACGAGAAGAAGAAGTGTGGCTTGTTTGATGGATAGTGGGTATTATTTTCTCTTTAAACATATTTTACATGCTACATAAGAATACATGCAAACCAACTTTAAGAAAGAAGAGGTAAATCACTCACGAGGTTCCTTATTAAGAAGAGGAAAACACATTCTCATGAAAATGGAGAAAATGAAATGAATTTTTTTTTGTTTCATTCTCTTGGGCAAGATGATCTTCCTACAAGATCTCCATGGATGCTCAACCTAAGAGCTCTAACATCATTGTCAAGAACTAGGACATGGCGAAATCAAAATAAATTTTGTTTCATTCTCTTTGGCAAGATGATCTTCCTACAAGATCTCCATGGATGCTCAACCCAAGAGCCCTCACACCATTGTGAAGCAGTAGAATATTAGGACCACTCCATGTTAGGGAGGTGACTCTCCTCCAACCTTATGGGCACCCATGGTCCACATGGGGATGGAACCAAAAACCTCTTCCTTTCCATTCTTTTCACAGTACATCTGAGGAGTGTCCTGCAATGCACCCCACCTGAACCTATGGCGTTGCAAGGGAGGTAAATGACTCAGCCCGCTGAGGTTGCTCTACCAGAGGACATAGTTACTCACATAAGCATAAGCATAGCAACTCAAGCAATGTTTGGAAGGACTAAGTACGACAACTGAGTGATTCATTGTTGGAAATGAGACTCGCTCAAATAAGTTGTACAGACTACGAGAAGCAAATGCTACAAGAAGTTTAACTTGCATTCTCTCGTTCTTACGTTGACGGTGCTCTAAACGACGGCGAACGAAACATCATTGTGCATTCGGACACAGGCTGATGCAGCATTTCCTGTTGTCTCAAGACAAAAGATTTATTCGAGCAAGCCTTCGTATTGGCGTGAAGCCATGTGCGATGAGGGCTTCCGCGCTATCCTAGCGGTGTCTAAACCTTTGCAGTTGGATTGATATCTACTACAACCCTCCATTGTCTTTGGGTGTTTCATCTTTTTACCACAGTTATCGTTTCCGGCATTGAACACAACTTCCACATTCCGCAAGTACAGCTAAAAGCATCACCGTACTTGTACCATCATCTCCGATCGAGTCTGTCCTTGCCTGTCTTATCTTTCTACCACCATTGCTGTTTATGGCAGGCAGTACTACTCCGACATTCCTTGAAAAGCTTTTTTCTTAGGGGGTCCTTTTCTGCGCAGACACGCGGAGACGATGATAAGCTTGATCGGCAGAGCGTTTGCTGCAACAGGCAGGACGCTGAGGCCCCATGACAGGCAAATACAGATTTTTGTTGCTTTCTTTGATTTTAGCTTTTTGGGAAAATAAAGAAGAATTACAAAAGCAAGAAGTGATGTGACGCTTTTGACGAGATAAGAAGAATCTCATCACCTTTGTCTTCCTCAGCCATAAAGAATCATACAATTACTAACACTGAGAAATCCTTAGTTTATGTCTTTCAAGACATAAAGGGCGTCTTTTCCCTTTTGGCATACAGGGAACTTGAACAAATGGATAGAATTTCAAGGCCTTTGAAGGCACACACGTTTATAGAAATCGAGAGTTGATGGTGTCATGGTAAATTTTATACCATCGGAATAGGGCCAGCCTGAAGCCGAGTTTATTGAAGGTTGAAATTACATAGAGAAACATGTGAAAAATGAATCCAAAAGTGAGGTCAGAGTCTATTCTTGCCCATCAAACTCTAGAAAGGAGGTCATAATTGACAAGACCACTCAAGCTAGAGAGGTCTTTCAACAGAGAGCTATACTTCAGAAATCTATGTCTAGATCCTACATGGAGTGCAATGGGAGGGGAACATCAAAGGGAATAAACTAGAACAAGACATCTCAGAACTTTCCATAGAAATTTCTCACTAACTACCCTAAAGTCTAGCCCCATTTAGCACAAGGTTCATGATGTGGCTCTTCTTGTATGCCCCTAAAACATTTCTCTGTCCTCATTATTCACTCCTTTTTTTGAAGTATTTTATGAACTTTAAAACTAGTTCTAAAGCGTTACACATCCACAAAGGTGGCGTCTTAATTTATGAATAAACTTTAATTTTGTTTTTAATATCAACATTCCTATTCACATTATTTTCAACATCATTAGTGTTTACTCTACCTTCTTTAAAAGAAATTTTTGTAAAATAAAGTAGTTGAAAAAACACATTCTCAAGGTTGTAATTGCATTAAAGTTTCTAGTTATCAACATGAAGTTGTTAGTAGTACAGTTTTGGTTATCAGCATGATGTTGCTATGCTTTTAAATAGAATCAAATTAAAGTTCAAACTTCAAATTCGTGAGAAAATCAAAATTTTGCTTATTTTCTTATCATATCTCACTTGTTGATGAATATTTTCGATGCATTTAGTGAAATATAAAGACAATTATGATTTCATGGACGGATTCATAACATAACACCGTTCTTAATTGGATTTTGGGGCACCTAATATGACATATAGATCACTATGAAAAGATGATTGAGTTTTCGAACAAACATGATTGTGGGCCACTCTAGTACAAGAACACAAAAATGCTTCGGTTTCTCAACCCAACATAATGTAATCCAAAACTATTTTTTATCTTTTATGCCAATATATAGTTATAAAATAAAATTTAACTAGATGTTGAGACTTTTAATGGATTTATAAATGTTACAATATGGAACTTTTTTATCCCTTATCTTATGTGAGAGTTCCATCACTACACATGATGTTCTTCATTACAAGAGAATCATTATCACATTAAATCCTAAGAATGAAAAGGCCCAAATGGGCCTAATACAAGATGTTCATCATATCAAGAGAAAGGAGGTAAGGAAGAGATCTCTCACATACTCTCATACCCAAAGAGAGGAGCACACACAAATCAAGAAAGGAAGAGGAATCTTCTTTTAATTCTTCGATTACATAAAGAGAATGTACAAGAAAGACCTAATGCAACAATACAATGAGTACAATATATAAATAACAATACATAAGGAAAAACATAACGTCCATGAATGAGTGAGTTGGAGAAAAACAAATGTACCATCACTCTTTGTAGATAAATCTTGTACAACTCACTAAAAGTATCCTTGACATATATCGGTGTAACCACTATCATGTTAGAGATGAAAAAGTGGTACATGTTGTCCTTGATCATCACATGTTGAGCTTGATATCTCAACACTCCCCCTCAAGCTCAATGTGAAGCAGTGTAATCCAAGCATCTTTTGAAATTCTTCAACACTTCAAGTGCTTTAGTGAAAATATTAGCAACTTTCTCATCTCTCCTCACATAAACAAGATCAATATCACCTACTAGTACCTTTCCCCTAATGAAGTTATCAAAATCAATGATGACATACTTCTGCACTTCCACACATAAATATACAAGTAGAATCTCTAGCCATGACACTTCACATGCTGCCATTGCAACACCTCTATTCTCAACATCTATGATCAATAAATTAATAGTGGGTTGCTCCTTACTTCTCCATGTAACAATAACATTTCCAAGTAAGAATAGAAATCCAATAGTAGATCTTCTATTAGTGGAACACGATCAGCCCAATCCACATCAGTGCATCCATGGACCTACAATTCTACACCATCTTCATAAAACAATGCATAATCCAAGGTGTAGCACTCACATAGAGTGCATCTTGGAGAATCTAAATGTGGTTTGGAACCTGCATCAATTTCCTTTAAATTCTCACAGTGTAGTTTTGGTCAGGGCTTGTAATCGTGAGATGTATCAAACTTCCTACAATTTTCTTGTACATAGTAGCATTTTCCAATGCTTCACCTGATGTAGTATCCAATTTCAAATTATGATCCAATGGCATAAAAATTGTCTTACAATCAGCCATACCATATTTTTGTAGCATATTTAAGACATATTTCCTTTGAGACAACCATGTACCTATCTGTATGTATAAACTCAATGTCGAAAAGATAACACAACAAACCAAGATATTTTATGTCAATTTTCTTGCATAAGCAGTTGTTTTACCTCTTTAATGCTTTCTTCATTATCACCATCACAATCAAGTCATCAACATAAATAGCCACAATCATGATGCCATCATCATCCTTACTTGCATATAATGAGTGAGCTGCATCACACATAGAAAATCAAATAGAGTTTAAATATCTATGACCCTTCCACGCTAAGCATGAGGGGCTTGCTTAATCTCTTACAAATCCTTTTTCAACCTGAAAACATACTTTGGATGGTTTGAATTCCCATACCCTTATGGTTGGTCCATGTATACCTTCTTCTTGCAACTCACCATGTAAAGAAGAATTCTTCACACTCATCTAATTCAAAATCCATCCTTTTGCTATAACTAATGCAATAAGTGCTCTAACAGTAGCCATTTTAGCTATAAGGCTGAAAGTTTCCTCATAATCAATGCCATATGTGTATGCATATCCATTTTCTACCAATTTTGCTTTATACCTGCTTATGCTACAATCAACATTATGTTGTGCCTTGTAAACCCAATGGGTTTTTTTAGGCTTTTCTCTTAGCCACTTGATTCTCCATCAATGTCTTCAAAACTGTAAATGTTTCTTATCATAAAAAATCTTCTCTTTACCTTTCTTAGACATAATCGATGCATATGCTAGATTGAAATTTGCACATAATCTTCCACTACATGGGTTTGTGTTGGAACTATTGCTGGGTGACATATCATGTCCACTTAGAACTTGAGATTATGCACTTGCATTTTCAGCATTTCCTTTGTGATTTCTATCAAGATTAAGTCCTTTGGCATCAGCTAAGAAGCTTGATATTTCGTCAAACACCACATCTCTTCTTATCCTCACCTTTTTGTGTGAATGGATTGTAACATTTATGTCCCTTTTGCTCAAAGAAATAGCCAATGAAGATAAATTTTTTGCTTTTGGATCAAGTTTCTTCCTCAACTCATGTGGAACATGGACATATGTAATATAAGATAATACTTTCATATGTGATGATTTTGGCTGTTTATCTATAAACTTTTCTAGTGGTGTAACTTGATGTACAATAGCAGCTAGAGTTTTGTTCATGATGTATATAATAGTGTGCACTACTTCTACCCAATAACAATGAGGCATATTCTTTGCAGCCATCAAAGCTCTTTCTATTTCTACAATGTGTCTATTTTTGCATGCACTAATTGTGTACTCATTCTTGAGTACCATGTTTTTTTGTGCCTTTTTATTGGTCTCATACAATGTGACCAACCTGTTACAAGCTTCTTTTGGAGTTTTGGCATCTTGTATGTGTGCAATCATGCTTTCTTGTATGCTAACATACAACCAATACATTACCTTCTATGCTCCGTGATTCTACTCTTCATATCCTCTTAACTAGTCCACAGTCTGATTCCTCTTTGGTAACTCTAGAGGGTTTTCATTGTCTCCTTTGATGTACTTCTAGTAGACTTTCCCCATCATGAAATTATTCATTTTGGATATTCAAGCATGAAAGTTTTACTTGTCAAACTTATGGATCATAACTTGAATCATTCCATCAACATTTTCCATTCGTATAGAAATTTGCAATATTGCAAACGCACTAGAAGCAATACCTCTACTTGAACATTATCACACTATGACTTGATAGATCGATCTCAAAAAAAAAACATAGTTTTTGTGTATCAAGAGTACACAAACTGAGTTTTTGGATCTGACTAACTTTGGAGATCTCAAACAAAATGCAAGTTACCATCTTGCAAACTGAAATATTTTTTCAATGGGCCCCATCCTATGGGCTCGAAAGGGTGGTTGAAATGGTTTGAAATGCCTTCTACCTTCACATCAAGTTTCATAGCAATCTGACATAGTTTGTGCAGTGCACGTTCTCTAGTACGCCTTCTCACATACTCTTCATTACTGGCCTTCTTGACAATCTCTCTGCAACCACACTAGCTTTGATACCATTTCAAGAGAAAGGAGATAAGAAAGAGAGCTCTCACATACTCTTACACACAAAGATAGGAGCACACATAGATTGAGGCAATGAAAAAGAGTCTTCTTCTACTTCTTCTATTACATAAAAGAATGTATGAGAATGAACTAATGCAACAATACAACCACTATAATATACAAAGAACAATACTTAAACAAAACCCTAATGTCCACAAATGAGTGAATTTGCAAGAAACAAGTGTGCTCTCGTTCACGATAGATATTAAATATGGTAAAGCTCACTAAAGTGTCCTTGAAATATATCGTCATAAGTCCTATAGATATCACAAAGATGAAGAAGGGGTACGTGTTGTTGGAGAACCAATCACAAATTGGACATAAATTTGAAGGTCAAAGTCTAAGAAGAAAATCACATGCCTATGTGAAGGGACAATTTCACACATGTATTATGTTTGTAAAGTTCGACTTAACTTTAGTTCTAGAATTTCAAAAGTCAGGAGATTGAGAAAATCTATATAAGTTAGTTTGTATCAACTAATGCGATGAGAGAGAGAGAGAATGAGAGAATGTGAGAAAAAGTTCATTTTCTATGATTGAGAAATAGTTGGGCTTCTCTGAGTGAGATAACACTTGTAGATTTTTGAGTTTCCATAGCTATCTGAAAGATTAATTAAAGTTCTATGTATGAGAGTCTCTCCTCGATCTTGATACTTTGCCTACTATGTAATGATCTCAAAAGTTCAAGTTTTCCAAGAAAGTCGATGTGTGGCATCGAGACTGAGATGATAAGTCATTGTTTTATACACTAAAATCTTCGTCTTTCCTATTTCTTCCTTTTTTAATTAAAGATTATGGCCAGTTGTACACTCAACTATAAAAAGAATTGCTATGTTTTTCCATGGGAGATGGACTGCTATGAATTTAAAGGCCCATTAGATCTAGTATAACATTCATAACATGATGGTAATGTGTGTGGTCATGTATCTTTGATATTTTTGTACCTTAATCCAGATTCCCAAACAACAAAAATCAAGGCTAAGATAAGCATATAAATATTGAGCTGTCCTCCTAGGCTACCATTCTAGAGCTTAAAGTCTGAAGTTAATGTCTCTCCCATGATGGCTCATGAAAACAGAATGATTCCCACACTGAGGGGATGAGAGTCTCACCAGAATATTATGAATGCCTCTCTTTAGTGTGTGTAATTGTTCTCTCCATTAACAATTTCTTTTCTTTATAGAAAACATGAAACAATGCATACATTCTAAACTTTTACAAGGCCACACCATGACTAGTTTTTTCCTTTTCCATCTAAGGGATCACAACTTTGTAAGGCTTCTTTCTAATATTCCATATCGCTCCTTTGATGTTCTTTTATATAAGTAACTTTTAAAGATTAAATAAAAAACAAAGACTTTAATAAGAGAGAAGATAAAATATCCATGATGATTTAACATAACTACAGAAGTGGGCACTTTGTGCAATAATCTACTGCAGGGGTGAACACTTTCTCATACATATAAAAGATTGATAGTGCCCAAGTTGTTTCATTTTCATTTCAATCATACTTAGAAAAAACTATAGTGGGATCCACAAATGTGCAATGTACATCTCTAGAGAACTAGCCGTCTATGATTTGCTTTTTTCACAGAGTACATGCAAACCATTGTATGTACCTTTTTAATGACTCTTCAACTATAGAATGATATTCAAACCATGTACAACACACATGTGAGGAAGAATCTAGTACAGACTCATGAAATCTTTGGCTGGTTGCATATACTTAAATTAACATAGATCTCAATCATCTTCAAGCTCTTTGGAATAAATAGGTTCCCATTCTCATTTTGTAACAACATATAGAGACTTTCAGATAGACCTTCTCTCCTTCAAGCTTATCATTGTTTTTTATGAAACAAAAAATGCAATCTAGATGTATTTTGAACATTCACTCCTAGACTCATTGATTATTGGCATCTACTATATATTTATAAGGATCCTGACCTTGGTCGCATTTATTCAATCAAATAATTAAGAAATACTAAATATGTTCATTTTATTCATGTTTATCCAAATAAACAACGACAAAAATAAACGAGGATAAACTTTTCATCAAAATGATTTCAATCAAAAAGCATTTTCTCAATGATATGGTGAAGGAAGGTCTCTATGAAAGAAATGGTAGGATTAGAGCTCTATAGAGTAGAAATCAAGCACGTGCACAATGAAATTTTCAATCGAATGTAAAATTATATATTTTGTTCGCTAGGAATTTTTGTTTATTGTTTATTTTATTGTTTTGTTCATTGTATCATGCATATTGTATGATTCACATATGCATCTCTTACATATGCTTGGTTTGTATTTATATAATTAGTTTTGTGTTTTTTAATCATCAATTATATACATGTTTGACTCACGAAAGCATTTCTTACTTGTATACATTGATGAAAAAAAATTAAAACTAAATCACTATTGATTGTGTTGACTCGTTACATCGATTCTTACTCTGATTGTAGTATAGGACTCAACAATATATCTATTGAGATTGTTTGAATCGCCACCTCGATTCCTACTCTCTCAATAGTATGGGGAGTGTATAGGGACTATTGTGATTGTCTGATTCTTTGAATCTTACTCTCGTAATAGTCACTAAGATTCCAATGAGAATACTTAGTGTAGGTCACAAGGTGTATAGAAACTATTATGATTGTCTAATTCTTTGACTCTTACTATCACAATAGTTATAGAAAATCATGTGACAAGACTCATACGTAGTATCGGGAATGTATATGAACTATCATGAATGTACTGTGATTCTTTGACTCTTACATTCTTAATAGTTACATAGATTCACTTCAAGATTATAAGTTATAACTACACTTTCTATTTAATTATAAATCTACTTATCTAACTATCCATATGTCTATCATTTATGTGCACATACTATTGATTTATCTTTCCATACACTTATTGATGTATCTATTTATATATGCACTTAAAATGTATTTGATTATCCATCATTTTATTTATGAGACATATTTTTTATTACTAGTTTTATGAATTAGATTTGTGTTTAAAGTTTAAATATCTATTCTGATAGCCTAATAGTCTATTTTTTATTTTTGCATAGATGGCAGATAAAATAAACAAGCACGAGCGAAGATTTTTGGAAGAATTTGTGTGCTCCTACATGTATGGAATGAGAGAAGATCAAATCAAGCCATGGACACATCTAATTACAGAGATTTCATTACACAATTATCTAGAACAACATATATTAACATTGAAGATAAATTTGGTAGTGTGTCAGGTGGAGCACAGGTATTAGATGAGAAAATTTCCAAAGAGCTTACTTGTATCTTTGGACATATCATCAAAGTATTAAAGTAATCAACATTGGATACCACCATAATTCATCGATAAAATTAAATTTATCAACTTACATTATCAAACAATGAAGAGAGGAAAGTGATTAAGACTCGACACGATTGAATAAGGAGAGAGACCATTGGTAGATCCAAATAGAAGAGATGCATATGTGAATATGGGAGATCAAACATCGAATAATCTTTGTTTGCTCTCATATTTATCTATTCTTTTTGAAGATGCAGCTCGCGTGGGGGAAGGTCAATATGCAATGATCCATAAAGTCAGAATATGCCACCTGAGATTCATCAGTGAAATATTTGATGCCAAGTTATTCAAATTACATGGTGTTAACATACAAACACGAGAGAATGAAGCCACACTTTTATGTGTTATGCACAGTGGAATGATTAGTCCAATTGGATTAGCTAGGCACCATAGCAAAAGCCCATGCCATATTTTGAAATTTTGGAATGGTGGTACATTAAACATGTGGCTGGAGTAAATGAAGAAGGTGTACCTAAACGTACCACAAAGTAGAGGTATTAAAGACATAGAAGGAGACATAACAACTCTGAAGACAAACATTTGGAAGTTGATCAATGGATTATTACAAACAATATCATTTTTACACACTTGTAATATATCCCACAATGATCTCCATCCAAGTAATATTTTGTTGCATTTTGAAGATTAACATGCTTATATCGAATTATGTGATTTTGATAGACCAACATACTTAATAAAAACAAAGTTTTCCAAAGTTGTCTAATATAGAAATATCAACTAGAAATGAGTGGAGTTGAAATTACTGGTGGATTGCACTTGAATGTATATCCACTAGTCCTCCACCTTTTAATAAGAGTCAAGAAAAATTTCCGGTTTTGATATTCCTATTGCAATTCTTGAAATATATAGATTTCAATAGTTATCCTAGTGATAAGAATCGGATTTACAAGCTCAAATATGCTTTTGAATTAGCTTCTGACAATATCAAAAAGAGTTGATGCACATGAACTACTTACAGTATTCTCACATCTAACTTGGTATGGTTTAAAGATATCCATGACAGATGGATTAAGACCATATTGAAAACGATCTTTATTCATTTGAACTATCTAGATTAAATGACATAGATTCTTTTGGATTAAGTGGAGTAAATTTTGTGGATTCATTTGAATTATGTGGATTAAATGAAGTGGTATCATTTGAGTTAAGTGGATTAAATGAAGTGGATTCATTTGTAATACGTGGATTAAATGATGTGTATTTATTTGAATTATGTGGATTAAATGAAGTGGTATCATTTGAGTTACGTGGATTAAATGTTGTGGGTTCATTTAAATTATGTGAATTAATCGTTGTGGTTTCATTTGAATTATGTGGAGTAAATGAAGTGGTATCATTTGAGTTATGTGGATTAAATGTTGTGGATTCATTTACATTATGTGAATTAAATGTTGTGGATTCATTTGAATTATGTGGAGTAAATGAAGTGGTATCATTTGAGTTAAGTGGATTAAATGAAGTGGATTTATTTGTAATATGTGGATTAAATGATGTGGATTTATTTGAATTATGTGTATTAAATGAAGTGGTATAATTTGAATTATATGGATTAAATGAAGTGGTATCATTTAAATTATGTGGATTAGATGAAGTGGTATCATTTGAGTTACATGGATTAAATGTTGTGGATTCATTTGAATTATGTGGGGTAAATGAAGTGGTATCATTTTTGTTAAGTGGATTAAATGAAGTGGATTCATTTATAATATGTGGATTAAATGATGTGCATTTATTTGAATTATGTGGATTAAATGAAATAGTATCATTTGAATTATGTGCATTAAATGAAGTGGTATCATTTGAGTTATGTGGATTAAATGAAGTGGTATCATTTGCGTTATATGGATTAAATATTGTGGATTCATTTGAATTATGTGGATTAAATGAAATGGTATCATTTTCGTTAAGTGGATTAAATGAAATGGTATCATTAGATTTATGTGGATTAAATGAAGTAATATCATTTGAACTATGTGGATTAGATGAAGTGGTAACATGATTCATTTGAGTTATGTGGATTCTTTTGAGGTAAAATTAGTGTTTTTATTTTTACAGATTTGAAAGTAAAATATGGCAAGAATGCTAGATGTGAATAATGACCTTGATCATGCTGAATCTGAAAGGATTTTGTCTAAGCAGAATGCTCAATTTGCAGAGATTAACATTTTTATTCCATCAAGATTTAGAGCTATTGGTGCAGCGCTTATTGCGGAATTCTCTTACACCACAGAAACTAAGCTAGAGTGATGTTAGAACACCTCTATAATCATCAGTAGCTTAGCAAATTTTATGAAACTGAAAACTTATAACTGTATCTAGTGAACACTGAAAATTCACTTTACAGAACGTTGTAAATTCTGACCATAAGCTAGCCTTTCTAGCTTTCGTAGTATTTTGGAAGTGATCTTCCAACGCTCTCCATATGTCTTCTGCTTTCTCCATACCTCTAATGTGCGGTAATAGATGATCTGTACTGGTATTGTAAACATAAGCTCTTGCCGTTGCATCTTTCTTCTGCCACAGCTTCAAGGCTTCTAATTCTTCTTTCTTCAGTTGACTGTCGTCTTCAAAAGTCGGCTTCTTTTCTTCTCCTGTCACATATTTCATTAAGTCTTTACTCATAAGTAAAGCTTCCATGCGCATTACCCATGCCAGATAATTATCTCTGTCCAATTTATCGAGTGAGATATGATCTGCCATGATCTTCTTGTTTCTGTTACTTCCGCTGAGTGTAATGTTAAAAGGTTTTACCTTTTACAAACCTTTACCCTTGAGAATTACTTCAGAACGTTTCTTGATGCCGTTTTGTTATCGATCTCTTCAGCTTTCACCTTTCTTTATGAGAATTCTTCAAATTCTCTTTCCCTTTCTTCTTCTGAGAAACCTTTTCTGCTCTTCAGAACCTTTTCTATTCTGGTACCACTTGTGGATCTTACCACTCTTATACCACTTGTGAACCTTAGGCTCTGATACCACTGTTGGTGCAGCGCTTATTGCGGAATTCGCTTACACCACAGAAACTAAGCTAGAGTGATGTTAGAACACCTCTATAATCATCAGTAGCTTAGCAAATTTTCTGAAACTGAAAACTTATAACTGTATCTAGTGAACACTGAAAATTCACTTTACAGAAAGCTTCACGTTTCCTTCAAGCTTCAATTCTGAACTGATTTACTTCAGTCTTTACACTACTGTGTTTGTTTACAGTTAAACAATATTTGCGTCACTTAACTTTGTCAAAACTGTGTTTTGAACTCACCAAAATTTCACCGAAACTTCACCAAACTGTTACCGGAATGTCACCGTAATTGTACCCGAATACTAACGGAATCAACTGCAATTCTGTTTGTAGTTACTTCAAATGTGTATACATGAAGTAAGGAAGTGATACGTGAACTTCCTTCACTGAATGAACTCTATCTGAAGTTTAAAGGAAAACTTCATCAATTCTTTACGGTCAGACTTAGTACTGAGTGTACATGTCCATTTCATGAAAATCTTTGATCAGTTTATAGTTGAGACTTATAGCTACAAGATAAGCTATATCTCATACGAAACTTTACACTGTACTTCGAGATCTAGCTCATAGAAGTACCGGAAAACGTTTACTGAGAAAACTGTAACTGTTAACTAACTTTTCACAGTAACATGAAAAAAATTCTTAGATTTCTTCACATACGAAGAATGCGCTCAAACTTCCACATGAACATGTGTTTTCTATTAGAGAAGATGTGTACACAATAGCTTGGCCTCACTTTGCTCATAGCTATGGAAAACTCTCCTACTCTGAGTAGTTATTCCTTACCATCTCTCTCAGATGAACACCTGACATTTCAGGTTTTGTTATTCATCTCTACATACGCGATCTATGGCGTCTTCTATATCTCACTTCTATTCTCTATCTTCTATGTATTCTCACACGCTCAATAATTCCGGTTCTATGCTCTCTCTTATATACATTTTGATCCCATAATTCTGGAAGTTTCTTCACTGTATATTACAAATGTGAATTCGTCCCTTCACTAAGACTTTGGTTTTCTGAATACTTTGTTTCTGCTTTCCTTCATCTTTATGTCGTTATGCATAATTAGTGAGTGAATCTTCAACGAGCCAGAGGGATTAGAAGGAGAACCATTATCAATGAAAGAAGTAAAAAAGCTATGTTCAAATCATTTTGTTTGTGATGTTCTCTTTTGGGTTACAGGAAGGGCGAAAGAAACAGCACCCTTAAAGCTTTCTGACTTACAATATAAAGGATTAGTAGAAAGTCTATTTTGACGCTTTGTGCAAGTTGAGAGATCATTACCAAATAATAATCAAATAGCACTATATTTCATTCAAAAAGTTTTTGTACAAAATATTCTTCATCGACGTGTAGATTGGGATGATTGTCCGAAGAATGCAGGTATCGGTTTGGATCGTCCTCAAAATCGAGCAGAATTTTGTAATCAAGGAAATGAAGGCCCTCTTCCTCATAAATAGACCTACATTTTGCTACGTGAAAAACATAAATTTATACATGATTTTTCATCACAAGGAGCAAAATTATACAATGAAGGATTAACAATTCCTGTATTACAAAGGACAATAGATGATCAACAAAAGAGGATTGATGATCGAGAAAGTCATGTGAAAATTTTGCAAATTTCTATGGATGCATATGAAAGCAAAAATGGAAGACTCTCAGAGGCATCATCATCTTTTGATTGATTTACTGCTGATGAATTTTTGAGTCAATAGAACACTGAATGGATAACCTTTTTTTGTAATCAAAGACATGACTATTGTAAAGCCATTGATTTTGCAATTGAGTCCAATCAAAGTATTCAGAGTACATCATTTTCTCCATTTTGAATATCATCATCTATAACAAGTACCATGTCATCTATTTCTTCCATATCTGAACCATCATTGTGATCTACATCTAAATCATGATCACTCCATGAATCATTTGTTAAACTTTCATGAGTTTGAAATTCTCCAAAAGTTTGTTGTGTTGCTATAGAAGCTATCTTGGTTGGAGCATGTAACAAATGCATATTACAAAACACATATATAAAATCATTAGCACTTGATACACTTAAGCGATTTCTTTGTTTTGAATGAAGAAAATCATAGGCACTCCGATTACGTTCACAACTACCACTTGTAGCTGCTATTGAAAGCACTCTCATAGCTATATGTTGCAACTCCATTGCTTCACATCCGTACTCTTTCCACCAAATAGGAGGTGGATGCTTTTGAATCACTTCAATGTGCCATAGATCTCCAAAAGATCCATCTCAATTTACATAAGCTACTCTTTGGTGGAATGCATCTCGACCATTTGTACCTGGAAGTAATAATTGACATATGGTTTTGAAGTTTTCCATGACTTCTTTGTTTGATGCTTGACCATTGAGTTGAAATGATGGATCCAAAATGAATGATGTTCCATGCAAATGAGTGTGCATTTGCGCCCATCTTTTCTCTACTAACGATACAATCTGTGTTTTTTCTCATAATGAAAATTGATTAAAGTCTTTTAATTTTTGAATAGCTTCTCACATAATCCAATAAAATTTTCCAGTCACAAGGAGCATGAACATAGACTTTTTAGGTGTTATGAATATGGTCGAACTTAAACTCTGTGGCTGAATAGACCACTATATGTTTTATTAAAGAACATATCAAAGAAGTTTTTGGTGGCCATTTGGCCTTTCACATGGACACTAATAGTAACAAAGGACTCACGGTAAGACTGATCCACTCGACAGTCATATCGCACCCCCTTCTCCTTCCCGACAAGGCTTTTATTAAAAAGGAAATGTACTTACGTTTTCAATGCGTAGATGTTTATATATTTTGGTAGTGATGTGTCTGAACACACTTAGGAGGGGAAAGGAACCTTTTTCCCTCTTTAGAAGGATTTTTAACCCTGACTGGTATATATGCCTATAACCCTAACAAATGATTTATTCTTGTATATCCACTTGGTAATTTATTAATTATTGTGTGTTGCGCTTCAAACTTCTTCTTCTTCCTTGTGCTGTTCACATGATTCCAAACACCTCAAACTCCAAAAATTGGTATCAAAGAAGGTCATCGCTTCATCGAGGGCATCTTTGAAACCCCTTTGATAATATTATTAGAATCATACTTAAGGTGATTAGGATTTCAAAACAACTTTGACATGTGGTGTTGAAATTTCGATATGAGATTGTTTTGATATCCGAACACACTATTTCAGTGCATGTGCAAGTCATTCCATCCTTTTATGCCAAACATATATATAGGTTTCTGTTTTCCAGTATATGTGCCTCAAAGTCTGCTACAGATTTAGCAAAGCTTGACAGGATAGTTCTATTCAAATTTTAGAGATACAATAACTTTTTTGCATCAACGTATTTATTCAGTGGCCATACCTAAAAGCAATGATGTATTCTGTATATTGGCTGTTGAGGATAAATTGGATGGTAATAATTAACCTTTATGGGTATATATGATGCACCATGTATTGGTAGCAAAAGGGATGTGGAATATTGTGTAAACTATTGAAAAATGCCCTACTATGCCTATGAATATAACTATTGAAGGTGATTGAAATGGTGTTGAAGATGATGATCTTCAGATTCCTATTCGTGTTGCCGTTCGTGCTACACCTACCATAGAGAAACTTCCATGGGATGACATAGATACCCAAACACATGCATTGCTATGTTTAAACATTCCATTATCCATCACATTTGCTCTTGCGAAACAGCAAAAGAATGATTGGGATACATTTACCACTTTATAACACACAATAAATAAGGCTCATGTTGCTTACCTCCAAAAACCATTTGAGAGTGAGCATATAAATGAAGCAGATTCTATGGATGATGTTTTGATAAAGATCAAAGATTTGAAGGAGCATATGATTTTTGATGATGAAGTCTTGCTAGATATTCATTTGTGCAGATTGTTCTTAATGGTCTTCCATATTCTTATCAAAGTTTTGCTTCTACTCTTTCATTGATGATGAAAGGCAATCCAAATGCCTTACCATTTGAGGAGATAGTCTCTGTTTTGTTGTAGGAAGATCAATCTAGGTAGAACAAGGCCATTATGCATGTTGCAGATCAATCTTTCTTAGCTAGTTAGAAGGGCAAAGGTAAATGGAGCTCATCTACTAGTGAGAAAAAATTTGCTAATGCTACACAATCAAAGAAAGAAGTCGAAGATGAGAAGAAAACACAATAATAGGAACAAGTTTGCAAATATTGTAAATGAAACGATCATATCATAAAGAGTTGTCCAAAACTGGCTGCAAAAAAGGCAAGGAAGAAAGAGATTGGAATGGTTGTTGCAGAGGCCTCTACACCAAAAACAAAGTTTGTGTAGAATGAAGAATGGGTTTTTGTTTGTAGTGGTGAACCATATTCGCATGAGCAATGTATGTCTGTAGTAGACTCAAATGTTTAGAACTTTGACATTAAGGCAACCAGACATATTACTTTGCCATGTAGTTTCTAAAGTTCACTTGAGCCTGCCCCTACAGGGAATTCTATCACATGCACTAACAACTCCTCTTATCCTATAATGGGAGTTGATAAGATCATTTTGACTACTAATGATGGTAGTTCTTTCAATTGTCACATGCTTTTTTGTGCTAGGGATCAAGAAAAACTATTATCAATTTCAATATTAGCTAAGATGGCTTGGTTTTCGAATTTGTTGATGATAGATGTACAATTCATGATCTGCTAAATGGTGATATTATTATTGCTTCTGACATTTTATGTCATGGGCTGTATAAGCTCATAGACTATGCAAAATCTGTGAATGATTCATCATGTGCAATAGAAGATTCTTAGGCTATCTCAGATGCAAAGCTTTGGCATGCATGCTTTGGACATTTGAATTATGCTAGTTTGCTATGCCTATAGAAATAGGAAATGGTGTCTTATCTGCCAACTTGAGGCACCTTGTAAACATGTCTGTGAAGGCTATATTTTGGGGAAAATGTAGTGTTCTTCCTTCCCTAAGGATGGTTCAGTTCAAGCTTGCAGCTTGTTCATAGTGATGTCTGTGGTCTTATGTAGACACTTTCTTTTGGGAACTACCTTTTACTTCATGAATTTTATTGATGATTATTCCGTGCATGCATGGGTGCATCCATTTAAAGCAAAGTCCAAAGTGTTTATGTGCTTCAAACAATTTTTGGTTATGGCTAAAAATATATCTGCATGTAAATTGGGCACCCTATTTTAATCGAGGGAGGGAATACATGTCTTCTGATTAATGCAGTTTTGGCTTAACATGGGATAAAAATCAAAATATTCTCCCTACTTTGAATATAAGTTCTTAACTGCTTAAATGTAGTTCCTAAACCACAAAGGCACACATCAACCTTGTCATCATCATCATCTACATTGATGCCAATAGATGCAAGGGACTCACATATGATTTTGATTTTTAAGGTGTAATCGCTTACCAACATGTTCTTTTTCTCCAGTGTATGCAACTCATTCTTGAGTATGTTGGAGTTAGACGTCTGTGGAAGCACGGGAACAACACAAGGAAGAAGAAAAAGCTTGGAGCACAACACACAATACTGAATGTATTACCACTAGAATGTACAAAGGTAAGTAGCCCATGAGGGCAATAGGCTTATATACAAGCCGGGGGGAAAAAACCTCCTAAAGAGGGAAAAAAGTGTCTCGACAGTCCTAGAGTGTTCATTCACATCACTACCTAAATATATCAACAAATCCCCCCTAGGAGTGAAGCGGTGAACAAGTAGTTGGCACTCATGTATAAAGAAGTGCCAAGCTTTGTGGAAATCACTCCAAAAAGCAAGTAAGCCCAAAGCTTTGCGGAAAGCTTCAAACTTCTCCCACGGTAGAGCCTTCGTGAAAAGGTCTGCAATGTTCTCCTGCATGGGCACATATACCAAGCTGATCTCCCGAGCAGAGAACCTCTCCCTGACATAATGATAATGCACCTCAATGTGCTTAGTGCCAGCATGGGACACAGGGTTCCTTGCAATTGCCAATGCGCTCTGACTGTCAGTGAAGATGGTGGTGGCAAAGACTGACCAACACCCAAATCAGCCATAAGGTGTCTAAGCCACACATACTCAATAGTCGTTGTGAAAGCTACCCTATACTCAGCCTCACAACTCGAAGTGGCCATAGTAGGCTGCTTCTTTCTCAACCAAGATATACATGAGCTACCAAGCATGAAGCAAAAGCCACTAGTGGACACACGAGTATCATAGCAACAAGCCCAGTCTGAGTCAGAAAAAGCATGAAAATCTAGCGGTAGTTATCCGTGCTTGGGATAAAACTACCCAAGTAGCCGAGTACCACTCAAGTAGCGAAAGATGCGCTTAACTGCCTGCCAATGCTTCACACCTAGGCAATGCATAAACCTGCTCATCTGTGAGACAACAAACTAAATATATGGCTGAGTAATGCATAAGTAAATCAGGCATCCAATAGCCTGCTGATAGAGGACAACATCAAATGCATCTCTAGCATCATGAAGACTCAATCGCAAACCTGTCTCCATAGGAGTGGCAATAGGCTTACAGTCATGTGTCAATATGTTTTGTTTGACACAAAGCCATTCCACCATCAACTTGCAAAAACTGAATGCCCAAATAGTGATGAAAATGCCCCAAATCAGACATCTCAAATGAGGCATGCAAATCAGTCTTAAAATCAGCAATATGCTTCTCAATAGGACCATTGACAGCATGTCATCAACATAGACAACAATGATCAGAAGCACATCATGAGCACACTTAACATATAAGGTGCTTTCAGTTGGACTGTTCTCAAAACCATGTGCAATCAGATAGGCATTTATCTTCTCATACCAAGCATGTGGTGCTTGCTTTAAACCATATAATGCCTTCTTTAACTTGCACACCTAGTTTTCATGCCCTTTCTGCACAAAGGGATGCAAGTGCACAAATGCTCTGAACAATAGTCATACCTGTCATAACCCTTTGCAATAAGCCTAGCCTTATACCTGTCAACTGTTCCATCAGGCTTATAGTTTAGCTTGTAAACCCACTTAGTGCCAATGGCCCTCTTGCCAAGAGGCAAGTCACATAGAGACCAAGTACCGTTCTTCATTATAACATCATATTCAGATTGTGTAGTAGCCATCCAATTCTCTAAATTTTGTGCTTCGTCAAATGAAATAGGCTCATTCTCAACACAGAGACTAGATGCAACCATAGCATAGCAATCTGATGTAGAAGAGGCACTATGAGAGCCTAATCGAGTATGATATGAGAGAGGTGCATCTAAGTTGCTATCATGCAAAGTCTACACCAGCCATTTTGGCATAGTTTTTGCCTCCTCAATATCAGCTCTCTCATCAACAAGTGCATCATGTAAACCTGCATAAAAATGGGATGATTTGCATCATCACATGAAACCTGCAAAGGCTAAGAAGTTGCCTCATTAGGACCAGCACTAGATTGTGCACTTGTAAAAAGAGGCAGCAAAGTATCATACATGTCTTTGGAGCTAACAAATGTCTCCTTAGTACATGAAAGCAATGGCTGAATAATATCTTCCACAAAAACAACATCACGACTTACCAAAATGCATCTAGTATGCGGATGATATAGACGATAGCCTTTACTTTCAGAACTCTATCCAACAAAAATACATTTTACTGCTTTATGATTCAATTTTTTGCAATGTTGTTCAAGCAGTAAGGCATATGCCAAACAACCAAAAACATGTAGATGAGCAACAAATGGCTTGTGATCATGCCAAGCCTCATATGGAGTGATAGAATGCAATGCTTTAGTGGGACACTTGTTAAGTACATATGCTGCACACATGATAGCGTCAAGCCAGAAACTATGTGATACAGCTTGACTCTTGATCATACACCTTACCATCTCCATGAGTGAACTATTCTTTCGTTCAGCAACTACATTCTGTTGAGGTGTATATAGCACTGTACACTGGTGTTTTATCCCATGTTCAGCCAAAAATGTATTAAAATTAGAAGACATACATTCCCCCCCTCCATCAGAACAGAGGGTGCCCATTTTACATGCTGACAGATTTTCAGCCAAAACGAAAAACTGCTTGAAGCACATGAACACTTCTGACTTTGCCTTCAATGTATATACCCATGCATGCTTGGAAAAATCATCGATGAAAGTCACGAAGTAAAGATAATTTCCAAAAGAAGGTGTATGCATGGGACCACAGACATCACTATGTATAAGCTGCAATTTTTGAGTAGCCCGAATTGAACCATCTTTTGGAAAGGAGGAACATTGCATTTTGCTCAAAGTACAGCCTTCAGAAACATGTTTTTCGGGTTCCTCAAGTTGGGCAAACAGGACACCATTTCAGATTTCTGCAGGCGCAGGAAACTAGAAACATTCTGATGACCAAAGCATGCATGCCAAAGCTTTGCATCTGACATAGCTTGAGAATCATGTAATACACATGCAGAATCATTTACAGATCTTTCATGGTCTATGAGCTTATGCAGCCCACGACATAAAATGCTAGAAGCAATAATCACGTTGCCATTTGACAGATCATGAACTCTACATCTGTCATCAACAAATTTCAAAACCAAGCCAATCTTGGCTAATGCAGAAACTAATAACAAATTTTTCTTGATGCCTGCGACAAATAAAGCATCTGATGAAGTGAAAGAACTACCATCAGCAGTAGTCAAAACAAGACCATAACAGGATAAGAGGAGTTGTTGGCACATGTAACAGTATTCCCTATAGGGGCAGACTCGAGTGAAGAGAAGAAACTGCACTATGAGGTAATATGTTTGGTCGCCCCACTGTCAAAGTACTGGCAAACATCTGAGTCTATTCCAGACATGCACTGCTCATGAGAAGATGGGTCAAAACTGCAAATAGTAGTAAATGCCCATTCTTCTTCCTGCACAAGATTAGCAGACTCTGTTTTTGGTGTAGAGGCCTCTACAACAACCATTCCAGTCTCTTTCTTCTTTGCCTCTTTAGTAGCCAGTTTTGGATAGTTCTTTATGATATGATGATTTCCTTTATAGTACTTGCAAAACAATTTCTGTTTTTTTGATTTCTTTTCATCTTTGTCTTCCCTCTTCGATTGTGCAGAATTAGCAGATTTCTGCTTACTAGTTGAAGAGCTCCATTTTCATTTGCCCCTCTGACTAGCGAGGAAAGCTTGATCGGCAATATGCATAATGGACCTGTTCTACCTGAACTAATCTTCCTGCAATAGAATAGAGACTAACTCCTCAAATGACAAGGCATTTGGTTTTCCTTTCATCATCAACTGAAGAGTAGAAGCAAAACTCTGATATGAATCAGGAAGACCATTCAAAATGGTCTGCACAAGTGAGCTATCTGGTATAACCTCATCAGCTGAAATCAACTGTTCCTTTAAGTCTTTGATCTTTGTTAAAAAACTATCCATAGAATCACCTTCATTCATGTGCTCACTCTCAAACTGTTTTTGGAGGTAAGCAACATGAGCCTCATTCCTAGCTTGGTACAATGTGCTAACTGTATCCCAAGCATCCTTAGCTGTTTTCCAAGAGTGAATGTGAGGAATAATGGCATGTTTGACAGACAGAGCTATCAATCCATGTTTCAGGGCATCTCTGCCATCCCAACAAATTTGCTCTGCAGTAGGTGCAGCAGAAGCCGAAGCACAAATAGGAATATGCAGAATATCATCATCTTCGATACCTTCTGCATCAGCTTCAGTACCTACAGTTGTAACAGTTGCAGGTGTGATAGGACGTTTTTCAACACCTTGCACAACGTTCCATAGTCCTTTTGCAACCAATACATGTCGCATCATATAAGCCCACAATGGGTAGTTGGTAGCATCCAACTTATCCTCAACAGCTAACATACGAAATACATCACTGCTTTCAGCCATGGCCGATGACTAAAATACCTTGATGTAGAAAATTGGCTGTATCTCAAAAAGTTGAACAGAATTGCCCACACAAATTCTGCTAAACCTATAACAAACTTCGAGATGCTTATATTGGTGAACTGAAACTGGTATATACCTTTGGCACAAAAAGATGAAATAGCCTTCACAAGCACTGCGATAGTGCATTAAGAGGCCGAAACGAGCTTAGATCACGATTTCGGCACCACGCAGCAAAGTTGTTTTGATCTCAAAAACATGCTGAGTATGCTCACCAAAATTCATGTGATTCTGAGACTACAACCGGAGAGGTGTTGACGACGCTCTAGATGAAGCGGTGACCTGCTCTGATACCAATTGTTGGAGTTAGACATCTACGAAAGCATGCAAGCAGCACAAGGAAGAAGAAGAATCTTGGAGCACAACACACAATAGTGAATGTACTACCACTAGAATGCATAAAGATAAGTAGCCTATTAGGGCAATTGGCATATATACAAGCTAGGGAAAAAAGACCTCCTAAAGAGGGAAAAAAGTGTCCCTGTGGTTCTAGAGTGTTCACACACATCACTACCTAAATATATCAACAGAGTAGCATTTTTTTGTGCATTTATATTGGTCTTGTACAATGTGACCAACCTATTACAAGCTTCTCTTGAAGTTTTGGCATCTTGTATGTGTGCAATCATGCTTTATTGTATGCTAACATACAACCTATACATTACCTTCCGTGCTCATTGATTCCAATCTTCATATCCTCTTAACTAGTCCACAATCCAATTCCTCTTTGCTAACTCTCGAGGGTTTTCATTGTCTCCTTTGATGTACTTCTAGTAGACTTTTACCATCATGAAATTCTTCATTCGAAATCTTGAAGCATGAAAGTTGTACTTGTCCAACTTATCGCTCATGACTTGAGTCATTCCATCAACACTTTCCATTTATGTAGAAATTTGCAATATTGCAAAAGCACTAGAAGCAATACCCCTACTTAAACATTGCCACACTATGACTTGATAGCTCGATCTCAGAAAAACACAATTTTTGTGTATGAAGAGTACACAGAATTGCTTGACATTCTAGATCTCAATTATTTTGGAGATGTCAAACAGAATGCAAGTTATCATTTTGCAAATTGAATGATTTTTTGCATGGGCCCCACCCTATGGGCTCAAAAGGGAGGTCGAAATGGCTCCAAAGTGCCTATTCCCTTCACATCTGCAAGTTTCATAACAATTTCACATAGTTTGTGTAGTACATGTTCTCAGGCACGCCTTCTCACATACTCTTCATTGTTGGCCTTCTTGATGATCTCTTTGCAACCACACTAGCTTTGATACCATTTCAAGAGAAAGAACATAAGGAAGAGAGCTCTCACATTCTCTAACACACAAAGATAGGAGCACACATAGATTTAGAGAATGAGAAAAAATCTTCTTCTACTTCTTCTATTACATAAAAAGAATGTACAAAAATGAACTAATGCAACAATAAAACCAGTATAATATACGAAAAACAATACATAAAGAAAACCCTTATGTCCACGATTGAGTGAGTTGGCAAGAAACAATTGTGCTCTCATTCTCAATAGATTAATAGGGTAAAGCTCACTAAAAGTGTCCTTGACATATATGTGCATAACTTCTATACATGTCACAAAGATGAAAAAGTGGTATGTGTCATCCTTGATCATCACATGTTGAGCTTGATACCTCAACATGTCATGGTACTAATGAGTGTGGTTATGCACAGTTTAATGCTAAGTCCAGTGAATGTTGATTAAAGCATGGTAGCTTTGTGCTTTACTTTAAGTTCAGAAAGTTCACAAAGAAATTCTCACCGCTACGGTAAGCCCATATTTTGATCATCAAGTCATTCATTCTAGATGGTAAATTCATCTCATGAAATATAAAAATAACGGCTTGCATTACTCTATCGAAAAAAATAAACTATTTTAAGAAAAAAAATACATGACTGCATCAAGTTTGGGAGCGTGTTGTGACCAAAAGATGATAAATCGTACTAATTTTTCATTGTTTCCCTTTAGGTACAGCATCACAGAATAATTTTGAGAATGGATGCGTTACGACATTGTTTTCTTTTCTACAAAACCTCAAAGAGAAACTTTTACGTCCTAATAAATTTCCAACCTAGCGTTCAAAATAGTCCAAGTCCTTGTCTTTTTTTAAATAAAAGGAAGTTTGGCTAGAGCGTATTCTCCCGTACTTTAATTAAATAACGAAAAGAAATTACAAGTGAATGAGACTAGTGCCCATGGGACAACCTGAATCCCGCAAAGCAAGGGTGGACCAAGATGACCTATAGTGTGTTACAAAGGAAGTTAACAATCCTCTTGTCCCCCTCATGCAGGACCCACTTGGATTTGAGCTTGTTGTTCTTGATGAGAAACACTTTATGATGCCTAAATGGTGGATATCTCTTACAATTGGAGATTCTTTTGCTAAGGAGGAATAGAAACTAATTCTTGATCGACCACTCTCTGGGAGGGTGTCCAAAATTCATGGCACACTGCTCCCGCCAAATCTTCCAGAGGGTTTCCCCTCTTATAGCATTCCAAAGTGTCATTGAGAATCCAATTGCTTCACCAAGCAATGCTTGCTCCCAGGAGATCTGTGCTTGTAGTCTCAAGATATTTTCGAGGGCTCGCTAGAGTAGAAGCGACTTGGGGCAAGCAAAGAAGATGTGACCAAGGTCCTCGATCCTATGGTGGCAACGCTTACACCATGATAGAGCCCCAAAAAAATTTGTTGGCCTTTAGGTTGGTCCAGATGTCACGATGAAGAATTTACCACATAAGAACCGATTTTTTGATCTCGATGAGAGGATGCCTTAAGGACATGAACTTCAGATCCCAACGCAGTCTTGTCCAAGTCAAGGACCACTTCTGGTTTAGTGTGATGTGAAAGTTTGAGTTCACCTTAATTCTAGGAATTTTGGGAAGACAATTGCCGTTGTGCCACCTAAGACCGTGATGGCTAGGCAGGTGAACGTTCCCAAGCAAAGCATATGCTTTGTAGGAGAGTCCCTTGTTCATAGTTCACTCTTAATTCAAGGTCTATGTCCTCAAATCTAATCCATTGGCCAGTTTCTGGTTTCCAGAGGTGTTTCCAATGTCTGAAGCCCCTGTTTCAGAGCCTTTGAGCAATTTGGTGGTTCCAGGAGGTCACACCTTTGATGCCCGTGATCGGGAACGAAATTGAGTCATTTTATCTAATACCGGCTGCCCATTTTTAGTCTTTGCTGACTTTGACAAATTGTTTGAACTTATTCCAACTCTTCCATAGGGAGCGAACAAGATTCGAGCCTTTAGGTGAAACCGGAATTGGGGAGAATAACAGGGTAAGGAGGTCCAAGTCCTGCCAACCAGGGAGGCCCACCAACGGGGATAACTTCTTGCTCCTGAAGATGCACTTGGCCCAGGAGGACTCCCAGTTACACCAAGCCCTGATGATCCATTTTGCTTCCAACTTGTGAGCCATGTCTTCAATATCCATAATGCCCAGGCCCCCACACTCTTTTTGGTTCATGCAAGTAGACCACTTAATTTTGGGAAGCCCTCTCCTATTGTAGACCCCCGTCCAAAGAAAGTTTCTACAAATTCTTTCCAATTTGCTAAACTCTTGATGTTTCGGACTCCAACACAAGAGAAAGTAGATGGTTGAGGAGAAGAGGAAGGTATTGATAACCATGGCACGACCCCCGAGGTTGATTTGCATGCCCTTCCAGTACCGTAACTTGTAATCAAGTTTAGAAAGGACCCAGTCCCATCTCTCTGCAATCGAGACACCAAATCCCATCGGAATACCGAGTAGGCGGAAGACTTGTCTCCAAGAGATAATTTGGCAACCATCGTCCAAGTCCTTGTCTTGCATGATAGTTAACGAAGTAGAATGATTGCCACTTTTGGGGGCAGTATTTTGACCAGCCGGCCTGTTTTTTATGATTTCCTTTAGTGGATGTGATTGTTCTCTCCATTAACATTTTCTTACTGTTTTCTCTCGAAAGAAAGATGAAGCACGGCCTACCTTTTACAAGACAAAATCATGTTTTTTTATGCCTTTTGCATCTGAGACATGATAGTTCCGTGAGGTTTCTTTGTATATCTCTCTTTCAATAACTTCTAAAAGCTTTTTAAAAGAATAGACTTTAACAAGAAAGTGGATAAAGACATGATGAGGTAGCCATGGAAAATACGTTATGTAGTACAAACCTTTATACAGCAATCCACAAGACGGCCAAAACTTTTATTACATATAAAAGATTGGTGCTAACCAAGTTTCTTCATGCTTAATTCAAACATCATGGAGGTTCTGGGCTTCAAGCTTAAGGAGTCATTGACATCTCTAAATACAAACTACATATACAAGTGTTTGTGATGAAACCAATTTTTCTTTTGGTTTGTTCATACTAAAAAGGATTTGATAACAAAATGCTTCATATCTTCCAAGTAGTCTTAATTTTTTTTTTTCCTTCACTTCAAATCCTAGGTGAGAACATGTGTAGTATAACATACTCATATGCGGATTGCACATGAGTGTTGAAATGTTAAAAATACAATTCGGAAGAAAGAGTACACTTATAACTTCAATGTCTGAAAAGAGAGAAGGGCAGACTAATGAGCAAAGGAACTGGAATAGTGTTTGAGAGAGACAAGCAAGAGGAGTGAGGAGTACTTTGATGTTGGAGATGAGAAAGCTGTGCATACGCGGCGAGAAGCAAATGTTGAAAGACGTTGAACTTGAATTCTATCGTGTCTATGTGTTGAAGGTGGTGTATGGCCAAAAAAAAAACAGAGAACAAACATCATTTTACGTTCGCGCATAGGCTGATGCAGCACTACCTTCTGTTTCACGTGAACAGATTTCTTCGAGTAAGGCTTCCTATTGGTGTGAAGCCATGTGCAGGAAGGACTTCCGCTCTACATAACTGTTTCTAATTGTTGACAATTGCATTGACAGAAACCACCCATCGACTTCGTCTTTATGTGTTTTATCTTCTTGCGACGTTGTCGTTTCCGGCATTCGACAGAACTCCGCCATTTCCCAAGGACACAGATCAAAGCATCTCATGAATTGTAGCATGTCTGATGTTTTGACAGCTGGATTGAGTTCTACGATCGTCGAATCCGTCTTGGGTTGTCTTGCCCTTCTACCAGCAACATTGTTGTTGCTGCAGGACGGTAGGCTCCGCCATTCCTCGAAGGCCTTCCTTCTTCGGACCCTTTTATGTGAAGACAAGCAGAGAGCATGAGCAGCGACAGCCTATGCGGCAGGCAGGAGGGCGTCGACCGATCATAGTGAAGTACATAGTTTTTTTTTGCTTTCTTCGAGTTTGCTTTTTAAAGAAGAGAATAAAAAATTGCAAAAGCAAGAAGTTACATGATGCTTTTCATGTGATAAGAAGAATCTCACTGCTTTTCTGCCTTAGCAATAGGGAAGCATAGAGTGGATAACGTTGAAGAAGACTTAGTTTATATCTTCGAAGACGAAAATACCTCTTTTTCTTTTTTTAAACAAGGAGCTTGGAAAGCTCTTTGAAGGCACACATGTTTGCAGAAAGCAGAAAGTTGATGGTGTTATGACAGGCTTTTACACCATGGGATTTGGGCCAGGATGAAGCTGACATGATCAAATCTTGAAACTACATCGTGATTCACGTGCAAAAAGAAAGAAGAAGTGATTTGTAGGTCCTTCTACTCATGCCCCTCAAGCTTTGGGAATGGAAGTGCATTGACAAAGACCACTCAAGCCACAAAGGTTTTCCAACAACAAGTTATAGTCTAAAAATCAATTGGATTTCTATACTTGTATGGAGTGCAGCAGGAAAAGAAGCTCCAAAAAAATACAATGAAATATTAAGAAAAACTTTCATATACCTGAGGAAGCTCACAATTTGTTTTTTGGAAGTTAGGTCATCCTTTGTCTCCCACTTTCCAGGGGTTATATATCAAGCTGCTCTATAGGTTTTGAACCCTTGACCTCATACTTCAAGGTCCAAAGTGTTGCCACTACACCATGGAATCCCCAACTAGGAAGCTCTCTCTTATTACTCTAAAGCCTAGCCTATTCAACACTCAGTCGACAATGGGACTATGAGGATTGAGTCGGTCAAGGGAGGCAAGCGTTTAACGTGAGTCAGCCATGGGAGGTGAGGATAAGAAAAAAGTGTTACAATGGCAGTAAAATACGTTTCACTTTCATTTTAATTGATCAATTCTTTTTTAAACTATGTGATGAATTTCAAAAATCCATTCTAAAGTGCTTTAAATCTACAAAGGTGGTTTGTTAGTTCAAAAGAAAATAAAAATCCATAGTTTATGTTTCACATTATTTCTTTTTTTTTTTGAGTGTGTAAATACATTATTTTCTTCCTTTTCTAATTAAAGATTATGACAAGTTATATTCTCCACTATAAAAAGAACTGTTATGTTTTTCCATGGTAGATGGATTGCTATGAATCTAAAGGCGCATTACACCTAATATAACATTTATATCATGAAACAATGCATACATTCTAACTTTTTGCAAGGCCACACCATGACTAGTTTTTTGCCTTTTCCATCTAAGGGATCACAGCTTTATAAGGCTGCTTTCTACTATCCCATCTAGTTCCGTTGAAGTTCTTTTATATAAGTAACTTTTAAAGATTAAATAAAAAACAGAAACTTTTGCAAGAGAGAAGATAAAATATCCATGATGATTCAGCCATGAAAGCTACATCATGTAGTACAAAACTACAGAGGTGGGCACTTTGTGCAATAATCTACTTCAGGGGTGAACACTTTCTCGTACATATAAAAGATTGATAGTGCCCAAGAAGCATCATTTTCATTTCAACCATACTTACAAAAAACGGTACTGAGATCCACAAATGTGCAATGTACATCTCTAGAGAACTAGCTGTCTATGATTTGCTTTTTTCACAAAGTACACACAAACCACTGTATATACCTTTTTAATGACTCTTCAACTATAGATTGATATTCAAACCATGTATAACACACATGTGAGGAAGAATCTAGTACAGACTCATGAGATCTTTGGCTGGTTACATATAATTAAATTAACATAGGTCTCAATCATCTTCAAGCTCTTCGTAATAAATAGTTGATGGTCCTTGTTTTCTAATATGGCCTCACTCATAAGGGAGGCCACCTTCAAATTTTGGTACTTGCATGTAGAATATCATGGAAAATCTAACCGGCATGCGGAAAACAAGTCTTTTTCTTGGAATTATTGGTGATCTTCTCATAAGCGGCCTTCTGTTACACAATACTTTGCAAAAGGTAATTGTCGATTTCTCTTACCTTATGTCGTAAAATTTCGCATAAAAATTTGAAGAAATTCGATTTTATGTATATATCAACAATGTAATCAAATAGATGCATAGAGATTATTGCCACTTCCAGCTCCCATCCACCCCATGGAGTTCTAACTTTATAGTCTCTTCTATATACTATTTAAATGTGCACAAACATGCATGCCATCTAGCTTTGATGGATGCAAACACCTCTATATTGTCTACCCACCACGAGATACACTACCTTTGCATCCCATCAATCTCGAAATTCTCCTAAAGAATGATAACGGAAGGTGTATGGATCAAGAAAAGGGAATACTAGAGCTCCTTAGAGCTCCATGCGCATAAGTTATATACACTAGATGGTAATACTAACCATAATAAAAGAATTGATGCATGAATCCGTAGTTTGGAATTTGGTTATGAAAATCTGACTTTCCTACCTTATTCATAATTATGAATGGACCATACTGTTATGTTTACGAATTTGTAAAAACCAAAGTACACAACAAAATGTGGTGAGACCTTCCAAGATCTTCAAAAGATCAAACAAATATTCCAAACTTCACAAAATCAAACTTTCCTCCGAACTTTCAAGAAAACAAAAATGGGTCACTGTAGAAAAATAATCACCAGAAACTCTCTGCGTAGAAATTCTCAAAACTAATCATATATTCTGAAAGTAGACTTTGAATATCATGTTCTAAAAAGGAAAAACATAAAAAAAGCTTGAGTATAGCTCTCAAACAAATAGTTTGAAGTTAAGGTATGTGGAGGCCTGCAACAACAAGGAAGAGGTTCCTTGTTTGGACACAAGTTCTTCTGTTCAACGTGTTATGTCAATAACGATTGAGCTCTATTCCATGACAATAGCATCCCCCCCACATGCATGAGACACCTGCATGTGAACTGGGAATATCATGAGAGCTCCCAAGAGCTATCAACACATCTCCAAAAACTCACAAATCACTGTAAACAGAAAGTGGGAAAGAGCGGGTGATAGTGAGTGAGAGCAAGATAAAGAAGGTGGAAGGGAAGGAGAGAGAGGAACTATGCAAAACAGTGTGAGTGTAAGTGTATGAGGGAGTGAAAGTGAGTGAGAAAGTGAGGGTGAAAGAGAGTAAGGAAGAGGAAAAGCACATGGGAAGGTTAGTGGGAGTGTGTGTGTGGGTGTGAGTGCATGTGTGGGTAAGAGAAGGGAAAGAGAGTAGAAAAGAGGTAAAGTGTAAAGGAGAGAGAGTAAGGGTGTGTGTGTTTGAGGTATACATGCACTACAAGGAATATAAGCGCATAGCGACGGTTAAGGCGACACAATTTTGTCGCTATAAAATTGCAAAATGTGTCGCTACGCCCCCCCTATTTCTTGTAGTGATGTGTGAGGGCTCGGATGAGTGTATGTGTGTGTAAGTGTGTACATGAGAGTAAGAGAGAAAGAGAGGAAAAATTTTATGCATGTGAAAGTAAGTGTGAGTAAGTGTGTGTAGAAGTAAATAGGAAAAAGAGAAAGGAAGGAGAAGAGGGAAAGAAGGAAAATGGGGATGAGGAAGTGAGAGTAAGTGAGAAAGAGGGAAAGAAAGAGAGATGCAATTCGAGGTCTATGATTGGATGGGCATTAAGGTGTCCATTCTCCTCCATTCAACACACACATCCGAGTGCAACCAAAGACTTAGAATGAGGAGAATTCGGCATAGTATTGTTGGGGGGATTCTTAGACGAGAAGGAGTTTGAGGGTTTGTAGGAAAAAAGGGAAGAAACAAGAAGAGAAAATACACCTGGAAGCTTCTGCCAATTGATTACAGTAAGACAGTTACAATGTTTGAAGTACAAGACAAGCCAATACCTCTGTGCACAATCCCACAGAGTGCCCACTTACAAAATACCAAATATCCCAAAGTCTTCTTGCCGCCGGCCTCCTCTGCACCAGACCTCCACCTGCTTCAAGCTTATCCTTGTGCACACCTTGCACCAAGCTTCCACAAAGGGGGAGGAGTGAATACCTTCTGTCGGCACGCACACACTACAGTGAGACCTTGAGATCCTTGGGGGAGTATAGCTTAGCACTCTCTGCACAAATCCTTAGTCACTCTCCATGCACCTTACACTTCCACTTCTCTGCGTCGCACACTAGTGACTGTTGCACTCTCTCTCTTGCTTCACTTAGCCTATGCTTCTCTTGCTTACTCTAAGATTGGTCCAAGAATAGACCTTGCCTTGATTTTAGTGTGTCGATCACGTACGCTCCTAACTGCAATAGCATCTTGGTGCTCACTTTGATGTCCCAAGATTGTCTTTCCAAGTGGCAGCCAACGACTCATCGTTTTGTCCTGTAGTGACTTTAGACTAAAACCCAAAATTTTAATGGGGGGGCCATACTTTCACCTGTGCGTACGTTGCCGCTTCACATACCTTCACATTTTCTTTTAGGTCTTCACTTTTGCACCTAAGGGGGGGTTCACCTGAACCTTCCAAAACACTTTAAAACACACTTTGAACCTTAAGGAAATTAGAGAAAATACCTCTGCAACCTGCAACTCACTTTCTCCAATTTACCCTTTGTGGACAATTAATTGTGCACTACCTGTGCACTTTGACACCTGCATTTTAGCACTTTGACTTTGCACCTATTGACTTTGACCTTGTTGACTTTAACCAGTCAACTTTGAGCAGTTGACTTTGATCTTTTGACTTTGACTACAGTTGACTTTGACCAACATGACTTTTATGGGCTCAACAGTTGCCCACCATCTAATGTGCTCTCCGTCTCAGAGAGCTATAGCCAAAACGCTGAGCATATAGGACACCATGATAATGGAGCTGCAAAAACTGGAAGAGGACATCTGAGCAGCAACCAATTCCATTAGAACAAGCACCAGAAAAGAACCAGAAGTGGGATGTTTTTTTATGGAAAAGCAAAAAGGATGGCAATGGGAGGGTAGAAGGGAAGGGTCAGGGAGGGCTGATGGGGCTGAGAGGGATAGGGTCGGGAGGGTTAAGGATGTGGCTGGGCAGATGGGTAAAGGGAGGGATTGGGAGAAGGATTATGGGGTCTGGAGAGGGGAAAAATGATCAAAGAGGAGAGCTACAGAGGGAGCATATGTGAAATATTGAACATATGGTGAGAGGAGGTGATAACAGACAATGTGGCCAATGAGGTGAAATAAAAACATGTGGTAATTGTGCACAAAACATGTGGGTTTGGACCAAAAGTCAAAGAAAAAGTGGGAATGTGGAAAAATAAAGTCAAAAATTGAGTCTAGAGGTGCCAAAAAACATGAAAATGACTCCATTTTTGTAAAAAACGGCCAACCGAGGCACGATCCAAAGCCAAAAGGTTTGAGCCATAAAAAAAATAAAAAATAAAAAATAAAAAATAAAAAATAAGATAAATTGTATATTTTCAAAAATAAAATAAAAAATTTAAATAAAATATTTTTGTCTTTTTTTTTGTCCCTTTTTCGAACACCCAAAAAAAAAAAAATTAAAAAATAAAGAAAAGAAATTTAAAAAAAGGAAAAAAAAAGGGGGGGCTGTCAGAACGGGGGGGGGGGGGGGGGCGGGGGGGGGGGGGTGGGTTTGGTCGGTGGTGGTCGGTGGGGGTGGGTGTTTTTTTTTTTGTGGTGGAAAATAACCCAAAAAATAGAAAAAAGGAAGGAAAAATCCAAAAAAATGCCAAAAAATTGCCAAAAAATTCTGTAAAAAATCTCATGAAATTTTCTACAGGGCTAGGCCCCATTTCTTTCATCAAACCCCAGAGAGCCTCCTTTTATTCCTCCTATTTGTGAAGAAAATGACATCAGAAAGGGATAAAAAATGCTAGAGAAATGCTAAAATTGTTAGAAAAATTTCCAAAAAATACCCAAAAGTTTTTTTGTTTGCAGAGGTTATGAAATGCCTTCTAGGTTTGCTAAAAACACCAGGGACAAGAATGAAATTGCTAAAGAAAACTACTAAAACTGAGCAAAATGAGATGAGAAAGCTATGTACAACCTGGACAGATTTGCAGTTCCAGGTGATCCATACTTCTTCAAGTGTGTTGATGATAGGCCTTGAGCCTGGATATGTTGACCAGTGGCAAGGCCTCTCCTTTCAGCGTCTCTAACTCCACAACACCCCAAATTAGCATTGTTTTGACTCTGTAAGGTCCTTCCCAATGTGGAAGCCATTTTCCTCTTAGTTGTGTATGAAGATGAGGTCTATGGAGAAGAACTAACATGCCTGCTTCAATGTTGTTGTTCCACAGATGTCGATCATGTGCCTCCTTCCTCTTCATCTGAGTCTCTATCAATTGTCTTGTTGCTAGTAGACGAATCTCCTCCACTTTATGTAGTGCTCCGAGCCTCTGAGAGACATCACAATCCTTCTTGCCCTGCATGAATGCTATCTTAGGTGATCCATGTAAAAATTCAAAGGGCTCAATGGGCAATATGCCATAAACTAGTTGGAATGGAGAATATCCTGTGGCCTCTTTGTAGGCTAACCTGTATGCCCATAGGGTACCTTGATAAGCAATGCCCCAGGAAGTGGGTTGTAACATACACTCCTTTCTTAACATTGAGATTAAAAACTTATTTGTCGATTCAGCCTGTCCATTGGCTCTTGGATAGTAAGCACAAGAGGTCCTATGTAGAATTCTATACCTGTTGAAAATTTCCTGCAGGACCTTATTGACAAAATGGGTACCTTGATCTATACAAATTTCAAGTGGGCATCGAAACCTACAAATGATGCTACTATAAATGAAATCAGCAACAGTTTGGGCAGTGCAGTCGGGGGAGGCAATAGCTTCAGCCCACTTTGTCGCATAATCTGTAGCTATCAAGAGATATTTTTCTCTTTTTGGAATTGCGGGAGGGTAGATAGGCCCTACAAAATCTAGCCCCCACTTCTCAAATGGTTGCCAGGAAGTGGAAACAATCAAGGGGTTATGCCTCTGCTTTGTTGGCTTAGGTCCACACCTCTGGCAAACGTCACATGCCTTTCCCCATTCATTTGCATCCTTAAATAGTGTAGGCCACCATAGACGAGCATCCAGTATCCTCTGACTCATAATATGCCCTGGAAGGTGCCGACCACCTGTACCTTCATGTGCAGAGTGAAGGACTTCCCTCACTTCTTCTTCTTCCAAACACTTCCTAAACCTGTCATCCTTGCCCTGTCTATACAATTTATCTTCAATGAAGGTATATGGTCTACTCTTGATTAGCAGTCTCTTCTTTTTCACAGCACTAGCCTTTTCTGGATACAACCCAGTTTTAATGAAATTTTTGATATCATAATACCACCCTTGAGCTTGTACAGCAAACAGATGAGCATCTGGAAAATCATCATTGATTCCACTAGTTTGATTTGTCATATTGATTCTGGATAGGTGATGTGCCATAACATTTTCTTTACCTGGTCTATGGACTATAGAAAAATCAGACTCTTGGAACAACAATAACCACCTCCATATTCTACCAGTGGCTTGTGGTTTGTTGAGTAAGTATTTTAGTGGTTGGTGATCTGTTATAATAATAAATTTTACTCCCAGTAAGTAATGACGGAATTTTTGGACAGCAAAGACCATTGCTAGGGCTTCCCTTTCTGTAGTATTGTAATTCCTTTCAGCCTTGGTCAAGATTCTAGTGGCATATTGAGTTGGTCTGTCCATTTTAAATTCTTCACTGGGTTGGGTCAAAACTGCCCCCACTGCATAGGCACTGGCATCTACATGTATATGAAAGATTTTTGACCACTCAGGTGTGATCAAAATAGGAGCAGACACTAACCTTGACCGTAATAGTTGATATGCTTTTTCCTCCTCTTCTTCCCATTTAAAAGGTACTTCCTTACCTATAAGTCTAGCCAGTGGTCTGGCTATCTCTGCATACATTTTTATAAATCTTCTATGGTATCCAATATGCCCCAAGAAACTCTGAATCTCTTTAGGGGATTTAGGTTTAGGCAACTTTAATATAGAAATGATTTTGTCAAGATCTGGGGCCATACCTTTAGCCGACACCACATGTCCTAAGAGAGTTCCTTCTGTCACAAGGAAATGACATTTGTTTGGATTGAGCTTTAACTTAGTCTCCTTGCATCTTTTGAAAACATTCTGCAACTGCCTCAAGTGATGGTCCAAACAATCTAGAGGAGTTTCTTTGTGAGAACCTGAAAACGAAGAGAAGTCATCCATGAAGATTCTAAGTGATTCCAGCAATAGGGGGCCAAAAATGAGATTGACCGTTCTGTTAAAGGTGGCTGGGGCATTTCTGAGCCCAAATGGCATTTTTACATACACATATGTTCCCCAAGGTGTGATAAAAGCAGTCTTTTCACGATCCTCTGGGTGTATTGATATTTGATTATAGCCACTAAATCCATCCATAAAGCTATATAATGCATGCCCAGCCACTTCTTCAATGACTTGCTCTGCAAAAGGCATTGGGAACCCATCTGGAATGGTCACCTTGTTGAGTGCTCTAAAGTCAACACAAATTCTGATTTTATTAGTATTCTTCTTTGGTACTATAACCATAGGTGAGAGCCACTCTGAGTGTTCTACAGGAATGATGATTCCTGCATCCTCCATCTTCTATATTTCCACATAGACAGCTTCAACACATTTTGGATTAAGTCTATAACTCTTCCCTCTTATGGGTTTGGCTCCATCAACCAGAGGGATTCTGTGCTCTCCATAAGTTGCAGGCACTCCTTCTAAGTCTTTATAATGCCAGGCAAAAACATCTGTATAATGGGTCAAGAATGATTTTACCTTTTCAAGGAGCCCTGGGTGGTTCCACAACCAAGTGGCCACCAAAACTAGCCGATTATTGTCTTGAGTGCCTACTTGTATTTCTTGGACAGGATTTCTCTCTACCATATTATCTTCCTGCTCATCTTCTTCCTTGTCTTCTTCTACTAGCTTTTCGTGCATTGCTTCATAAGCAATGGTATTTTGGACTTCAATGTGTTCCTCCTTGTCCTGCATCCATCCTGCAGGGATTTCTTGAATTGGGAAAGAACATTCTTCACTAGAATTTTTTACCTTGCCTTTAGCTTTAGTAACTTCTTTATCTGTGGTTGTCATATCCTCCTCCAAGTTGTATTTGAGGGGTGTCTTCTTGCCCCTTCTATGGTCTGTGATGGGCTCTCCCAATCCATCAACCTGGACTTTTTCCTTATCTTCATCATAACCTTCAGTCGTGCAAGAATTATTAAGAAAAATTCCAAAACAAGAGGAAGAGTTGCGTGCTAGGAGCCAATTTAGAATATCCTCTTCTTCCTCAAAATCTATTTGGGGTTGATCCTCCGATTCTGTTTCCATGCATATGCCAACTGTTTGCATCATGCTAGTGTTTCCTTGATTATCTGGGCCCTCTTCTAAATGAATCTGTGTCAGCTCTTGCCCTTTCTTTTGTACCCACATAGTGTCCTTGCCCCAATCATGAATGACACTTGCATGCCTCAGCCATGGTCGTCCAATTAAGAGGGGAAATCCTCCTTCAACCTGGGGCAATCTTAAAACCACAAAATCTAGAATGAATAGATTACCTTGTACTTCAAGTGGAACTTTTGGGATCACTCCCAAGGGCCTTACTTTGCTCTGATCTGCCAAAGTAATAGTGAAATTTGCAGGCCTTGAAGGGTGGAGTCCAATCTTTTCCATTGTATGTTCAGGCATCAAGTTAATGCCAGAACCACCATCCACAATAACTCCTTGAAATTCATGACCTTGGATAGATACTGTCAGCCGAGGACTTTTATAATCTGTAAGGGGTGCTTCCCCTACAATTTTTCCTTTATGTAAAACAATAGTCTTTGCCACCAAACTTGTAGTGGAAGCTTCATCAATTATCTGTAATAACTCTAACCTGAATTTCCCATCCAACTTTATTAAATAAAAAAATACTAACCTCCTTTTTCATAGACTTGAGTAGTTTTGAAGCCTCTGATTCCTTGAGAGCATGGGCTACAGTTGACTTATCAAACTCCTCATGAGCCATGTCGAAGGCATGCCCAATGGCATCAATGGTGCATTTTAAAACTCAATTTGAAGCCTTTGGATTAAGTCTATCAAGAGTAGTTTTGACTTGGTTTTTGCCATTGCTACATTAATTCACACATTTAGAAAAAATGAAAATGAAAGTGTAAGAGAAGCGGCAAGAAGATTCAAACAATACTTAGAAGATGTCCTAGGGATGAAAAACCATCCATGCCTAAAGTAGTGTGTCTATTCATAAAAGGATTGAATAATGCACAATGCGGACTATGGTCTACTACAGAAGATGTCATGACCTAGACTCATGTGTAAAGGAAGCCATTGATTTGGAAGACAATAGGGGAATTGATCTTTAAATTTTTGAACATCAAAAACACAAAAAACATGCAAATCTGGTGGTAGTGATCCCCCCTTGGGATAAAACAACCCAAGTAGCCGAGTACCACTCAAGTAGCGAAAGATGTGCTTAACCGCCTACCAATGCTTCACTATTGGGCAATGCATAAACCTACTCATTTGTGAGACAGCAAACTAAATATCTGGACGAGTAATGCATAAGTAAATCAAGCATCCAACAACCTGCTGATAGAGAACAACATCAAATGCATCTCCAACATCATTAAGAATCAATCGTAAACCTGTTTCCATAGGAGTGGCAATAGGTTTATAGTCTTCAAGGCCAAAATGCTGCAATAATGTGTCAATATATTTCTTTTGACACAAAGCCATTCCACCATCAATGTGCATAAACTGAATGCCCAAATAATGATGCAAATGCCCCAAATCAGACATCTCAAATGAGGCATGCAGATCAGCCTTAAAATCAGCAATATGCTTCTCAATAGGACCAGTGAGCAGCATGTCATCAACATAGACAACATAATGCATGTAATTTCATGCATTATGGGGAATCAACCTCTAGGGATCTCTTATGTGTTGTGGAATTGAATGTGGCAAAGATATCTCAACCCTCAACACATGATTGACATAGTGATCACACCATTTGAAAAAACATAAAACTTGATTGTATGTACAAAAATATCTAGGAGCACCATGATATGCTTTGTTAGATACACTCAATACCTCACACTCATGAGGAACCACTAGTGTTTGATAATATTCTATCTCATAAGGATCCATTATGTGTAGAATTCATGTGAGAGTGTTGGACATGGTTAGCTTCCTAACTATGAAGGAGGATGATGTCAAGAGTTCACCATAGATGTTTTAGATTACCTTTGTGAGCCTAACATATTTATTAGGAAGGGCATCAACCTCATTTTTTTTAGATGGCCATTCAAGGATTATAAACTGGCATAATAATAATGCATGATTCTCCCTAAGATCTTTGTTCTCCCATACTTAGGTAGGGTGTCCAAGGGTGGTCCATTCCCCAAGGGTCGATGGTAAGGCCTGTTGAACATAGAAAAGTTGTTTGGGATAAATTTAGCCAAATATATAAAATGGACATAAATTTGGCATGATAATTCAACAGCATATGGGCATCAAGGCATTAGAGAGGTGTTTCTCATGTCTACCCATCTAGAGAATTCTACGCTCTTAGTTGATCTATATATAAATGACTTCTACACTAGTCTGCATATTGATTTGAGTCAGCATAAGTCTAGCATGTAAGCCCTTCATCTTGGGTTCTTCAATATCATCATCTAAGCTCTAGCTATGGGATTGCACAAGTGCATGATGACATTCTTGTATCACTACAATGATAAAATTCTTGATTCCTTGTGCTATCTCTTTTCTCCTCATTTTTTAACTAGATTTTGGTGTACTATGTCATGTCATAATTTCTTTCAAGCTCCACCACAACAAGCTAATCCCAATGTTTTCATGAATGGTTTTAGTTAATTTGCTTTTTTGGTTACTGAAAATGTACGTTTTAGGGATTAGGAGGTAATAGTTGGTTGTTTCTTACTTGATCACTAAATTGATTATTGATTTTTATCCAAATAAATGATTAAGTTGGTTAAATAACCTACAAAAAAAATTAGTGCTATCCTAATTGACCCGCCAATTTCAATCCACACATAGATAGTACTTCTATCGCTCTTTCTCTCACTCACTCACTCACTCACTAAAATATGTACACACACACACACACACACTAAAATATGTGTGTGTGTGTATGTGTGTGTGTATGTGAAAGCATTAAAAAAAAGTATAGTTAATATCGATAGAACTAATCTTCTTTATTCATCAATGTGAATAGAGGAGGAACATGATATCAAAGTTCCATCTACAAGTTCCCACTATCTCTTAGTATAAAGAATGTAAAAACAAGTTTCAATATGCTTGAGCTTACCTCTTCATAAAAATGCATTGGTTTGGCTAGATAAAATGGCTTATTCAAAACTATTCAAGGTTTCCAATTTATTGGATACAAAATTGTCAATATCGTTTGGTGCCCAAAAAAATCTAGGTATAAACTTCAAAATTATTTTGTAGTCGGAATTCATAAAGATGAACTTAGATCTATTGAGTCCTAAGAACTCTTGGTATGTGTTAAAAGTAAAGCTTCAAAGTAGGAATTCGTGGAAAATAAAATTTAGACAACTGGATAAATTTATGAAGGCTTCAAGTCATGAGATTCAACCAAAACGAAGCATCTAACCACTCGCCAAGTCATTTGAATTGATTCTCCAATTTCAAAGGATGACTTTTAGAAAAAGTAGTTCCTAGATTGTAGGAACCTACTTGCTTTGTACATGTTAAGCTTGGATCATAACTTCTTGTGTGACAACATGTGTTTCTTGTGTGTATTAGAGTTTTCATAGATTGCTAGATTGGAAAAGAAAAAGGCCCCTAGCTTTAGAAATCCCCCTAGTTTCTTCCATCCTAAGTTTGGGTTAGGATATCTTACAATCTCTCTATTGAGTTTACAAGGTTTTCTTTCTCTCAATTGGGTTCAACGTTTCTTCTATTTTAGGAACCCATTTTCTATGCTTATAATCTTATTGGATAGCTAATAGAGTCTTCTACAGTTACTTTGATTCCTTAGGTCTATCTTTGCATACTCACTAAGTCATTGTGTATGGATTGTGTCTCTCCGTAGATGTGTGAGAGTGTAGGTTGAGTAGCCTATTTTATAGACATTTCCAGTTTATGGGTGGTCATTCATTTGGCATGAGATTTCTTTATTTGAAAAAACATTTAGTACACTTTGAGTGGTCAAAGGATTTGAAGAAATCGTTTCACCATCATTGAGAAATAACAAGAGCTTCAAGGTCATGTGCATTTGTATGTATCATGGGAGGTCAGACTATGCTTCTAGTTGCATAGGGAGTTGCCAAATCTCCCAATAGTGGTAACAGATAATCTTAAAGTGATTGAAGGTCATTGAATACAAAGCAAAGGAACTACTAGAGCTAGTGTTTCTAATTTTCCTTTACCAATGATGTTCAGACATATTTGTTTCATTAAATAGGAGCACTCAATCATTGTCAAGTCAAGCATATTTGGAGTTTGTCAAAGAAGAGATGACTTTGGAGGTAATATCACTTTTCATTTTCACCAATATCACTTCAAGGAGTTCGGAAGAGAGTTCAAGCCTAGCTAAAGTAATAGATTTTGAATTCAACACTCAAAGTGAGAAACTTGAAAAAGCCAACTGTTAGCTTTGGAAGTTTAGGATGTCAAAGTACCTCATGGGTAAGAGACTTTGGGGTTTGATCAATGGGATCGACCCAAGGCCTAGGTTGGGGGATAAATCCAACCAATGACTATCTGAGAGCATTAAGGGAATGGAAAAAGCATGACAATATAGTTATTTTCAATCTTTCACAACACATTATCAATAATATGATAGGACAAATTTCCAGACCTAGACTCAATCATGAGAGTTTGGGAAACCTTGGAGAGGCTCTACTATACTATTTCCAAAGCAAGTAATATTCAACTCAAAAATTAGTTGAAAATCTAAAGAAGACCTCATAAAGTAGCTTCAATGAATTCATTCTCAAATTCAAGGAACTTTCAAATGCATTGGGATCTATTGGTAGCCACATAGATGATGATGTTCTATTTTGTTATACCCTCAATTTTTTGAGGGATGATGAGAAGTGGAAACCATTCACCACTTCATTTCATGTAAGGCACATACTTTCGAATTGTGAGCAACTATTGTCTCTTATGATAACAAAACAAATGAGTACAAATAAGCAACCAAATTAGGGGTGGAGGAAGGTTTGGAAGAAGAAACAACAATTAAGGACATGTCCAAGAATGCTCTTCACATAGAGAAAGAGGAAGGACAAGAGGAAGAGGAGGAATACATCAACAATCAAGAAGCCAAGATGTTGAAGGATGCTACATATGTGGATGACATGGACTGTATTCAAGGTGTTGCTATCAAGGGAGCAACTAAAGGAATTACAACCACCACTCAACATACAAAGGGCAAGTATTCATTCATCAACCAACTCTAACAATGAAGAACTTCTTATGATGCATATGCATGGAAGCTCAAACAATTTAGATACTAGATGGTATATTGATAGTGGTTGTAGCAACGATATTAGTTGCAACCAAACTTGGTTCCCTAATCTACATGCCACAAGTGGTAAAGGACATGTAGAAAGAGGGGATGATAGAGTCTATGAGATCACACACATAGGTGATATGTATTTGGATGAAAAAGATCAAGGAATGTGTCTCAAAGATTTGTTTCATGTACCAAAAACCATTAAGAACTTGGTATCCATGGGACAAATGGTGGATAGAGGTTAAAAAATGAGATTCAACAAAGGAGGATGCGTTTTTGAGAACCCAAATAAGGCAACAATCTAGTTTCAAGATGAAAGAAACAAGGAAGATTGTTTAAATTAGAGATAAGCTCAAATCTTCCACATCATGTGTACTTTAATTTTGGGAATAAGCCGATTAAGAAGTTGGACTTGTGGCACAAAAGAATTTTCGACATCAACATTCAAAGGATTCAAAGAGGTTGGTAGAAGTTATACCAAGGTTTCAAGTTTAATGAATCAAGAACCCATGGAGCTTGTCAAACGGGTAAGCGTTCAAGAATTCCCTTCAAGAAAAGTAGATGCATCAACCAACATCTTCAATTCACCCATAGAGATGTATGGGGCCAATGAAGGAGTGATCCCTAGAGGATCGATAAGGTATAAGTTCACTTTAATAGATGATTTTACTCATATGGTTTTCATCTATTTCATAATGCAAAAATCTGATGTGTTTGAATGGTTTTTGTGTTCAAATCTATGGTTGAGAAGGAGATACGTAACTACATACAAAATACAAGGTATGATGGAGGGGGAAATAACTTCTTTAATGAAATTTCAGCTTTTTTTTTGTGATGAGTGCATCAAAGGACAATCAACACGTAGGTATAAACTCCAACAAAATGGGGTTTCATAGTGGAAGAAAAGGTACATTGTAGAGATAGCTAGGGAAATGCTAATGAAATGAATATGTCCAACCATTTTCGAGCAATGCAACCGGTTAGTATATGATCAATGTCTACCTCTCATGATTGTATGCACATTTTGTAAGGCCCCCATTATGAGGAGAAGCCAACCGTGCATTACCCAATTAATGGGAATCCCAACTTGCATGTTGGATGAAGTTCATATTGGATCATGTAAGGTATTGTAAGGAAAGGGAGTTACCAGGGTCCCCAATTGTGGGGTCTGGGGCAGCAGTGAGCAGCCCCGACTGGGGGTCTAAGGGGGCCAGCAGACCCCCTGGCTGGGGGGTTCCCAGGGTTCCATGGAATATTCCCTATCGGAGTCAAAAATCATTTATATTTGATAGGTCGGTTCAACCAGCCAAAGCCGTGTATGGCAATTACGCGGGTGGTGGCCGCCCATGCTCTACTGCCCATGTAGAGCCGTCCACGGAAGGCCACCCATGATCCTATATATACATGACTTCTGCATTACCTGAGACATCTCATCGAATTGAGCTAGCATACCTCTACCTTGTATCTCCCTATCTAGAGTTGTCTAGATCACCATTTATGCTCTACCTTGAAAGCACACGAGTGGACAATGCCATCATCTTTGTACTTGCTCTTAGTAGAAAATTATTGAGATTCTCCTATATCTGTTATCTTCTCAACTACTGATCCTATGTTATATTGCTGTCTTACATGGGATCAGAGCCGTAAGGTTCAAATAGCTTGAGAAGTATCACTATTTTAGCCTACTAGCAGACTAGAATACTAGTAGATTATTCGAGTGATTACATGATGGCTTCATCATCGAACACTAGTCTTGGTGCTTTAGCTAATGTTAATGTTGCACCTATTCGAATTCGCCCATCTGCATTCATTGAAGGGAAGCTGGATGGAACCAACTATACACTCTGGAAGTTCAAAATTTCTACAGTTTTGGACTCCTATGAATTACTTTGCACTATCATGGGACTCATGGGATTGGATCTAGAGCCTATACCAGTTGAAGATCCATCAAATTCAATTTTTATGATTCAACCAGATCCAGATTTTCTACGAGCTTGGAAGAGGCAGAATGATGATGCATTATGTGCAATTGTCGCTAGTGTAAGTCATTCTGTGCTTACTTTAGTTCAACATACTACTAAAGCACATGAGGCTTGTGGCATATTGGCTCGTCAATATGAGACCAAGAACCACACTAGATTACAAAATTTAGAAAATTAGTTGGCAAATGAAAAGCATTCTGATTCTAAAAAGGCTGAAGATTTTATCAAATGGATAAAACATTTTCAAGATCAATTGGTTGTAGTTGGTGTTGTGATAACACCAGAAGAGCTGGCTCGAAGATGTGTACATGTTCTTCCAGCAAAGTATGATGGATTAGTAACATCCCTTAACACTCAGGTAAGACCAACTCCCCTTACATTTGAAGAGTTTTGTGCTATGCTTTTAGAAGAAGAGATGTGGTTGAAGAATCAGCAAAGTACAAGTGATGCTTCATTCTTAGCAAATGCAAAAGATAAAGGCTCTTCTGATGGATCAAAGAAGAAGCCAAAGAAGAAAAAGTTCACATGAAGTTGCTTTTATTGTGAAAAGAAAGGCCATGCCATCAAGGATTGCAGAAAGAAGCAAGCTAATGAACGGAATGGGACTGTAAAATCATCGTGGAAGAACAAAGAGTGTGCAAACAACACAGAGCTAGAGCTATGGGTAGATTTTGAAGAGGTATGCTCATCTGCTCAAGCTCGTGTTGATGAACCATGGATTTTAGATAGTGGAGCTTCTCACCATATGACCAATAAAAAGGATTGTTATGGTTCCCTAGCGCCTCTATTGGAATCCATCAATGTAGTGGTGGGAAATGACTCCAAGTGTCCAGCGGAAGGAATTGGAACCATCTCTTTTATCACTTCTCGAGGTGTTGACAAACAGTTTTCCGATGTTCTCTATGTACCTACACTTAAAAGAAATTTGTTGTCAGTTTCGTCAATAACAAATCGTGGACTCGAAGTTCACTTCAATAAAAGTGGTGCAGAAATCATGGATTCATCAGGTAATGTAGTAGGTAAAGGCATAAGATGTGATAACTTGTATGAGTTAAGTGCCTTAACTGCTATAGAAGATAAAGATGTAAGCAGGTTATGGCACCAACAATTTGGGCATCTCAAATTTGCAGTTTTGAAGGAGATGCAAAGAACAATGATGGTTGCTCATTTGCCTACATTTTCAGAGTTGCATGAACCTTGTGAAGCTTGTATGATAAGCATGCAACAATGAAAGGAATTTCCAAGAGAGACCATCAATCGATCTCAAGCTCCTCTAGAGTTCATACATGCTGATCTCTGCGGTAAAATTTCTACACCTACTTTAGGAGGATCTTTCTACTTTTTGCTATTAGTCGATGATTATAGTAGAAAGATGTGGGTTTATTTCATTCAAGAGAAGGCTAATGCTTTTGAAAAATTTAAAATGTGGCATAAGTATGTGGAAAATGAATCAGGAAGGAAATTGAAGAAATTTAGAATAAATAAAGGAGGTGAATTCTTATCAGCAGAATTCAATAATTACTGTAAGGAGCATAGTGTGAAAAGGCAACTTACCATAGCTCATACATCTAAAAAAAATGGTGTTGTTGAGTGTAGGAACATGACAGTAGTTGAAATGGCTCATTGTATGTTAAAGGCTCAAGACATGCCTAATTCATTCTAAGAAGAAGCAGCCAATACAGAAGTCTACATCCTGAATCAAAGCTACACAAAAGCACCGAAGGGATGGCTCCTCAAGAAGCATATTTTGGTAAAAAGCCTTCAGTTTTGCATTTCAAAATTTTTGGTTGTTTTTGTTATGCACATATTCCTGATTCAAGAAGATCAAAGTTGGATTCAAAAAGCAAAAAGTGTGTCTTCCTAGGATATAGTGAAGAGTCTAAAGCATACAGGTTGTGGGATCTTGAGGCAAGGAAGACTTTTGTCAGCTGAGAGGCGGTGGAAGGTATAAAGGAAGACATTGAATCTCTTCCTTTATACCTACATGTTTTGAAGAAGAAAACATGCAGGCTTATGATCCTATAAATGTTTTGAAAACATGTATAGGATCATAAGCCTACATGTTTTGAAGAAGAAAACATGTATATATAAAGGAAGGAAGGTATAAAGGAAGAGATTGAATCTCTTGAAGAAAACAAGAATAAGAATCTTCTTCCCAAGAAGGAAGGTCCAAATGTGATAGGAAGTGGGTCTACAAGGTAAAGGGGAAAGTCGATGTGGCGATCTCTAGATACAAAGAAGGCTTGTTGCAAAAGGTATGCACAAACATATGGAGTGTCTTTTGACGAGACTTTCAACCATGTCATTAAGATAAGCACCATCAAAATCTTAACACTAGTTTGTAGCAAACAGGACACTACAATTTCCTTTTTCCTAACAAATTAAAACAATATCATGTCTAATAATCAAACAAAATTTTGAAAAAACTGTCAAGCTCCATAAAGAATTATACCTAAATGTTCTGTAAAAACTATATTGTTTTAAAAATAACCTTTTTGATAACTCAAAATATAGAAATGATTGAACATGGTTAAAAAAACAATTTATCTATAGACTTATATACCAAAAGAGAGAAATATTTCCATAGGACAAAAAATCCTCATATTGGAATAATTTTTCTAATGCTAATTTAAATTCATTTAATCATCTAACATAAATCTTGGGAATTAGAAAAATCATTTTTATAATAAGAAATTTGTACAATATAGGGTGCTCATTATATAATAATATGCCATAGGAGCCTTTTGTATGATATCGATGCATAAAAACACTAAAATATCTGGTGATTTATTTTAGAAACCATCATATAGTATCATCAAAATATGCTACATGCCTTTAAAGCAATAATTTGTGTACCTATATCACATACCACTAACCATCTCAACATTTCATTGAATAGCCAGATTCTACATTATTGAGAGTAAAATTTCATCATTAAAAATTATCTTTTGTCAATGATATAAGGTACAATCAAAATAATTCTATAAATATTATAAAATACTTTTTATAGAAAAAACTAGCATAGCTTTTTACATTTGTGTGTATATGAATGATCTTATTTGTTGATATATTTAGGTAGTGATGCGTGTGAACACACTAGAACTATCGGTGAACTTTTTTCCCTCTTTAGGAGGATTTTTTCCCCTGGCTTGTATGTATGCCTATTGCCCTAACAAGTTACTTATCTTTGTACATTCTAGTGGTAACACATTCAGTATTGTGGGTTGTCCTTATTCCTTGTGTTGTTCGCATTCTTCTGCAGACCTTGAACTCCAACAATTAGTATCAAAGTAGGTTGCCACTTCATCTAGGGCATCCTCGACACCCCTTTGGTCATAGTCTTAGAATCACACGAAATTTGGTAAGCATACTCAAGGTGATTAGGAGATCAAAACCGCTTTGCTCTATCATGCCAAAATTGCAATCTGAGCTCGTTTCGACCTCTAAATGCACTATCATAGTGCTTATGTAGGCTATTTCCTCTTTTTGTGCCAAAGCTATATATAGGTTTTGGTTTGCCAGTATAAGCATCTCAAAGTCTACTATAGGCTTCACATAAATCGATAGGGTAGTTTTGTTCAACTTTTTAGATACAATCATTTTCTCCATCAGGGTATTTTAGCTAGTGGCCATGGCTGAAAGCAGTGATGTATCTTGTATGTTGGATATTGAGGATAACTTGGATGGTACGAATTGCCCATTGTGGGCTTATACAATGTGTCATGTATTCATCACAAAAGGACTATGTAATATTATGCAGGGTGTTGAAAAAGGTCCTATTACACTTGCAAATACAGGTGTTGAAGCTGATGTAGATGGAGTCGAAGATGGTGATATTCTGTAGATTCCTGTTTGAACTTAGGTTTTTAATGCAGCTACTATAGACCATATTTGTTGGGATGGCAGAGATGCTCACACACATGCATTGATAGCCTTGTCTGTCAAACGTGCCATTATTCCTCACATTCACTCTTGCAAAACAGCTAAGGATGCTTGGGATACACTTACCACATTGTACCAGGGTAGGAATGAGACTCATGTTTCTTACCTTCAAAAATAGTTCGAAAGTGAGAATATGAATGAAGGTGAGTCTATGGACAATTTTTTGACAAAGATCAAAGACTTGAAGGAACAGTTGATTTCTGCTAATGAAGTTATACCATATAGCTCACTTGTGTAGACCGTTTTGAATGGTCTTCCTTATTAATATCAGACTTTTGCTTCTACTCTTTGTTTGATGATAAAAGGCAATCAAAATGACTTGATATTTGAGGATTCAATCTCTGTTTTGTTGCAAGAAGATTACTCTAGGCAGAACAGGTCCATTATGGGTGTTGGAGATCAAGCTTTCTTGGCTAATCAGAAGGGCAAAGGTAAATGGAGCTCACCTACTAGTAAGAAAAAATCTGCAAATGTTGCACATTTGAAGAAGGAAGATAAAGATGAGAAGAAATTAGAAAAGCAGAATTTTTTTGTAAGTACTGTAAAGGAAATGATCACATCACAAAGAACTATCCAAAACTAGCTGCTAAAGAAGTAAAGAAAAAAAAGGCTATAATGGTTGTTGTAGAGGCCTCTACACCAAAAACACGGTCTGCTAATCTAGTGCAGAATGAAGGATGGGCTTTGTCACTTTTCCCATCTCCTATGTCTTGAGACTTAGGGAGAGGCAGAAAGGAGAATCTGCCCGATCGGTTATGTGGTCATGCAACCAAAAAATACACAAAAAATACAAAAACACATATGTGGAGCTAACAGATCAATCATCAGTCACATTGCTTACTCTGGCATAACAATTATATATGACACAATTGACTAGTCACAAATAGACCTCTCAACTGGATTCCCCCATCCCACCTCTAAGTCCCTTCTTCCAATCGTAATGTCGCACAATGACCTAAAAAATCCCTACCTCGTCTCGCTCATCGCAAGTGGTCAATACTCTCTAGGAGGTGAGTCAGGCTCCGCCTCAGGAGCCTCATCATCGCTGCCTATGAATAATTGATCGGACCAAGCCCAATAAATTCGATTTACCTCATCAGGTATCCCTTCACAGTTGTCGTAGTAGAAGTAGAGATCCTTTGCATACCCGGCCCAACAAAGCCAATATGCTTCGAATTGTGAAAATGGAAAATCAATATCAAGATCTTGGTTTAGGAAGCATACCAACCAATGGGCTTCCTCCATGTCTGAAGTAATTCGATCCCGATGCACCACAATGGACTCTCCTTCTCGAGAGCTGCACAATGATATCCTCGGGGTAGAAAAGTGAGCTCTTAGGACCGCACCCGGTACTCCAAACAGAGGCTCCAAATTCATAAGAAAAACACATTACACAGGGAGCACGAAGATAGAATTCTTAGATCTTACAAATGCGATCGAACTTACAGTCTTTGGCTGACCACGCCACTACTTGTTTTATTAAAGAACATATACAATGAAGTGTACGGTGGCCATTTGTCCTTTCACAGGGACACCAACGGTAACAATCTCCCACTAAAGGCCAATATGGCCAAGTAACTATGGGAGGAAAATAAAGAATGATAAAGAATACCTTAGTGTAAGTATACAAACTATACCTCCCACCTGATGGGCATGTTACACACAAGTGACTGTGTAAGATCATGAATCAAGTACCCCCCATCAAGTGAAAGTAGTGTTGAAAGCTATCCTATGGTAGAGCTTTAGTCAAAGCATCTGCAACATTATCTCCAGTGTGAACCTTCTCAAGAATAATGCATTCAGTGGCTAAGCAATCTCTAATGAAGTGATACCTCACCTCAATGTGCTTGATCTTTGCATGATAGACTGGATTCTTAGCCAAAGCAATGCACTTCGACTGTCACTGAGCAAATGAGGTACATGTTGTGGTAAACCCATATCACAAGAAAGACGAGAAAGCCACAATGCTTCCTTACATGCCTCACTTGCAGCAACATACTCTGCTTCTATGGTGGAAACAGTTGTACATTCTTGAAGACGAGATCTCCAAGAGATGGCACCTCTAGCAAAATGAAAAATGTACCCTGATGTGGACTTACGATTGTCTACACAACCAGCATAGTCAGAATCTGTGTAACCAATAATGGATGCTTTCCCTCTACCTAAGCATAACACTTGTCCTTAATGCCACTTAGATATCTCAAAATCATCTTGACCACTTTCCAATGTTTCTTGGCAGGATTAGACATATATCTTCTCACAACTCCCACTACAAATGCAATGTTTGGTCTCGTAGCTACCATAGCATACATGAAACTACCAGCAGCAGATTGATAGGGAATTTTGGTCATGAACTCCTTTCCCTCATTTGATTTGGGGCAATCATCCTTGCTCAATTTCACATATGTGGGTAAAGGTGTACTCAATGCCTTTCCACCCTGGATATTGAACCCATGTACTTTGGATATGTACTCACTTTGAGACAAGTATATGCATCTTTTACTCCTATCACGAGTAATGTGCATGCCAAGGATATGTTTGGCATCCCCCAAATCCTTCATATCAACTGTTTGACTCAACTTCGCTTTGAGAATTGCCAAGTCATAAGAGGACTTCCCAGCAATCAACATATCATGGACATAAAGTATCAAGTATATCAAGTTGTTATCTAAGCATCTCTTTCTGTAGAGACAATGATCCTCATTGATTTGAGAATATCCTTGAGACTTCATAAAAGCATCAAACTTTTGGTACCATTGTCTAGGGGACTTTTTAAGTCCATACAAACTCTTCTTGAGCTTACAAACTAGACTTTCCTTGTTTGGAACTACATAACCCTTTAGTTGTTCCATATAGATCTCGTCCCTAAGATCTCCATGCAAGAAAGTAGTTTTCACATCCATTTGGACTAGCTCTATTGCAATGAATCCATGCAACATGCGTAGGGTAGTCATCTTGACCACTGGAGAGAAGATTTCCTCAAAGTCAACACCATGTTGTTGCTTAAAACGCTTTGCAACAAGTCATGCTTTATACTTTGGAGAAGCGCTATCTGATGTGAATTTCAACGTATGTACCCATTTACATGGTAAATTTTTCCTGCCCTTTGGAAAGGGTACTAAATCCCAAGTACCATTCTTGTGAATAGAATCCAGCTCACCTTCATGGCACACTCCCACTTGAGATGATCCTTTGTCTACTTAGCCTCTTTGTAGCAAGAAGGCTCACTAGCATCTGTTAGCATAACAAAATTTAAACCTGGAACATATCTATCAGGTGGATGTGAGAAGATACACGCATAACATCTCAATGGTTTTTGAAGAGGAACATCTACAGAATGATGTGATCGGACATTCTCTTGAACGTCTCTATGTGCAGCATTTTCATGCATGCTAACTATAGGACTAGTATCCTCAAACACCACTCTTCTCACTTCAACTTGCTTAATGGGTTGTTTATGCATCTTAGACTCATTGAAAATGACATCACTACTTCTGATCACTCACCATGTTTCACGATCCCATAAGTGATATCCAAATTGTCCTTCTCAACCATATCCAAGAAAAATGCATTTGATGTCAGTTGGTCAACTTGATGAACTTGGTTACAAGGTGGTCTTCTATGCTCTATCCTTTCGTATATCAAAGAGAAATATATTCATTGCAAAAGGAACCAAAGTTGGCTCACTTTATCCTTTATTTGTATCATAGAAAGAACACTTGTTAGTTGTTACTGGATAGCCTATCGCTTGTATTTGGCATGGTCGTTTGGGCCATATATCTCATAGTGGAATGGAAATCCTTTCTCATTTTGGCTACTTACTTGTGCTATCTTTCTCTGATTTTTCATTTTGTGAGCATTGTCAATATGGAAAGAAAACCAGAAATGTGCATAGAATGCACATTGACTCTTTAATTCAGCCTTTAGATGTCATTCATACAAATGTGTGTGGTCCAATGCCCACTAGGTCCTTAGGTGGTTCTCTTTACTTTGTCACTTTCATAGATGATGCTACTAGAAACGTTTGTATATCCTATCAAATCGAAGGATGATGTATTCCCTACTTTTTAGAAAATGGCTTGCTTCAGTTGAGACCGAAAAAGGAACTAAGCTTAAGGCTTTACGTTCAGATAATGGGGGTGAGTATACCTCACATGAATTTAGTCTCTTCTGTCAATCTAGGGGGATTCCTAGAGAGTTTACATCTCCTTATAAACCAATATAGAATGGTGTAGCTGAAAGGATGAATAGAACTATTCAAGATAGAGTAGTTTCTATGTTGCATCATGCAAACCTCTCACAAGGGTTTTCGAAAGAAGCAGTATTGACTGCATTTCATGTGATTAACCTTTCACCTAGTACTACCAAAGGTCTGAAAGTGGCAGAAGAGTTATGGATAGGGAAACCCCCATATTATGATCATCTTTGAGTTTTTGGGTGTGAAGCATATGTTCATATACCCATGAATCTTTGACAAAAGTTGGACCATAAGTCAAAGAACTGCATGATAACTGAGGTACATATGAACAAATATCATACATTTCCTATGGTGAGGTTGGGTAAGTCTTCCACCTGCATCACCAAAGATTCCCCAACATCTGGGTGTCTCCTTGCTAAGGAAACCTCACCACGACCCTCTTATCAAACATAAAAGGCTTTATGCAAAACAACATAACCACTCAATGACCACATGGATGTACATAAGCGATATCCACAGAAGTGTACATAGTGTGTATGTGCTCAATATATGCAGTAAAATGACACTAAAAGGTTGAGTGCATAGCCCAAAAACTAGCCAACAACACCTGCAAGTGTCTGTCAACTATGATGTTTTATGCTCAAAAACCTACATAAATTTGCAACGGATGCTCCCACCAAAACTGAAAACCTTTCAAGAAACCTGTAGTTTTATGAGTGTGGCTGAAAACACAGCTCCAAAAGTTGATATTTATTGTCGAACAAGTACAAAGAATACTCTTCTTGATTTTCTTGGACCTATGTGAAGAGAACTATGTGTGAAAGTACTCCAAAATGGATCCAAAATACACCCCAAAATTGCTTTAGAAACAAGCCTTGAAAGCAAAAAATGAAGCTTTGAGGGACCAAAACATGTTTAAGGTAATGTTAACCTTAGTCTTTCCCCTTCTTTAGACACTACAAGAGTGTAGCTTAGTGGCAAGAGATTTCCACGATTAAGCGAGCTCTAGGGGGAAGAGTACTAGGATGGGTGACCTCTCGAGAAGTATCGGGAACCTCTATCTTCCTTGATCATTTGAATGACAAGGTATGCCAAGGTCTATTCCTAGGTCGCCTCCTTAGTCATATGCCTTGGAGAAACCCAGGGGGGGTTGTTTGCTTCCCTCGCACAAAAGGAACAAAGCTTCTGCGTTGAACTGCTATGATACCAGTGAAGTAATTTGATGATGCTGCATCACAGTGGGCTCTCCTTCTTCAGAGTTGCACGACAATATTATGGGGGTAGAAAACTGAGCTCTTAGGGTCGCACCCGATACTCCGCATAGAGGCTACAGAATACATAAGAAAAACACAGTACACATGGAGCACGAAGACAAAATTCTTAGGTCTTACAAATGCGATCGAACTTATAGTCTGTCGTTGACTATGCCACTATATGTTTTATTAAAGAACATATACAAAGAAGTGTCCAATGGCCATTTGGCCTTTCACACGGACACTAATAGTAACAACGTTGTCTTTCGTCTACAAACTTTCGATAGGTATCTCCATGCTCGCCAGTGCTTGATCTGCAAAATATATCACAAAGCCGAAGAGAGCATTCTGGTATACTTGATCGGCCATATGTCACGTAACTCGTGATGATCCTGTGTAGCAACAAAATTCATCTATCAGCTTCTGCAATCTCAATGAATAGAAGGTAAGTTGTCTACTAAAATAGAGAAAGCCCCTCTTGCTTTGTTCTCGTATCAAACCACATATCTCTTGTAGGACTGTCCAAATCAAACAAAAAAGTCCCATCATCCAATGGCTCGCTCAAAGTCCTCTCCATGTGTCCTCTCCATGTTTCCTCTCCTATCGTCCTCTGTATGTTTTGTTGCCCATCATGACACCCATCTCCATAAAACCTCGATCTGATAATCTTGGCATGCTTTACACGCGCCAATCCTGACTTCGCCCAGTTGCCACCTTTCCTATCAGTACTCTCTGCATGAGGCACTTTACTCACCATGCCTTCTTTTGGTTCACTTTCTAATGAATGTCCTTTCTTTGTTCCTTCATTTCTAGAAATCCTCTTTTCACAACCATCTTGGTTCTCCTTATATCTTCCCTTCAAGAGGTCTTTCTTTCGATCATCTAAGTTCGTACTAGAACCATCATGGTCCACACACCAATTTTCTCTCCCAGATCTACCTCTGCCCTTCTAGCCTTTCTTGCATATGTCTTTGTCCATGACATCATGCACTTCCTTTGTGCCAGAAGAAAAATGACTCTCTTGGTTCCCCATTAGTTTTTTATGGTATCTTTGATCACGAGTTTCACAAGAACTACTCTCGCCCTTCTAAGAGTTTCCCATCCTTGAATAAGGATAAGCAGCCTTGCTCACCTCCTTCTCTTTCTTTGCGACTCCCATTTCTACTATCTCGTCATTGTTTTTCATGGCTTCCTCTTGGCCTACTAATAAGCATGCACCACTAGTCAGCAATTCTCTAGCTTTGCCTTCCCGCTTTGGAGTTACTTCCTCCAACTCAACTCTTGCATCCAATCCTTGTGCATTTGCTTTCTTTTCCATCATTGTCTCCATCCTGGGGTGTCTACTCTTAGGTCCATTTCCAAAGCTTCGACCTTTTCCTTCATGTGTCTTGCTTGCACTATGGTGGTCAATTCAAGGTTTGATCCCTTTCCTAGGATTCTTCCCTCCAGATGATCGTTGATCTTGGCTTCCTTTGGGTTTATGTGCATCGTATAACACTCAACCTTGATTGTACCTACCAACCATCCTAACAATTCTTGAGGGGAATCATCCTTATAGAAAAACGGATTTTGATATTCTCTTATTTTTGTGTTTTGAGTGTGAAATAGCTACAGGTTGAAGCCACCTTGAAGCAGACCTTTGTAAGTATCCATGTTCAAGGAAAACCTTATCCGTGCCATTTCCTACCTTAATTTCTATTTTGTCTTCTTCTCCATTTCATTGACTGTTGTCATCTTCTTTTTGCCAGTCAAATTTGGAGTTACTTGAATTTGTATTGGATTAGACTTTGGCCGGATTTTAATGAATCCCTTGCACCAGTCGTGCACACAATTGGCTTGTACTAGCGATGGCCATCCTAGTAAGATCAAGAAAGTGGCCTCTGAGGTTCTTGGTTGGACTATCAAATAATCCTCACTAAACTCTAAGCCTCCCATGACTGTGGTCACATTCTTCAAAAGACCAGCCAATTTCACTTGAGTTTGATCTGCCATTCCAAGGGACATTGGAGTCTCTTCCATGTGGGTTGGGACGCTTCCTCCAACTCAACTCTTGCATCCAATCCTTGTGCATTTGCTTTCTTTCCCATCATTGTCTCCATCCTGGGTGTCTACTCTCAGGTCCATTTCCAAAGCTTCGACCTTTTCCTTCATGTGTCTTGCTTTCACTATGGTGGTCAATTCAAGGTTTGATCCCTTTCCTAGGATTCTTCTCTCCAGATGATCGTTGATCTTGGCTTCCTTTGGGTTTATGTGCATCGTATAACACTCAACCTTGATTGTACCTACCAACCATCCTAACAATTCTTGAGGGGAATCATCCTTATAGAGCAACGGATTTTGATATTCTCTCATTTTTGTGTTTTGAGTCTCAAATAGCTACAGGTTGAAGCCATCTTGAAGCAGACCTTTGTAAGTATCCATGTTCAAGTAAAACCTTATCCGTGCCATTTCCTACCTTAATTTCTCTTCTATCTTCTTCTCCATTTCATTGACTGTTGTCATCTTCTTTTTGCCGATCAAATTTGGAGTTACTTGAATTTGTATTGAATTAGACTTTGGCCCGATTTTAATGAATCCCTTGCACCAGTCGTGCACACAATTGGCTTGTACTACCCATGGCCGTCCTAGTAAGATCAAGAAAGTGGCCTCTGAGGTTCTTGGTTGGACTATCAAATAATCCTCACTAAACTCTAAGCCTCCCACGACTGTGGTCACATTCTTCAAAAGACCAGCCAATTTCACTTGAGTTTGATCTGCCATTCCAAGGGACATTGGAGTCTCTTCCATGTGGGTTAGGACGAGAGCCTTCATCATGTACTCGGTCATTAGGTTGTTAGCTTTCCCACTATCCAACTAAGCATCTAGGACTGCATATCCCTTAATCTCAACCGTCACAGCAAGATCATTCGAACCGATTTGTGTTGTGATGCTCTGAATGATGCCCTGAATGTCTTTCTCCCGTTTTTCCTTCTCTTGTGATTTTCGGGGCACTTCCTATATGCAGGGGAACATCTTAGCAATGTATCGATGTCCAAAGTAACTTCCATTTCATCCAACAATTTCACAATGTCAGTCTCCTTCACGCTTTGCCTTTCTTTTCAACACTTTTGAACCTTCAGTCTCTCAGGGAATGGAGTTGTGCATGGCACAAACTTCTTAGTTACTGGTGGAAGGATCTTGATTTCATCCGCATCTTGATTTCATCCGCTCAACAAGTCCCTTCACTTGGTTTTCCACTTCCCCACACTCGCGTACCTTTCCCTTGCCAGCATTTTTACTTTTGTCTCTTGGATTTTTCTTCCAATATTCGTGTGTCCTTGTGACCACTACCATAATAGGGTCTTTTTGTGCACTCTTGCCTTGGTCAACATCCACAAAGTGCATGGAAGAACAGGATCTGTCTTGAGGATTCGCCATCCTAAACACCACTCCAATCGTAGGAACTTGTTCTTGTGCTCTAGGAGTGGGATGTGTCTGAGTCTCAACATAATTTTAGGACTCCATTGGCCCTTTTCCCTTGCCGATGTCAGCTCTTCTTTTTGGACAATCTTCATCAAAGTGGCCCTCTTCACTACAGTACCTACATAGTGGGGTGTAGTCAATCGGTTTCTTTTCATTTGGGCAGACTCGTGCTATGTGCCCATCACCTCCGCATTTCCATCACTCAATTGGGGTCCTCCTCTGGTCATGTGCTACTCTCCCAGGATAGCTACTTCCTTCACCATGAGCACCATGCCCATAAGTCTGTCTGTTCTCCCAACGAGGGTGTGATACTTTGAGTAGGCAATCCTGTATATGGATGCTCTCCCACATTTTGCGATTGCATGGTTCATCATTTATAAGCAATCTTATTATAATATTGATCTTCCATATGGTTTGTCCTATCACAAAAGGTGCAAAGCATCCCAAGTGGTGGTCTATCCACAACAAGTCTTGAGACTATGGGGCACTCTATAGCTACATGGTTGAAGCCATGGTAATCCTCACACCACAAATTAAATCGGAACACTCCTTGATTGGGGTTTGTGACTCTCTCTTGCTTCACCATGTATGCCTCTTAGGTCATCGTGGTAGCCTTTACCGCTTGTGTCACCAATTCCAGTATTCGTTCCTTGGTGAGCACAGACTTCACCTCGCTTGGCATACTAATGGCAGCTACAAAAGCCGGGGTGGTCAATGTAGGACTTCCTTGGCCAAGATCTCTTGCACATGCACTCCCTGGCCCTCTTGTTGGCTCATATAGAAGCCCGATCCTCCTTCGCTGACCTTACTGTGCTTCTTCTCATAATCTTGCTTGCTACTTGGCAGCCATCAAATTAGTAGGCCGTGTAAGACTAATATGCTACTGCACGGTGGGGTCTCGTAATCGTATGATAAATCTCCTCTTCAATGTGTCATCATTGGGGGCATTCGTGCCCATCTTCCTCACCAATGTTTCCATCCTTTGGATACAGTGATAGATACTTTCATTTATGCCTTGCCGCAGATAATCCATCTCTTAGGCAAGTCGGTCTTGAAACCCTTGTCTTCTGAATTTTGCCAAGAAGGCATCTTCAAGCACCTGATAGGTTCCTCATTGTTGTGGTGTCAAGTTCCCATAGCAATTGGCTGCCTCATCATAGACAGTAGCCAGGAAGATTCTTAATCTTTGGGCTTGTTCAACTACGTTGTTAGCCTCACAAGTAACCTCAAACAACTAAATAAAGTTGTCTAGGTCCTCATCCCAAGTGCCTAGGAACTTAGGGAAATCCCCCAAATGAACCGGTGTACAGTAAGCCATCTCAAATAGCAAGGAGATATCGATGTCAATTCGCTTCTAGAAATTCAATGCCCTCAGCTTAAGGATACCCTCAAGCCTCTTGACCTGAGAAAAAACTCTTCTCTGATAATATTTCCTTTCCTCGAACTGTCTATGACTGCACGAGGACTCTTCATATGATCTCTTTCTCTGCATGAATCTTTGAGGATGAACTATCCTCTATTCTAGATTCTAACTACAAATCCTAGAATTCTTAGTTGTTAAACTATTAAGTTCCTCATTCTAATGATCGTGAACTCAACCAAGATATGCATGAGTCTCCAAGGAAAAAGCTATTACCACTAGTGGACACGTGAGTATCATAACAACCAGCCCAATCACTATCTGTAAAAGCATGCAAGCATGGCTTAACATCTCTACCATAAAAGAGACCTAAGCTCAAAGTGCCTCGGAGATATCTAAACACATGTTTCACCGCTTGCCAATGCTTAGTGCCAGGGCTATGCATGAATCGACTCAACTAGGAAACTGCATACTGTATATATGGCCTTGTGTTGCTTGCATATATAAGACATCCCATAGCTTGTTGATAAAGAGAAATGTCAAATGCATCACTGGAATCCTCAACTAAGAACCTGAATCCTGTCTCAACTGGTGTGGAAACTGTCTTACAATCCTCAAAATCAAAACGTTGAAGTAGCTTTCCAACATACTTTGCTTGATGCATAACAATTCCCCCCTCAACGGATACAAACTGGATGCCAAGATAGTAGCTCAAAAGACCAAGATAAGTGACATCAAAAGTATGCTGCAAATCAGCCATAAGAATGTCAAGTTTTGCATCACATAACCCAATCAAGAGTATGTCATTGACATAAAGAACAAGCACTATAAGATCAACCCCATTTTTGCGTACATAGAGTGTGCTTTCAATCGGACTACATGTGAAGCCAAGAGCAATCAAGTGCTTATGTATTTTTTCATACCATGCACGTGGAGCTTGTGTGAGACCATACAAGGCTTTATGCAAGCGACAAACCATATGCTCTTTCCCTTTCATAGAAAATCCAGGAGGTTGCTTCACATAGACCTCTTCTTGCAAATCACCATTCAAGAAGGCTGTTTTTATGTCCAACTGATGCACTTTCCAACCTCGATGGGCAGCCAATGCAACCACGGTACGAATTGTAGTCATGCGTGAAGTAGGTGCAAAAGTTTCCTCATAGTCAATGCCATATTGTTGCGCATATCCTTTGGCAACCAATCTAGCTTTGTAGCGATCAATGCTACCATCAGATTTTCTCTTAATCTTGTAAACCCACTTTGTACCATTGGCATTGTTTCCTTTTGGCAATTCACATAACTCCCAAGTACCATTCCTATGTATGGAATCCATTTCTGATTGCATAGCACATCCATTGTGGATCGTCACATGCATCTTCAAAAGATAGTGGCTCTTCATTACATGCTGTAGCAATAAGAGAATAATCCACAAAATTACTTGATGCATGGTGAGAGCTTGATTTTGTTCTACCAAGTAAAGGTGCACTCAATTTGCTGTCTTGCAAAGTTTGTTTCAGCCACTTTGGCATAGATTGTGCACTCTTGATAGACATGTGTTCATTATGTAAAACATCTTCAATATGTACATCATGTGTGGGCTGAATTTCATGCTCAGTTTCAGCCATATTTTGATGCAAATGTTCAGCCATATGTGGCTGGAAATTTCCAGTAGTTTGGATATTTTTTGACAGAAATTTTTCAGCCATATTGGCTGGAAATTCTCTGCAATTTCAGCCCTATTTGGCTGGAATTTTTCAGCCCTTTGAACCTCAGTTGGCTGGTCTACATGGCCATAGTCAAGCGCACCATTTTGGAACAAAGGCATGAGTATATCGAACACATCTTGTGAGCTAACTGTTGGCAGTTTTTTGCATTCAAGTAGAGGGAAAACTGAATTTTCAGCAAATACCACATCTCAACTCACAATAATTGTGCTCGTCAATGGATGGTACAACCGATATCCCTTACTTTCAGCACTATAACCACCAAATATACATTTCTTTGCCTTGTCATCAAGTTTGTGACGTTGTTGTGATGGCACAAGAGCATATGCCAAACAACCAAACACACGCATATGACTAACCAAAGGCTTATGACCATTCCAAGCCTCATAAGGAGTGATGACTCTCAATGCTTTTGCAGCGATTCAACACATAGTTTGCACACATGACCGCTTCCATCCAAAACTTATGAGGAAGATGCTTTCCACCATACATCGTGCCATTTCAAGTAAAGTTCTATTTTTACGCTCGGCAACACCATTTTGTTGAGGTGTATATGGCACCGTACATTGGTGCGAAATACCTCTTTCACGAAGAAAAGCATTAAACTCATGTGACATGTATTCACCACCACGATCCGTGCGTAGAGTCAAAAGCTTTTGTGAAGAAAAATTTTCAGCCATAGCTAAAAATGCTTTGAAGCAAGAAAATACCTCATTCTTTGCTTTCATAGGATACACCCATGTATCGCGAGTAGCATCATCAATGAAGGTAACAAAATATACATGCTTCCCAAAAGATGGAGTCTTGACCAGACCACATACATCACTATGAACAAGTTGTAATTTTCTTGTAGTGTGTGTATGACTATCTTTTGGAAAAGAAGCACGATGCATTTTTCCAAGAATGCAACCTTCACATGCATGCTTTTCAATGGACACATGCCCAAAAATCTTGAGCCATGTTAGCTTCATCATTCTTTGCATTTGCTAAATTTTCAGTAATAGACATGCCGGATTCCTTCTTCTTTTCATTGCGTTTAGCAAGCTTTCTAACTCATCAATAGTATGACCAACCTTCCGACAATATTTGCATCTCTTCTTCTTTTGCAAAGCACCATCATTAGAGGAATGAGTGGAAGAGGAAGCTTGAGGCTTTGGTTTTGATGAACCAAAAGCTAAACCATACTTGCTTTTTCCCTTTTCTGAGATAGCAAGTGCTTATGTTCCTTCAATAAAACCACTCCTATTCACTCTAGATTTCTCTTCTTGCAAAAGAAGAGACACAACCTCATCAAATGCATACATATTAGGATTTCCTTTTGCAACCAAACGAAGTGTAGTAGCAAAGCTTTGAAAAGATTTCGGTAATCCTTTCAACGATGTAGAAATGAGTGATGCATCCGGAATGATCTCATCTATGTTTGCCAATTGCTCTTTCAAGTCCTTGATGCATGTCACATACACATCCACTGACTCATTTTTCAGCCATACATACATCCTCAAGTTGCTTCCTCAAGTATGCAACACATGCTTCATTACACATGGCATACAAAGAAGAAAGAGTGTCCCATGCCTGTCTCGATGTAGAACATGACCGAATGTGTGGAGCTATATGATGCTTCACTGAAAGCACAATCAGAGCATGAGCTTGAGCATCTTTTCCATCCCATCTAAGCTGCTCTTGTGTAGTTGGGGAAGGAGAAACCACTGTACTCGAAGAAGAAGCTCCATCTGTGACAGTAGACTGTGAAGTAGAAGCACCTGCCGGTCTTCGATCTACATCTGCCACTCTGTTCCAAAGTTCTTTTGCAACAAGAACATGCTTCATCATGTAAGACCACATCGGATAGTCGGTCCCATCAAGCTTATCTTCAGCTTGAAGCATGCCAAACAAGTCATTGCTGCTCGCCTTTTCACTAAGGAACAAGAATGTGACAAAATCTTCACTTCGATGAAAGCTGAAATGAGTGCTGAAATTTCAGCTCACAAACCGTCACTCTGATGGCGATTCTGACTGCACGAATGGCTTCCAAATGGGGGTAAAACTCTAGCGCACCTGGTGGAAATGTTTTCGGGTTGCTGAAATTCACACTTCTATGCTCTGAAGTCGATTTGCACTGTTAAAGTGCGCGTGATGCGACGCGAAAAACCGATACTTGAGAAGAAGTTGAACCTGCTCTGATACCACTATTGGGTGTGTGTAGACGTGCAAGAGACACACAAGAAGCACACACAAGGAGCACACACAAGGAGCACAAACGCAGCAAGACACACGGAGAAGACGATGGTTGGAATAGCTCTCTCTACTGATCGATGAACTGAACTGAAGTAAGAGCTGAATAATATCCCTAAGTACAAAGTACCACCACATATGAGAGTATCAAGTATGTGGTAACATGGGGAAAAAACCTCTAGCCAGCACTAGATTAAAAAGTGTCCATGTATAGGGAAAAGGTTCACATCAAAGCTACTCGAGGAACACATAAGTGTAACACGTTCTTCACGCTACAAACGTGATGTGGAAACTTTTTATGAACAAAACCTATTGGTTGCTCCATGTATACCTCTTCCTCCAATTCTCCATTGAGAATGGCATTCTTGATATCCAATTGGAAGATCTTCCATCCTTTGGTTGCAGTCATTGCAATGAGTGTCATAATTGTGCTCATCTTTGCCATGGGGTTGAACGTCTCTTCAAAGTCCACTCCATAAGTTTGTGCAAAACCCTTGGCCATCAATCTTGCTTTGAACCTAGAAATAGATCCATATAAATTCCTCTTTATTTTATACACCCACTTATTACCTATTGTTAGATATTGATCTATAGGGATCATGATCTTGGTCCATAGGGATCAATCCAGGTGTTTGAGGGACAAGGACTAGCTAGCCAAGGTCCCAAGCTCAGGCGATACCCTAAGGTACTTAGTAGTAATGGGAATAAGTGTTGCATGATGGCCACATGTTCACACTAGATTATTCTAGAACATTGTGGTTTTTAGAGTATAAGACGGTATATATGGATGGGAGGGGAGTCACACACAAATAATTCAAGCCTTCTTCTTACACCTATTACCTTAAAGTTCTCCTTCTTGGGCACTAGAGTCTATGTTTGATTCTGCTCAAGTGTGTCAATCTCTTCTTGCATTGCCTCTTTCCATTCGGTGTAGCTGCTTGCATCTTCATAACAATCGGGCTCATGATCTTCTACTACTTTGTTCATGTAAGCATAATGAGTTGCCATGTAAGAATCATAAGTAAACTTTTGACTTGGATACTTAACCCTAGAAGACTTCCTTTCTTCACCTTTTGGAGGAATAAATCTCCTTTGCCTTGGGTAGTTTATCTCTTTCTTTGATGTAGCTTCTTTCTCCATCATGTGTCCTTCATCATCTTCAACTTCATTACCTTCTTCATCCAACTCCACCAATGTTGCTTTGACTTTGTTGGTTGATTGTGCTTCATAGCTTGATGAAGCTCTTCCCCTCCATGGTGATGTCATGCTTGAACTATCTTCATTGATGGAACTCTTTTGGCCACTTAGCTCTAAGTCGATTTGTTGTTCATCATGTGCATGTTTTTCTTCTTCATAATCCCGCATACAATCATACTTCTTATACCAAGGGAGTAGCTCATCAAATGCTACATCCCTTGATATCCTCAAGTCCTTTGTGTTTGGTTTGAAGCACCTGTGACCTTTATGATCATTTGAGTATCCTAGAAACACACACTTTCCTACCTTTGTTGTAGCTTGTGCCTCAATTAACTTGGCACATATACATAACAAGTACATCCAAATATCTTCAAGTGGGAAAGATCATATCCGACTAGCTAGGAAAGGTTGATCTTCAACATGCATAATGGACTTGTTTTGCCTAGACTGATCTTCCTGCAACATAATAGAGGCTAAATCCTCAAATGTTAAGGCATTTGGATTGCCTTTCATCATCAAGCAAAGAATAGAAGAAAAACTCTAACATGAATTGGTAAGACCATTCAGAACAGTCTGCAAAAGTGAACTCTCAAGCAAGATTTCATCAGCAAAAATCAATTGTTCCTTCAATTCTTTGATCTTTGTCAGAAAACTGTCTATGGAATCTCCTTCATTCATGTGTTCACTCTCCAACTGTTTTTAGAGGTAAGCAACACAAGCCTCATTCCTTGCTTGGTATAAAGTGGTAAGTGTATCCCAAGCATCCTTAGCTATTCTGTAGAGTGAATGTGAGGAATAATGGCACATTTGACAGACAAGGCTATCAATGCAATGTGCCTAAGCATCTCTATCATCCCAATGAATTTTCTATGTAATAGGTCCAGTAGGAACCATAACACAAACAAGAACCTGAAGAATATCACCATCTTCAACACCATCTGCATCACCTTTAGTAACTTTGTTTGCAGGTGTAATAGGACATTTTTCAACACCCTGTAAAATTTTCCATAGTCCTTTTGCATCCAATATATGATGCATCATATAAGGCCATAAAGGGTAATTGGTACCGTCCAACTTATCCTCAACAGCCAACATATGGAATACATCATTACTTTCAGCCATGGCCATTGACTAAAATACCTTGATGCAAAACAATGATTGTATCTCAAAAAGTTAAACAGAACTACTCTACTGTGTTTTGCTAGACCTATAGCAAACTTTGAGATGCTTATACTAGCGAACCAAAAGTTGTATACATGTTTGACACAAAAAGACAAAATTGCATGCATAAGCACTGAGATAGTGCATTCGGAGGCCGAAACAAGCTCAGATCACAATTTTGGCATGACAGAGTGAAGGTGTTTTGATCTCCTAATCACCTTGAGTATGCTCACCAATTTTCATGCAATTTTGAGACTATGATCGGAGGGGCCCTAGATGAAGCGGTAACCTACTCTAATACCAATTGTTGGAGTTTGAGGTCTGTGAAAGCACATGAACAACACAAGGAAGAAGGAGAAGCTTGGAACACAAGACACAATACTGAATGTATTACTACTAGAATGTACAAAGATAAGTGACCCGGTAGGGTTATAGGCATATATACAAGCCGAGGGGAAAAAACCTCTTAAAGAGAAGAAAAAATACCCTCGTGGTCCTAGAGTGTTCACAAAATTGACTACCTAAATATATTAACACACACACACATCTCTCTCTCTCTCTCTCTCTCTCTCTCTCTCTCTCTATATATATATATATATATATATATATATATATATATATATATATATATATATATATATATATATATATATATATATATATATAAGAAAACAAATAAATAAATGAAAGAAAACAAAATTTGTAAAACAAGGGGAAAAACCTAATTGCAAAAAATTAAAACAATGTAAAAAAAAAAAATACACGTGTGCATGTGCGGAGGGGAATGGGTGAGTGGGTATCAAGGGGTCACGGGGAATGGGTGTTTGGGGGGTCACTCAAAAAGAAAAAGAATTGTGTTTCCCCTCCTCTCTCTCTCTCTCTCACACTCCTTATCTCTCTTGGGGAGCATCGGTTTTGGGGGGGCATGTTCTTTTCTTTTCTTTTTTTTTTTGTAGTTGATGGAGGAGTGGCAATCAAGGGGAGATTTTGGTGGCTTTTACGAGGGAAGGCATAGAATGGGAGTTCATTCTCACAAAGTGGGCTTTGCATGTTGTTAGACAACAACAAAAACCGGATTTCTATGCACTAACATGCTTTTATCTTGGTGGAAAAATGTTTAATTGTAGGTGCCTTGCAAAGGAAAATGATGCTGGGAAGGGATGAGCTACAATCAAATGTGATGTAAATCACTTATCTGTGCATTCTAAAGGTGATCTTTTATGTTCGAATTCCTCTCCTATCATGTGGCTTATCTTAGCCTCCACTGATGAAGAACATCTAGCTACATAGTAGACACAGAGGTACTATTCTAATTGGGGCTATAAACTCAACTATATGGCTATTTCTTGTCGATCCACTGTGAACGGTTTTCTCAACGATAGAAGTCTTTGAACCCACTATCCCAACCTAAAGATCTACCCATGCAAAGGCAATACACTTAATAATGAAGCTCGGTTTAGACTACAGGTTTCAAATGGCAATGGGGGTGAAGCATACGAGTTCAGCCAGTAGAGTTCGAGGTGATAGGGAGGGATCCGTTATAGGAGAAAACAAAAAGAGAGAAAAAAAAACTTCAAAAATTATCTACGTTTCTGTGTGTGCTTCCATGTCATATGAATATTTCTACTTTGAATTTTTTTTGGTTTATGATATGGCATTCCAGCTAATGCACACATGTCCAAGAGAAAGTGAAGTGCACCTTAAAGATGTTGTGGTAATCACATGTGTTGTATATAAAAAGCATTAACTGCATAATTCACACGGTTTCAAGAGATTATTGTGGTGTTTTCTTCCAAACGTGATTGAGGAAATGTTCAGCATGAGAGTGAGCTGCCAAACTATCCAGGTCCGCTTAATTTGTAATAGTCATCTCAACGAATAGTCCCCCACATGACATAGTTTCTGTCGGAACGGTTGCCCCATAGAGTATTCGGAAATATCCAAAAGAGAAGATGAATGCATTGAAAGAATAATGTATATGTGTCCTTAATGCATTGCAAGGAAAAACATGGCTTACTACTCAAATCACTTATGTATGCTGCATACGCCAAAAACAATAATTGCAAAGTACATCTTATCCCAAGGAGTAATAAAGATGTCCCCACTTTGTAGGTCCCCATACATCTGTGTGTATGAGACTCAACATTTCATTGCTCATATGTGCTCCCTTCTTGAATGGCAATTTGCTTTCACTACAACAGATCGATGGTATACGGAGGTTTTTACTGAGGAAAATGAACGTGGCTTAATTTTCCGCGACGCCGGTGTAAAGGTTGGTTTGTGCGTCGATACCAAAGCGTCGATATATGCATCGGTATATGCATCGCCATATGCGTCAGCATTACCGATGCAAATAATGAGGCTTCTGCTGGAGATACTCTCGCCTATACCGTCGCCTGCTGGGTGTACCGATGATTATAACGTCGCCTGTTGGGTGTACCGACGGTTATACCGATGACACTACTGGGAGTACTATCGTGTATACCGACAACCATACCTGCAAAATTTTTTTGGGCAGAGTGTTTTGTCTTTTGCTACAACAACATTACCATGATGTTGCTTAACAAAAGACAATACACTCTGCCCAAAAAAAACCGAGTACATGTGATGTGTACTCTAATGACAACCGAAATATGATTTCATGAAACAAAGTATTATTGGACACAAAAGAGATAATCAGAATGAACTATGAACCATGTACAAAAGAAGTTATATATTTCAATAATGAAGCATGTACAAGAGTGTGGCAAACCACTGTCATATATGACGCTTTTACAAAATGTGGCAAAGCAATGTATTGCCATATGAAAATCAAATACAAAATATTGGTCTTCCATTGCCATACACATGCAAAGAACGTTCCATATCAACAGTCCTACAACGAAGAACATTAATGGAATGAGATAAATTCACATGAAAATTACAAACAACAAGTAAAAACCAAGTTTATAAATTAATTACCTCATCGCAAATGCTCCCATGAAACTACCGCACCGCGTCCCTCCAAGTCCTGCAATAGTGCAGTCAACCCATGACTATATTCGTAAGACTCCTCCGTTTGTGTTGGAGGACGACCCATTGCCAACTCCTGAAACAAATATAAAAAGATTAGAGAAACATACAAGAGAAATTTAACACAAATAAATTCAATAAATGAAATGGTACTTACAAACTCATGATGCATCGTGTCATATCCGCCGCTACCCCAATATGACGGTCCAATCGTATCTAAATGTGTGGTTGTGGCATTTTGCTGCTGGCGATATCGATCAGGAGTCTGCTGCTCGTCACGAAACATGTCCCACTCCTCAGATCTAACCATACAGGCTTTGGTAAGCCTTCTTTGAATGCATCACGTGCCTTGGATTGTCGATGGGACATGACCTCACGTGTGGTGTGCAGAATCCACTCTAAACTGACAATAGACTGTCCATCGGCTGGTCGAAACTCTTGGTAAATCGTTTGTGTGATATAATTCTTCCGATCTTTATCCTGTTCAATTCACTCCATTTCATCATGATGGAGTGTCCAAACTGGATGGAGCAAAGCTGTCGTATGCGTGCACGCATTGCTTTGCCAGCCTCATCCATCACCAAAGCTCCATCTCGGATACTATACACCTTGAAGTCATCATGGTCATGAGCACCCCAAGGTGTACGTGGTGTTCCACGTGGTGTACTACGTGGCGTACCTACATCTGAGGTACTCGTCCTAGGAGTAGAAGCGGGCGACACAACGTCCATCGCACTGCCTCCACAACAACCACCTCCTCCGCCTCTAGACCTACCTGTAGATCCACTCCTAGAACCTCCTGCTCCAGAGCGTGACCTCGATCTACGAGACAGGCCAGAACCTGTATTGCGCTGAGGTGTCGAATGCACATGTCTACTAGTAGACCTAGTAGGAGATGGCTGCAAAGATGGTCGTGGTGGAGTCACAAAGCTAGGAAACATACCTCCTATGAGAGTAGCACCACCCGCAAGAGTGACACCGGCAAGAGTGACACTGGCGGGAGTGACACCAGCAGGAGTGAGGCCAACGGGAGTGAGGCCGGCATGAGTAAGGCCGCCAGGAGTGAGGTTGGGAGGAGTGCTACCACGAGCGATCCAATACTGTGATGCAGCGGCCATATACGTAGGAGGAACCTGAGAGATGAACTCCAAAAACTGCTCCTCTGTCATGGAATGTGGAGTGACTAGAGGATTGTCTCCCATCGTGCTCTGTAATAAAAGAACTCAAATAATTAGCATGCGATAAGAAAAGTAATATAGAGAATAAACAAAAAAAAAACAAAAATTAGTACGTACAAGTGTTTTATTCAAAAGTCTTCTATTCTAGCATCCTCTTGAAGATCCGATGCACCGAGAATATCTATCTCTATATGGATGGCTTCTAAATTGCTTGCTATGCTGGTTTCCTCCTGATCATCATCTATTGCTTCGTCTTCTCGAACAATGACCTCTTCTTCAATGACCTCTTCTTGTCGAACAATGATCTCTTCCTCCTCGACTATCGAATGAATCGCTGAGTCCACTAGAGATGGACTTTCTTCTACATCTATGTTCTCAAAAATTTGTCTACTACGTGGAGCGACTTGTAAAACAAATAGCCACTCTGGGTCTTTTGAATCTGGTATAAAAACAACTTGCTCATAGTGTTCAGGAAGTACAAATTTATCCCTTTCATCTGTCCATAATCTTGTGGAGTCGATTTGAAGCAAACCGCTCTTATCCCGTCTCACTGTTGCGTTTCTTCCAGAGGTGACTACTTTGAACCATTTCACATCAAAAACAAAGTAATCAAACTTTCTAAAAGATAGTTTCAAGATGTCTTGAATCACACCACAATAATCTAACTTGCCTTCTAGAGCATTATCATCTCTTGCACCCGCTCTACTTTTTTGTAAAAAATTCACCATCAATCCACTATCAAAAGTAGACCTATTTTGATCGATTCGTGAGATTTGAAAGTGTCACCCATGAGACCATAGTGCACCGTATTTAATATACTCCCAATCACATCCTTTTGCGAGTTCTTCTTCTTCTTCAGAGATATCTTCACCTGCTACCTTTGCTTGTGAAACCGCTGTATCTAGCCATCTGCTCGTTGGAAAAGTGGCAGAGGTCGAAGATTTTCTGGAAGAGGTAAAAATCGAGTGGAACGATTTCTTCGAAACTGAGCTCTTTCCTTTGTGTTAGTTTCCTTGGCAAGTTCATACCTTTCTAACCACTTTTGCATAGGCTCAGAGTTAACTATGCAAAATTCATTGCCTTCTCTCTGAAAGCTACATCCATTTTTCTTTGCAATCCTTTACCTTGTGGTTCATCGCCTACGAGACGAACATCTTCATCATCGCTCCATAAGCGAGGCATTTCGGGATCCGATATACGTAGAAACTCAGTTATGAATACAAGAGATTCTTGTACAAGCCATCCCTCTGCCATGCTACCCTTTGGATGTGCTCTTTGTCGAACAAACCCTTTTAATGTCTTCATAAAGCGCTCTAAGAAGAACATCCATCGACTATGGACAGTTCCTGCTATTGCAACTTCATCTACCACATGAACTAGTAAATGAAGTTGAATAGTGAGAATACTTGTGGGAAAGTATTTCTCTACCATACAAACAGCCTCGATAGCATTGAGTTTCACACTCTCTATGCTATCTCTATTTATCTCTTTAGAAGATATCCACCATACTAAAGAACTAATTTTATAAATGGTTTTTCATACATCCTCTGAAAGACAATCTTTTAGGGCTACAGGGAGCACAAACTGTAAAAAATTGTGCCAATCATGAGACTTGAGTCCTGCAAGATTGTCGTTTCGTGTGAAAGCAGTCTTTAGATACCTCATGCATCCAGTAGGTGTACGAAACTCTGAAATTGTTTTCTTCACTTGTTGCTCTTCCATCCTGCGAAGCACCCAAGGAGCTCTTGGTAACGATACTGTTCCATTGGGCTTAATAATTGCCCACAGCTCTCGCATACGACCTCGCTCTTCTAAGTCCTCCATTTGTGCTTTGCTTTCTTTCTTTCCGATCAAAGTTTTCCAAAGAATCTCTCCCACATTCTTAAAAATATGCATCGGGTCTACCAAATGATTGATCACCAATTCACTCCAATAAGGGAGTTTATGAAAAATGGACAACCGTTTCATGCCAGCAATTGGATTTTCTGAATCCCACAGTTGTTTCCAATTGCTAGTTTTCATTTGGTATTGCGCTTGTCGACCAATTTGTCCTTCACATAAAACATGTCCATCAGGCAAATATCTATGATGTCCTTAATAGATAGTTTTACGTAGTGCTTTGGAATAGCGTGCTTCGAGTCGTGGTCCACATAAAGGACAAGCATGGTAACCCGAAATCGATAAACCTGAACATTCACCATAACCAGGCCAATCATGCGTTGTCCACATAAGTATGCCTTGCACTCGCACGTCTCATCTTCTTATAGGTTGAGACATGTCACGCACAGTAATCCCATCCCATAAAATGCGCAGTTCTTCCAGAAGTGGTTCAAGATAGACATCCATGTTTTTTTACCTTATACTTACCTGGTACAATAGGAGCTAATAATAAATGGCCTTTCTTTGTGGCCAACCATGGTGGGATATTATTGACCAAACATACAAGCCATGTGCTCCATGAAGAACTCGGTAATCCAAATGGATTCACTCCATCCATAGCTAGGCCTAGACGTATGGACCAAGGCTCACTAGCAAACTCTGGCCACTTACTATCTATGTGCTTCCAAGCATCAGAGTTAGCTGGCACTCGCATTACATTGTCTATAGACCTGCTCTTTGTATGCCATGACATTAACTCAGCTATAGATTTGCATCTAAACATGTTCTTAATTCGTGGAATGATAGGAAAGTGGTGAAGAACCTTTGTGGGGATTGCTTTGCCTACAACATCTTCTCCAAATCTATTTGCTCCACACTTTGGACATATGTGGAGATGCTCATACTCATTCCTAAAGAGAATGCAATCATTCGGACAAGCATGAATTTTAGTATAATCCATTTCAATGGACTGTAAAAGTTTTTTCGCATCTCCACGTGTTGGAGGCATGTCATTGCCCTCTCGCAAAAATTGATCTTTAAGAAGCCTGTAATAAGCAATTAAAATGATATTAGTAAATGAAGTTATTGTGATACAACAATGAAAGCCAATTTGTTCTCCACTTATCTGAACAATTCAGTGACACTACTATCTGACCATCCATAAATGGATTGCAGATTGAGCATCGCAAGTGAAGCACGTAGTACAGATATCTTTGCTCCATTGTAAAGTGGTAAACGAGCTAATCTTCACATGTTTTCATATTCTTCTTCAACTTCTGATCGTGGAATTTTTGTTGTGTCCATCTTGACACCTTCTTCACCATCATGATCTTCGTCCATCTCATAAAATGCTTCAAGCATCTCTTCCATATGTTCATTCTGTGTAATATTATTAGTGCTTGCTTGTATGTCTATTGTATTGTATATATATTCACTCTATTTAAAATGATTAAATTTAAACCTATTTTTATATATTTAATCATATATATTTCATTTATTTATTTAAAATACTAGTTCTTATCATATTTTGTTATCTATATAATTATCCTACCTTATATATATATATATTATTTATATATTCAGATTTTTTCCTTATTTAATCCTATTCTTATATATTTAATTATAAATATTTAATTAAATTTTTTAAAGCACTAGTTATTTTTATATTTATTTATCTATATAATTATCCTATTATATATATATATATATATATATATATATATATATATATATATATATATATATATATATTTATTTATTTATTTATATATTCAAATTTTTTCATTATGTAATCGTATTTTTTTATATTTGATTTTATATATTTAATTATATATATTTAATTAAATTATTTAAAACACTAGTTCTTTTTATATTTATTTATGTATATAATTATCTTATTTTATATATATATTTATTTATATATTCAGATTTTTTCCTTACGTAATCGTATTTTTATATATTTAATTATATATATTTAATTAGATTATTTAAAACACTAATTCTTTTTATATTTATTTATGTATATAATTATCTTATTTTATATATTTATTTATTCATATATTCAGATTTTTTCTTTACGTAATCCTATTTTTATATATTTAATTTTATATATTTAACTATATATATTTAATATATATTTAATTAAAACCCTAATCTTAAAATTCTAGATCTAAAATATGTATATTTTTGTATGCATGTGTATTTACATGTATATATGTATTATATGTGTATGTGTATGTGTGTATATATGTTATGTAGGTGTTAAAAACCTAAAACCCTAATCTTAAAGATTTAAATCTAAAATATGTATATTTTTGTATGCATGTGTATCTACATGTATGTATGTATTATATGTATATGTGTGTTTGTGTATATATGTTATCTACGTATTAAAACCCTAAAACCCTAATCAGAAAGACTTAGACTTAAATCTGAAATACTAAAACCTAAATACTTAAACACCTATCAAAATCTAAACCCCTGTTAGAGGGCCGCCGAACCAGGACGGATGAACCCGGACAGGTGCCTTCAATGTAAAAGTGCTGGACGGCCGCCGAACAAGGACAAGAGTACGAGGACAGGGAGCTTAAATGAAAAAAAAGAATCTTTCAGGGAACGCGCAGGTAACTGCAGAAGTGCGCATCCTTGTAAAAAATCCTCTATTTAAGGCAATGAAAAAAAGAGCGGCAGCAGTCCGTTTTTTGTGGGAATTGTAGTGTATTGTTTGATTAAGTCTCGTTTGAGAGTGTTGTAACGTGTTGTGTGCGCGTATATGTTGTTGAAAGGATAAGTTCTGCTTTGATCTATTCCGTCTGTACTCCTGCTAGTCGATTATACTCACCTTAGTACAGAATGACAAATCAGTTGTATTGTGTGGCGAATCTGTTCGGTGATGGTTGAGTGTGACTCTGAGTGTGAACAAGTGTGGTATGTTATTTGGCAGTTCTTCGGCGAAGTAGGTAGCGTGAAGAGTAATCTAGAACTAATTGTCTGTAAAGTTTCTGTAAGCAACCGAATTCGTTACTGTATCTTATATTTGCTGTGTACTCCAACTACGGTAAGACTAGTAGCTGTAATGGTCTGAATGTGAGTAGAACATCGTCGGTTTATGGTTAGCTGTTTATTACGAGGAGATTGATTGTTCGAATCCGTGTAACTTTAAGATATAATGTCTAGTTGGTATACCTATCTACCCTGACGAAGTACGGATTAGGTGACTTTGTTATTGAAGTATCTTTTGCACGTAAATTACGTAACCGTATTGCTACCCTCAGTCCTGAAGTTCTAATTCCAATACACTGAACAGTCTTCCGTTGTTCAGGGATGGATACTAAGCTAAGGACGGGATGACATTAAGATTGTGTGTTAAAATGGGAAAATAGTACAGGGCCTCTGTCTAACAGACCCCTACCACTCCCAAGGACCCACGTGGCTAAGAGAACGATTGCGGTTAGGAAGATTTGGAACCGGTTGAACTTGAAGTGTTTGAACCGGAAGTAGAGTAACGATTAAACCATAGCCAGTTTAACATTTGGCGCCGTCTGTGGGAAAGTGGCATCAAGTTGCCAGTTATCTGTGAAAAGTGGCAGTAGCGTGCCGGCTGTTTTGCAGAATCAAACACTACATTTATCGTTCGATTGACTAACGGTAGCAACAGAGCCAGATTGTTGCCAACTGCTCAGATAGTACTGCAAAGCAATGATACATGCCGGTTACTCGGTCTGGCGAAACGTATCCTAGGAACCATACGACTGGAACACAAAAAGTACTAAAGACAACCCTAGGAGAAGAAGGTATAACGCGGCCTGACCCAGTGGTCAAGCAAGTTAAGGACGTTAGAATTAATTCCGGTCATATTCCGGTGGAACGATCAACGCATTTGGTACATTCTGGTGTCATTTCGACCTAGCCTAACCAAAGTACAGTAATTCCAAAATCTACCAAGACGCCGCTGGAGACCAGTTTAACAATCTTGGATAAAGATTCAGAGTTATCCACAATTAGACAAACTCTAGGAAAAGAAATTGATAAAAGCGGAAAAACACTACAGTCTGGTACAGTGTCAGTTCATTCCGGTAATATTCCGGTAATAGAAACACCAACTGGCGGCCAAGGATTAGCATTTTTTGCGGAGTCCTCAGCCCGACCCGCGTGCTTAGAAGAAAGATTTCAGATATTGGATATCCAGAAGGAAGGAGAGCTATTCGAAGCTGAGATCCGAAGTATCCTACGCAAAAACAGCACACCGGAAGGCACGCCATCCGGCGATCCAGATTCTGATAGTTCAACTAATCAACCTCAAGATACAGAAGAAGGACCGGAGACACTCACGATGAACGGGCAACAACAGCAACAACAGTTAGGCCAACCAAGGCTGCCTCCAACAGGAGTAACATACACGAAATTTGGTGGATTCCCAGGAGATGACCCGGATGCTCACGTACGCACTTTCGAGATCAGTTATGCAATCCTCAACCATCCACCGGATCAGGCATACAAAGCCATTGTTTTTCAATCTACTCTGGTCAATGAAGCGGCTAGATGGCTTACGGAATACGACATTAATCATTTCGGTACCTATGATGCAGTACGAGATGCTTTTCTGCAACGATTCAGGCTAAAGAAGAATCCCGCCGAAATCTTTGATTATTTACAGAACAACCGACAGAAGGCGAATCAGACTGTCCAAGAATATGCTACACTTTTTAGAACACACTTGCGACAGATACCACAGGCCCACGCCAACTTACCGGATGACGTCATCACTCAGTGGTTTATCAATGGTTTAAACCTGCAATTGAAGCAGATCATGATTATCAGATGTGTCGGAGCAATGACATTGGATGCAGTCATCACCATGGCTCTGCAACTGGAATCCAAAGTCGGTGGATTTACAGAAGATCTAGAATGGTTAAAGACGAACAAAACTATGACTGAAGATATAACCAGACAAGTGTACTGTATCACATGCAAAAATTCAGGTCATACTAGTGCTAACTGTGCGCTAAATCAAACATTCTGCGCTATCTGCAACACTGCCGGACACACCACCGGAAATTGTGTCTACAATGCCAGAATACAGGGAACAACAACAATCAATGCTGTTATTCAAGAACATGGACAGGCAGCAAATCAATGTACCTCCGCAACTGAGAAACAATCAACCGCAAGGATATCGAAACTACAGGGGACAGAGAAACAATAACTATAATGCAAACCGCTGGCAGAACGAACCACCACCGGAAAATCCCAATTTACCACCGCCACGCTGTCATTTTTGTGGTGAATTCGGACACATTAGAAGATATTGCAAGGACGCAGCTGAGTATGATCAAAGGAAGAAGGAGCGGCGAAACCCAATGGCCAACATGGTACAAAAATTACACTGGTAGAAACGCAAACTGCTACAGTTCAGACCCGATCAGGTAAACAACTACAGCCAGTAGCAGAAGTATTTGAACCAGGGATACGAGAACAACATAGGATGTATAACAAGGCTAGTCACTGGACCGCCACAGAACCACCAGTGTTCCTAGAACCCATTCCGGTGACTCAGACCTCGTCGACAAAGGAAGGAACACAACAAGAGGAAGCAGCAGCGGAACCACCATCAGTAGTAGACATAACAGCAGATACTTCGGCATCCGCAGAGCCCTCAAGTTCAAAAGAGAAGGATAACCAATCTCAACAGGCCTGGGAAATTTTATCCAAGGCATCTATCACTCTGCCTCTCGGCCAACTACTGGCATTAGTACCTTGTGTTCGACAACAGTTCCAGCAACAGTTCAGTCCGGTACCTTCTTGTATTCCGGCGACAGCAGCAGTTCAACCAGAACTTGATTCTACGGTTGATCATTCAGTCCCCTTGATTACAATATGGTATAAGAATCATAAAATTACACAGGTATTGATTGATGGAGGCTCTGGTGTCAACATTGCAACTACACCCTTATGCAATAGGTTAGGATGGACCGAAATCGAACCAGTTCAATTTTTTGTCAGAATGGCAGACCAATCTAGAGTCCATCCTGTAGGACTTGTGCGAAATGTACCCATTACTTTACAAGGTACGACCTTCAAAATGAATTTTTTCATACTAGATCTGCCAGAATCCACTTTGGATTACAACCTTCTTTTTGGTCGACCTTGGCTGAAGCATGCGAAGGTAATACAAGACTGGTCTGCACAAGAGCTTACATTCAAAGATGCCAGCCGTAGATATGTAGTAAAATTAGATGCTATACAACCTTGCAAACTGCACGCCAGACCATATTTTGCTGAACCTGTCCACATGTTAGATGGACTATCAGATGATGAAGAAGAAGAATTTCTGAAGAGTAATGCTGACTTAATGACCCTAGGAACTGTTGATCTACAGTCCGTAATAGATAACTGGAGTACTTCAGTATGTACAGTTACACCAATCACCCAAGAGACCAAGCAGGAAGATAGGGTGCCGACACATGACAATGAATTACATTCACTATTTGGGTCGACAGACGACACAGAGAAACCACAACAGTTTTATGTCTCCGAAGACCAGTTGACCTCGTACAATCTAGGAGACGAAGATCATCCACGACCTGTAAAGATAAGGCAAAACTTACCGGAATTATTTAAAGCTGATCTGATTCGACTACTTCGCGAATTCTCAGACGTCTTTACCTGGGATTACAAAGATATGAAAGGATTAGATCCGCGCATATATCAGCACCGAGTCATGCTGAAGCCTGAAGCTAAACCGAATAGGCAGCCCAGCTATCGGATGAATCCCAATTATGCATCTTAGGTAAAAGCCGAACTTGACAGATTACTAAAGGTAGGATTCATCGTACCAGTAGAACATGCTGAATGGATTTCACCAATTGTGATCGTGCCAAAGAAAAATAAGCAATTACAAATATGTGTAGACTACCGGAAATTGAACGTAGCAACAATACCAGATCCTTTCCCGATCCCCTTTCTGGATACCATGCTTGATAGGGTAGCAGGCCACGAAATGTATTCATTCTTAGACGGATACAGCGGTTACAATCAGGTTAGAATGGCTGAAGCAGATATCCCAAAAACCACCTTCATTGCCAATTGGGGTGTCTTTGCTTGTACGGTAATGTGGTTTGGATTGAGAAATGCACCAAGCACCTTTCAGCGATGTATGCAGGAGATTTTCTCTCCTTATCTCAATTCGTTTATGCAAGTATATCTCGATGATTTGTCAATTTTCGGAAAAATGATGGCACATTTGCTTCATCTACGGTGCTGTTTCCAAAAGTATCGAGATTACCGACTCTGCCTTAACCCAAGCAAATCTGTGTTTGCCGTCTCGTGTGGCAAACTACTTGGTCATATTGTATCTGCCCAAGGTATCCGAGTAGACCCAGATAAGATTTCGGCAATTTTAGAAGCCCCAGTACCCGCCACTCCGAAAGAAGTAATGCGTTTTATGGGTCAAGTACGGTGGCACGGCAGACACTTACAGTGGCTTGCTCATCTGGCTGTACCTCTGAATAGACTAATCACCAAAACTCCACGACAGTTCGAATGGACTCAAGAATGCCAAACTACATTTGATCGACTTAAGTATCTATTGACGCAGGCACCAATCCTACAACCACCGGACTGGGACAATCCGTTCCATGTTTTTGTCGACGCCTCAGATATTGCGATCGACAGTATTCTGATGCAGCAAACACATAAGTGGTTTCGCCCTGTCTATTACGCCAGCAGAAGGCTTGCACCGGTAGAAAAGAACTATTCTACCACTGAAAGAGAATGTCTAGGATTAATTTACTCCGTAAAAAAGTTCAGACATTATTTATTAGGCCGGAAATTTACCTTTCATGTGGATCATGCTGCCCTTGTCTATCTAGTGAGACAACAACATCTAGGCAGACGATTAGCCCGATGGGTGCTACTCTTGCAGGAATTTGATTATGAAGTCATTCACCGACCCGGAAATGCACATGCCTTAGCAGATTTCTTATCTCGCCTAGATTCTGGTGAAGCTCCGATAGGCATAGATGACACGACTCCAACAATTTATAGTTCTGAGCCACTGACCGATGAGATTGCCGAATTTCAAGCAACACCTACATATTATGATCAGATTTTAACTTTTCTCACCGAAGGATGCTTTCCATCCGAGACTACCAAGGCAGTTCGAAGGAAATTGGCAGTCTTTAGCCGCCGATTCTGGTTAGTTGCAGGAGAACTATATTATGTAGATCACACCGGAATCTTACTTCGATGTGTTCCTCCACACGAAATTAACTCGGTCATCACGATGGCTCATTCAACCCCTACTGGTGGTCATTTTGCCACAGATCTAACTCACCGGAAAATTTTGCAAGGAGGTATCTGGTGGCCTACTATGTACCGAGATGTGGCCCAATTCGTCAAAAACTGTGATAACTGTCAAAGATCTGGACAACCACTGCAACGACACTTCTTTCCCTTGCAGCCTATTATGCCACTCGAACCATTTCAGAAATGGGGATTAGATTTTATCGGTCCAATCACACCTCCAGCAGTCTTCAGTAACAACAGATACATACTAACCTGTACAGACTATGCAACGAGATGGGCAGAAGCCTGTTCTTTACGGTCTGCTACAGCAGTTGTAGTAGCGAAATGTCTGTTAAATGATGTCTTCCCACGATTTGGCTTACCACTCGAATTGGTGACAGATCAAGGTACTCACTTCGTAAATCAAGTAATGAAGGTACTAACCCAATCATTCCAGGTGACACATAAACTCAGCTCTCCATATTACCCTCACGCCAATGGTCTGGCCGAAAGCACAAACAAATCACTATTGAATATCCTCCGGAAACTGATCATGGAAGCACCGGAAAGATGGGATCAACTACTACCTGCAGTATTATGGGCATACCGAACTACATATAAGGTAACAACAGGTTTGACACCTTTCAAACTAGCTTATGGTTTAGAAGCAATAGCACCCATGGAAATAGTTATCCCAAGCCTGCGTGTAGCAATCACCCAGAAAATGCTACCAGAAGAGTCGCTGACAGCACGAATGGACGCACTCAGGGAACTTGATGAGCACCGATGGCTCAGTTTTTTAACCATGCGTGAAGTACAACTAAGGCAAGCCAAGACACACGATCGATATTTGAAGACCCCAATCTTTTCGGTAGGTCAGCTTGTCCTTTTCTATAACGCAAAATCCGATAGAGCAGCAGGAAAGTTCAAACTACGCTGGTTCGGTCCCTTTAAGATCTCAGAACAAGTCGGTCCGGCAACTTTTCGGTTGACTACGTTGACTGGAAATCCACTCCCCAAGGTAATTAATGGGTCGAAGTTGCGGCCATATCATCACACCACTAGCCCGCATTAAGTTTTCGACGATGGACCGCGTTTTGTTTAAACTTTTCCTTCTTTTTGCTTTTTATAAATAGCCGTGTTTTGTACGATCTTGATATAACCAGCCGCCCTCTTAATAGTCACTCGAGTACGCACACCTGCATGAAAACCAGTACTAGTCCCGCACCGCACAATGATATTCCACCTCCACCGTAGTATGTCTATTTAAACTCTGTCGACGACGCCGAAATAAGCTATTGTGTTGCATGCTAGTATTCTGAGCCCTCGTGCATTCTGCATCCGTGCTCATCATCTACCTCAGTAACCGCCATGGAAGCAATAGCCAACTATGCAGCCTTCCGCGATGGTATCCCTACCGAGGTAGGAGAATACCTGCGTTGCAGAGGGTTGGCTAACTTCGCTGAGTTGCCCTGGCACTCGGTGGAAGCCCATCCTTTCTTCACACACATCATCACCGCCATTGCTCAGTCCCCCGCCACCGAACGCCAATGGGTTTTTCTCTCACTCCCTTCACGAACAGTCATCACCTTCCAAGCCTTCGCTGAAGCCTATCGCCTCAACCCGCAAGGCCGTGAAAATGGCCCGAGTATTCCCATTGCCCGCATGAATGAACTATTCCCCCGCTCCTCGTCCAATGAATACGCCATTCTCTGCCTCCCCGAACCCGAACGATCCGCTCTGCAATTCTTAGTCGCCATACTTAACCTGCAAAAACGCACTTACGGCATCTCACGACCATTTTATTCCGCTTTAGAATTAGTTGTCCAGGAACCCGTCAACTTTGCATCATACTTCTTCCTCAGAATCCATAAAGAATGTGTAGCCATCATGAAGCAACTCCAAAAGGGTACCACCCCGCGCTCTCGCCTTCCCCACATCATCTCATTCCTTTTCCCCACCATCCTTGCCGCACAACCACCACCCCAAGGTCCCATTCTTAGGCAGGAAGAATCAGTGCAACCTCTTGACGAAGAAGAAGAAGAAGATGAGGAGATCAACCAACTTTTCCGCAATAAGAGAATTCGGATCAGCTCTTTAGAAAGCGAAGCACAAGGATCCGCCGGACAGAATCAGGACACCCGAAACGCAGACCAAGAAGAGACCTTCCACGACACCGCCACTTCCATACACAACGATTCATCGGCCGACCACCACGACCAGCAGAAGCACACGGAAACAGAACCCGTCTCAACTGAAGAAGCATCAGCACAACGAGAAGATGAACAACACGTGATCAACAGCACGCTCAACACCCTACTCAAGGCCGTTGAATCCACCATCGCCCACATTACAGGTGAAAGCCAACCCACCAATCAGGTAACCCACCCTACATCCCCTCGCCCTCAATCCCCACCAGTCAACCCTCTTCCGCCGCCAATTTCCGAATCTTCTTCATCCTCCCCCAACTATTCACCCCCGACATCCCCCCAAATCCATACCCAAACCTCTACACCACCACCACACCCACTCCTCCTTTCCTCTACTCCGATCTTTTCCGAACTGGCCAACATGGGCCAACTACTCATCACCCTCTCACAACAACTTCCGGTACAAATGACTGAGGTTGCAAATACCATTCGGCACGACCTGCAGCACAAGGTAGACCTCCTGGAAGCTGACATCACCCCACTCCAAGAAGAAGTCGATGCCGTAAGAGCGGAGAATCATCAATTGCAGACACAACTAGCTGACCTCCAAACCCAATTTTCGGCACAACAGGCCTTGATCCAGCAGAGAGATGCGGCATTGGAGCAGCTTTCTGCCAAAGACCAGCTATTACACGAAGCACACGAAGAAATCCGGGAACTCAAGACCGCCCTCCAAGAAAAAGAAGATATCAGTTCATCCCTCGAAGAAATGGTCGAAGAAACGAAGGCCCAGCTGCAGGAAACAATTCAAAAAGAGTCAAGACCAACAACGAGAAGCAGCGCAAGTCCAAGACGAGCTACGCAGAGCTCAGGAATGTTTAGACGATGTAAACCGAATGCTGAGACGACAATTAACTAGGGAAGTGAAACACCAAAAAATCTGGCAGAAGCTCGAAGGGAACGAGATGCATATTCCCGAACGATTGAATTTCAGAACCAACAATTCGAGCGCCTCGATAACCAACTGTGAAATCAAAGGGATCGAGTCACAGAGATGCAGCGGAAAGTCACCGAAATGAAGACTTCCAGGGACGCCGCACTATCCAATGATTTCTATCTACAGGAGGCCTTTTTGCAGACCCAGGCTGAAAACGTGCTTACCGAAGCAATCGTGCTTAGCTCCGTTAGAATAGATGCGCAGGTTTTAGAACCCGACACGCTAAAACAATTATTAGAAACCCTTAAGAAAAAAATAGCTCGCACATTTAGATCAGCCAGGAATATGTATCTCGAAGGTCTCATAGAAGAATAAGTATATTCGCCCATACGAATTCATAATGTAACGATGGATTCGAAATGAGTATGATAACCAAGTTTTGTTTTCTGACATTTTTCGCACATGTAAAGTCTTGTTCAGTCTAGCACCGATCTACGGAATAACACGCGGCATAATGATTCTTACTCATGATACAATTTTGACAAGGGAAGGAAGAGTCATGTCCTACTGACATACAATCATTATAGCAAATGGCAGTTCAAGCACTGGTGTTTATAAAATGCGTATGCATAGCATAGCATTCTTCACTACAGTATTCTTCGAGCTTCAGCGCTAGTTAGAAACTTCCAGCATATTCTTCTCGGCAACCCTTACAAGCATGTCTGAATCTGACACACTCAGATGGCAACTCAAGAAGGGCGCCAATACACAGAACCATGTTGCGACGACAACAGATACTACCCTACAAGATGATGCAGATGACGCAGCAACTTCTGCATCAGTAAAGACTCATCATAAATTTTCCACCGAATTTAAAATCGAGCTCGACATCCATTCAAGAAGGAATGAAGACTGGCTACGGAAGATAGGGCTCCTCCAATTTGCCCAATTACCATGGGAGCAGTGGATCGCTAATGCCGATGCACAAAATCAATTATATAGCATGCGACAAACAAACGGCTTCATTCTAAATCAGGTACAATTTTCGCCACAGCTAGTCTCAGCTATATTTAAACTGCCACTATATGATGACGCCCGATATCCTAAATGTTCGAATGAAGATTTGAGAAATGAATTTGGCGACTGTGAAGGCCCCAGACGGTATTACATGTTGAAAAATGCCACATATCACCGTCGAGAACAAGTTAAATGGTACTTAGAGAAGCTCTATTTACTAGTTAAATTCGATTTAATGTCTAGAGAAAATTTTTCACCACTACTACATGCCGAAGGAGGAGGTCGGGTTAGCTGGACACATTGGCTGTATAACCACCTCTACGCACAAATCATTGTCGGGGATAAGCGAAGATCCCACACCAACAGAAGACTAGCAGCCTATTTAGCTGCTATATTTAATTTTGTCCAATCAGTAAAGGATGAGAAGCTACACTAGTTCCCCCATTTTTATTCCGGCGAACATGATAGGATAGACACAGGACACCAAACAGAGCCTGAGGAAGCAGACCAAGTCTCCACCTCGTCTGCACATTTCTTCCACACAGGTAATAGCGCACAGAACCAGACCGTAGGGACGCCGTTTCGGCTGTCAATTAAACGAAGGATGGCAGACAACTTGCCAACTGCCAGTCTAGAGCAATTACCGGATTATCTCCAACCCGATTTTGTGATAGAGATGCAAAACAAACTACAAGAGGTTTCTCAATATTTGCGGCAACAAGAACAAGCGCTTCAGCACAAAAACGAATTACTACTCGCTACGATGACTAAGTCCAATTCATTAATGACACAGATGCAAAAGGAATTGGACGACAAAGAAGCTTTACTACAAGCGTTACAGAGTAACAACCGGCAACTAACGGCAGAATTGATCAACGCAAAAAAGTGTTTTCAAGAATTTAATCAGTGGCAGCAAACTATCCAAACACAGATTCAAGCCGAAATGTCAAGTTTTTCTACCTTGAATGCTAACCTGCAAGCCGAAAATGAAATTTTGCAGTCAAGAATACAGGTTTTGCAGGACTTCGAAAGGCAGATATTAAAAGATGAGGGTGTAGAACTGAATGCCACATTAATGACAAATGTGGACATAGACTTATTAAAACAGCAATTGGATAGCCGTGTTCAAAATAGTTGGACACTTTTTCGCAAGAGATGGCTGGCTATACTTGTTCCTCCACTTGAACAAGTACGGTCAGAAATGATTCGGGAGCCAAACTCTGGAATAGACCTACAGGCAACGCAAAAGGATGTTGAAGACAGTAATGCACCTGCGGGTTCGAGTCCACCGTGCGTGCCAGTGTTAGAGGGCCGCCGAACTAGGATTGATGAACCCGGACAGGTGCCTTAAATGTAAAAGTGCTGGACGGCCGCCGAACAAGGACAAGAGTACGAGGACAGGGAGCTTAAATGAAAAAAAAGAATCTTTCAGGGAACGCGCAGGTAACTGCAGAAGTGCGCATCCTTGTAAAAAATCCTCTATTTAAGGCAATGAAAAAAAGAGCGGCAGCAGTCTGTTTTTTGTGGGAATTGTAGTGTATTGTTTGATTGAGTCTCGTTTGAGAGTGCTGTAACGCGTTGTGTGCACGTATATGTTGTTGAAAGGATAAGTTCTGCTTTGATCTGTTCCGTCTGTACTCCTGCTAGTCGATTATACTCACCTTAGTACAGAATGACAAATCAGTTGTATTGTGTGGCGAATCTGTTCGGTGATGGTTGAGTGTGACTCTGAGTGTGAACAAGTGTGGTATGTTATTTGGCAGTTCTTCGGCGAAGTAGGTAGCGCGAAGAGTAATCTAGAACTAATTGTCTGTAAAGTTTCTGTAAGCGACCGAATTCGTTACTGTATCTTATATTTGCTGTTTACTCCAACTACGAGAAGACTAGTAGCTGTAATGGTCTGAATGTGAGTAGAACATCGTCGGTTTATGGTTAGCTGTTTATTACGAGGAGATTGATTGTTCGAGTCCGCATAACTTTAAGATATAATGTCTAGTTGGTATAGCTATCTGCCCTGACGAAGTACGGATTAGGTGACTTTGTTATTGAAGTATCTTTTGCACGTAAATTACGTAACCGGATTGCTACCCTCAGTCCTGAAGTTCTAATTCCAATACACTGAACAGTCTTCCGTTGTTCAGGGATGGATACTGAGCTAAGGACGGGATGACATTAAGATTGTGTGTTAAAATGGGAAAATAGTACAGGGCCTCTGTCTAACAGACCCCTACCACTCCCAAGGACCCACGTGGCTAAGAGAACGATTGCGGTTAGGAAGATTTGGAACCGGTTGAACTTGAAGTGTTTGAACCGGAAGTAGAGTAACGATTAAACCATAACCAGTTTAACACCCCTTATCCTAAAACGCTAATCATATTTTATATATATATTTATTTATATATTCAAAATTTTTTTCTTATTTTTCTCTATATTTTTTCTTAATATAAATATAATTGAGTGATATGTATGCCTAAACCCTAAAACCCTAATCTTAAATATCTAGACCTAAAATATGTATATTTTTGTATATATGTGTATATACATGTATATATATATTATATGTGTATGTGTAAATAACGTAAAACCCCTAATCCTATTTTTATATATTTGATGTAAAAAAAAACTTCAAAATAAAAATAGGATTATATGTGTGTATGTATGCATGTGTGTATATATGTGTGTGTATGTATGCATGTGTGTATATATGTGTGTGTATGTATGCATGTGTACATGTGTGCGTGTGTATGTATGCATGTGTATACATGTGTGTGTATGTGTATGTGTGTGTATGTAGGCATGCATGTGTGTGCATGTGTGTGTACGTGTGTATGTATGCATGCATGTGTGTGTATGTGTATGCATGTGTATACATGAGTGTGTATGTATACATGCATGTGTGTATATGTGTGTGTGTGAATGTATATGTGTGTATATATGTATGTGTGTATATGTGTGTGTGTATGTGTATGTATGCATATGTGTATATATGTGTGTGTATGTATGTGTGTATGCATGTGTGTGTATGTATGCATGTGTGTATATGTGTATATGTGTGTATGCATGCATGTGTGTATATGTGTGTGTATGTATGCATGCATGTATGTATATGTGTGTATATATGCATGTGTGTATGTATGTGTGTATATGTGTGTGTGTATGTGTATGTATGCATATGTGTATATATGTGTGTGTATGTATGTGTGTATGCATGTGTGTGTATGTATGCATGTGTGTAAATTTATATGTGTGTGTATGCATGCATGTGTGTATATGTGTGTGTGTATGTAAGCATGCATGTGTGTATAGGTGTGTGTATGTAAGCATGAATGTGTGTATGTATGCATGTGTGTACATGTATGTGTATAAATGTGTGTGTATGTGTGTGTGTATGTATGCTCTATTTTCCTATCTCTATCTTCCTTTCTTACATTATTCTTTATCTCTCACTCTCTCTCTTCTCTCTCTCTCTCTCTCTCTCTCTCTCGCTCTCTCTCTCTCTCTCTCTCTCTCTCTCTCTCTTTCTCTCTCTCTCTCTCTCTCTCTCTCTCTCTCCCCTTCTCTCTCTATCAATAGAGAATAAAACAATCACTTATAAGTATGCCCCTCTTTTGGATCGTTGTCGTCAAAGCATAATGTATGTCGTCTATCGTCCAATTCCAAACAATCGACGCCAAAGAACTTCTGCAAAATCGAAGAAAAGAGAAATTATAAAACCTAAAGCATAGAGAAACACAAATGCTAATAGTACGCGCAGCACTTACCAAGATGTGAGATCTAAGCAAAGAGAGAGTGTGTGTGTAGAGAGAGAGATCTGTGTGTGTGTGTGTCTGCACAAGACAATGCAGGCCGCAATTTGGTTCGCATGTGCAAGTTCGACAAAAGACCAACAGTATTCAAACACGCGCACAAATGTGAAGTTTTTCTCTCGGGTTCGCGGTATGTTTAAAACTCGCCGCCGGTATGGGCGTCGGTATACGCGTCGATAGTTCCCAGTAAATTACCGATGCTCATACCGATGCCTATACCGATGCGTATACCGATGCACATACCGGCGAGTGCGGGCCACACCGACGATCCATTTAAAACGGTCATACCGATGATCACTTGACCGTCGGTATCTCTAAGTGACATTTTCTGAGGCCCATACCGATGCCGACTGTGACCGTCGGTATATGCAGCGTCGGTATGCCCCTCATATGTTGTAGTGTTTGTTTCCCTAGTTGACAAGCATGGCACAAATGTTGCATATTCTGATATGTAAGATCAGGTAGACCACTCACCAAGCCCTTCCTTTGCATGTCCTTCATCCTTTGTAAGTTTATGTGCCCAATTCTTTTAAGCCATAAGTCGATTTTGGCAATTTGTTTATTTCGAGTTGACAAGTAGACAGTGTGAGGGGTTGATGGCTTTACCTACATGGTGAAGAGTCTTCATTGCTTCTTTCCTTTTGCGATGACTTTTTACTCTTGCATGGGGCCTTCAAAAAAACATCCTTGATCATTGAACCTAGACTACTAGCAGCTTGAATCTCGGGTAGTGTTGCTAAACAAAAGGATAGAAGAAATGTTCGATAGCTAAGACTATCATTGATTGTAATGAACTCCTATATTTCAAGTAAAAAAAATTCTTTTAATTTCATCCATGTCTATCTCTGCACGCATCGCAATGGTTCGTATTAAAGTTGGATCGTCATTGACTTATACAAAGCCTTCAGCAGAATTTTTGCATATTTCATCCAAACCGGTAGCAATACTTGAAAGTTTCCTTTTGCCTCCAAAAAGTCAATGACCTTTGGGTTTCAATGATTTCATCATTGCCAAGCAGATGTTGAAATTACCAATAGCAAAACTTGAGGATCTCCAACTCTATTTGGCCCGTTCAAGAAGCATAGTTCTCTGTAATAATCTCTCATGAATAAGAGAGTACGAAAAAAATATGGGCCCATCTTCATCTCTTCTTCTAGGTACTTCTTGGAAGGTTGATAATGACTCTGAATGTTGTAGAAGGTTGACAACCATAATAAAGAGACAAATTCTCTTCGACAACGTGCTTCGAAAATTTATCAAGAAAATTCACGAAGTAAAGATAGTTCCCAAAAGAAGGTGTTTGCATAGGACCACAAACATCACTCTCAACAAGCTGCAATTTCTGAGTAGCTCATAGTGAACTATCTTTTGGGAAGGAGGGACGCTCCATTTTGCCTTGAATACAACCAAGGGGAAGGAGCTGCTGCTGAGGAGGGGGGGGGGGGGGGGGGGTGTGGAGAAATCAAAAGCCATTGAGGAGAACTTTTTTACGTTCATTCTCAAGAGTTTTGGGGATGATGATTGTACTCGCCAGTTCACATTAATTTCCCGCAGATTTAGATCTTGTTTTCTGTTCAGATTTAGAAGCAACTTCTGCTTACACTTTCCCTCCAGCAATAGCCTGCTTCGAAGAACCATCTTGCATCTCACTTAGCTATGGATTTTGTCACTCCACCCTAATCATTCTACATGATAATTCTCTGAATTGATCCAATGCTCTTGTGATGCTACTTTGGCCTTCTACCTATTTCGAGACTATGCTAATGATCTTTGATAGTCTACTCTTCATCGTTTGAGATCCTTTTGTCCAACCTCATCCATTCTTCCGCTCCATCTTTAGATGATCGATCCATCCAACCTCTGAAAGTTGTCATCTCTAATAAGTTATCTTTGATGCGTGATATTCATCTCTGTAATAATGCCAAGGAACATTTGCAGGTGATCCAATTCTATGTTTGTTTTTAAAGGTCTATTTACTTTATGTATTTTCATAAATATTTCACCTTTGAACATGTTCATAGCCAATTCTTCAAGCGCTGTCACTAAGGTTTGGTCTTAATGTACGAGCAGATTCGGACGCAGTTTATGGTGTTGATGATTATAAGTTGCATGGATGTGTAATTTAGCACTGAAAAATGCAAACTTTGTCCAGTGCATGTGTTGAATGTATTTGTCACGGATGATTTTGCATCTGTTAATTTTTATGTTGAAGTGTCCAAACGTCGAATCGTTGAAACTACTGAAATTCAAATGATTTATACCACAATGTTTTAAGACATGAATAGCATATATGCAAACAACACAAACACAGGCTCAATTAAGACTTTTTCATGTAAAATCGTACTTGATGTTCCTCTATCAACTACAAAGCAAAGCATATACATACCTCGATTTGCACATCAAATAAAACATTGCTCATTTTTGTGTTTTCGATTTGATAAGGATAAGAAAGCTCTGTGGAACCTGATCTTTTTTCCTGGTCTTCCTCAATGACGCATACATTTTTGAGAGCATTGTTTCTAGAGGATTTAGGAACATATCCATGCATCAAAAATAGGATTTGGTTATGAAAAGAAAACGACAATTACATGTACATGAATCTTAAGATAAAATCAATTCAAAGAAAAGGTCTTTCTAACCTATCTCTTTGAGCGATTATCTTCTTGAAGTTATGTTTCATCACTTGAAAGTTCGCTTATAGGCACCTCGCATGCACCGGCATAGAAACACCGACAGTTGGAGTTGATCCGCCCAAATGAGTCCTCTCACCAACATTGAACTTCACTTGAAATTCCACGACATTGTAGTGATTTAGATGATATCTTGTATCATATTGCATATGCATTCCTATGTTTCGCAAATATAATGTGGTGGCTCTTCGTCCTTGGGTGTGGTTGCTAGACTACAACCTTGCATAATCTCTTTGGTGTTGAGGGCTGGTCGATCTAACCTGAGCACCTCCATGGAGATTTGCAATTGGTTGAACCTCCTTGCTTCACCCTTCCCATGAAGAAATAAAAGAGACTACATTTTCACACAGCATATTCTTACATTTTCTTGTATTTAGGCTTTTTACAAACTCCAAAATGTATTAATGATTACACATGCACATACTTGGAAATTCATCAGCAAGTCAAGACAGGTATATGTACTTTAGGTTGATGTTTGTTTTCATTATGAATGCATAAAAGGAATTGTTTTCACATTCACATTGTTTGACTTGCTTTTCCACACCTGGACATGTGAATTACAACATCAAAAAATGGGTATCTCATGAGAAGACAAGATAGAAGGGATTATGCAAGAATTACATTCTTATATTTATCTTCTCTCTATTGTTTCTGAGTTAAACGATATGGCATCAAACTTGAAGAACAATGAATATGGAAGATTATTGATTTTATCAAATCACATAGGGAGGAATTTAGTGGATTAAATGTAACCTCATATTTTCACTATTTTGATCAAATTGTAGAATAATATAGGTTACCTATTGGTAGTAAGAGAAATACATTCCTATGAATTTCCAATGGCTTGACACAAGAGCATGTTCGATTAAGACTAGCAAAAAAATTTAGCATGGGAAAATTTTAAAACACCGCTCTTAACTGAATTTGCATATGAAGACTAAGTAAAAATAATATGGCAACATTTTTAAAATAGATAGAGTCTTCTAAAAGTGACATGCATGTCACACAATGCCTGATTGAGTTTGAAGTTAAATTTAATCAATTACCCCAAACAGATAGGATGAACTTAGAACCCGATAAAGTTTTTAAGATATGCTTGAGGAGTCCCAATGAAAGGAGTTAGAAACACGAATTGAAGATATAGATACAACCAATGGGTTAACTATTGATTGGGAGATAGCAAAGGCAAAGGACTATGCATGAGTTAACAACATGCATTACTGTTGATATATTTAGTTAATGATGTGTGTGAACACTCTAGGAGTGTCGGGGTACTTTTTTCCCTCTTTAGGAGGTTTTTTTCCTCGAGCTTGTATATACGCCTATAACCCTAATGGGTCACTTATCTTTGCACATTCTCTTGGTAATACATTTAGTATTGTGTTTTGTGCTTCAAGCTTCTTCTTCTTGCTTGTGTTGCTCATGTGCTTCTGCAAAACTCAAACTCCAACAATTGATATCAAAGCAGGTTGTCACTTCATCTAGGGGGTCATCGACACCCCTCCAGTCACAGTCTCAGAATCACACAAAAATTGGTGATCATACTCAAGGTGATTAGGAGATCAAAAATGCTTTGCTTTGTGGTGTCGTAATCGCGATCTCAACTCGTTTTGGCCTCCAAATGCACAATCACAGTGCTTATGCAGGTGATTTTGTCTTTTTGTGCCAAAGATATATACAAGTTTTGGTTTGCAAGTATAAGCATCTCAAAGTCTACTACAAGTTTAGCAGAACTTGACAAGGTACTTCTATTCAACTTTTTGAGATATAGCCATTTTTCGGTATCAAAGTATTTTAGTCAATGGCCATGGCAGAAAGCACTGATATATTCTGTATGTTGGTTGTTGAGGATAAGTTGGATGGTACCAATTACCCATTATGGGCTTATATGATGTGTCATGTATTGGTTACAAAAGGATTGTGGAATATTGTGTAGGGTGTTGAAAAACATCAAACACACTTGCTAAAGGTGATGCAGATGGCATTGAAGATGGTGATATTCTTCATGTTCTTGTTCGTGTTGTAGTTCCTGTTGCACCTACTATAGAGCAAATTTGTTGGGATGGCAAAGATGCTCAGGCACATGCATTGATAGCCTTGTCTATCAAACTTGCCATTATTCCTCACATTTCCCCTTGCACAATAGCTAAGGATGCTTGGGATACACTTACCACTTTATATCAAGAAAGGAATGAGATTTGTGTTTCTTACCTCCAAAAATAGTTGGAGAGTGAGCACATGAATGAAGGAGATTCCATGGACAGTTTTCTAACAAAGATCAAAGATTTGAACGAACAGTTGATTTCTGCTGATGAAGTCTTGCTTGACATTTCACTTGTGCCAACTATTCTGACTGGTCTTCTGTGTTCATCAGAGTTTTGCTTGTACTCTTCATTCGATGATGAAAGGCAATGCAAATGCCTTAACATTTTAGTCTCTGTTTTGTTGCACAAAGATCAATCTAGGTAGAACAGTCCATTATGTGTATTACAAATCAAGCTTTCTTGATTAATTGTAAGGGCAAAGGTAAATGGAGCTCGTCTACTAGTAAGCAGAAATCTGCTAATTCTGCACAATCAAAGAAGGATGACCAAGATGAGAAGAAACAAAAAAATCAAACACTGTTTTGCAAATATTATAAAGGGAATGATCATGTCATAAAGAGTTGTCCAAAAGTGGCTGCTAAAGAGGGAAGGAAGAAAGAGGTTGGAATGGTTGTTGAAGAGTGAACAATAGGCATTTACCAATGTTTGCAGTTATGATCCATCTTCTCTTGATCATTGTATGTCTACAATAGACTCAGATGTTTGGTACTTTGATAGTGGGTAACCAAACATATTACCTTGCAGTGTAGTTTCTTCACTTCACTCAAGCTTGCCCCTATAGGGAATACTATCACATGTGCCAACAACTCCCCTTATCCTCATTATGGGAGTTGGTAAAATCATTCTGACTACTATTGACCTTTTACATTGTCAGATGCTTTATTTGTGCCACGGATCAAGAAGAATTTGTTATCAATTTTAGCTTTACCCAAGATTGGTTTGGCTGTGAAATTTGTTGATCGATGACAAATGTGCACTTCATGATTTGTCAAATGGTGATGTCACTATTTCTTCTGGAATTTTATGTTGTGGGTTGTATAAGCTCATAGAATACTAAAAATTTGTGAATTATCCAGCATATGCAGTACATGATTCTCAGGCTTTCTCAGATGCAAAGCTTTGGCATGCATGCTTTGGTCATCTGAATTTCGATAGTCTGCTATGCCTGTAGAAATCTAAAATGGTGTCCTCTCTTCCCAAACTTGAAGCACCTCGTAAAAATTTCTATGAAGGCTATATTTTGGGGAAAATCTAGCGCTCCTCATTCCCAAAAGATGGTTCAATTTGAGCTACTCAAAAATTGCAGCTTGTTCATGGTGATGAATGCAAGCCATCTATTGCTCACCTATGTGTTTCTGGTTGTCTTGCATATGCATTAGTGCCTGAATAACACTGCAAGAATATGGATGATAAAGCAGGTAAATGTATTTTATTGGGTACAATTCTGAAAGCAAAGGCTATCGTTTGTATCATCCATAGACTAAATGCATTGTAGTTAGGCATGATGTTGTTTTTGTGGAAGATGTTATTCAACCATTACTTTCATGTACTAAGGAGACATCTATCAGCTCCAAAGATATGTATGATACTTTGTTGCCTCCTTTTATAGGAGGATATTCTAGTGTTGGTCCAAATGATGCAATTTCTTGATCTTTACAAGTTTCATGTGATGATGGAGATCATTCCATTTGTAATGCAGATTTACATGATGCACTCATTGATGAGAGAACTGACACATCTTTGTGTGATAGCAAATTAGATGCACCTCTGTCATATCATCCTTGTTCATGCTCTCATAGTGCTTCTTTTGCATCCGATTGCTATGCTATGGCTGCATCTAGTCTCTATTATGAGAATGATCCTATTTTGTTTGATGAAGCACAAAATACAAAAAATTGGATGGTTGTTATGCAATCAGAATATGATGCTATCTTGAAAAATGGTACCTAGTCTTTATGTGACTTGCCTCCTGGCAAGAAGGCCATTGGCACTAAGTGGGTATAGAAGCTGCAGTGTAAGCCTAATGGATACGTTGATAGGTTAGGCTTGTTGCAAAGGATTTTTCTCAAGAAAGAGGCATTGATTTTGATGAGACCTTTGCTCCGACATGCCGAATGACTATTGTTCATAGCATCTGTGCACTTGCAGCTCATCATGGTTGGAATGTACATCAGTTGGATATTAAAAGTACATTTTTGAATGGTGACTTGCATGAAGAAGTGTATGGTTTTCAGCCTTGTGGTTTGTGCAGAAAGGGCATGAAAACCAAGTGTGTTGGTTGAGAAAGGCATTATATGGTTTGAAGCAAGCACCAAATGCTTGGTATGAAAAGATAGATGCCTATCTGATTGCAATTGGTTTTGAGAACAGTCCTATTGAGAGCACCTTATATGTTAAGCGTACAAATGATGTGCTTCTAATCATTGTTGTGTATGTTGATGACATGCTACTCGTTGGTCCTCATGAGAAGCATATTGCTGATTTTAAGGCTAATCTACATGCCTCATTGGAGATGTCTGATTTGGGGCATTTGCATCATTATTTGGGCATTCAGTTTATGCAAGTTGATGGCAGAATAGCTTTGTGTCAAACAAAATATATTGACACATTATTGTAGTGTTTTGGCCTTGAAGACTGCAAACCTATTGCCACTCCTATGGAGATAGGTTTACAAATGAGTCTTCATGATGCTAAAGATGCAGTTGATGTTGTTCTCTATCAGTAGGTTGTTGGATGCTTGATTTACTTAACATTACTCAGCCCGATATTCATTTTGCTCTCTCACACATGAGCAAGTTTATGCATTGCCTAGGTCTCAATGATTGGAAGGCGGTTAAGTAGATCTTTGGCTACTTGAGTGGTACCCGGCTACTTGGATTGTTTTATCCTAAGGGGAGGATCACTACCACCATATTTACATGCTTTTCTTGACTCTGATTGGGCTCGTTGCTATGACACTCGTGTGTCCACTAGTGGTTTTTGCTTCGTGCTTGGTAGCTCATGCATATCTTGGTTGAGCAAGAAGCAGCCTACTATGGTAACTTCTAGTTGTGAGGCTGAGTATAGGGCATCTTTCATAGTGATTGTTGAGTGTGTGTGTGTGTGGCTCAGATACCGTATGGCTGATTTGGGTGTTGGTCAGTCTTTTGCCACCACCATCTTCACTAAGAGTTAGAGCAGATTGGCAGTTGCGAGGAATCCTATGTTCCATGCTCACACTAAGCACATTGATGTGCACTCCCATTATGTGAGGGAGAGGTTCTCTGCTGGAGAGATCAACTTGGCATATGTGCTCATGTAGGAGAACATTGCAGACCTTTTCACAAAGGTTGTGCCTAGGGAGAAGTTTGAAGCTTTTAACAAGGCTTTGGGCTTACTTCCTTTTGTGGATTGATTGCACATAGCTTGGAACTTCCTTATACATGAGTGCCAGCTCCTTCTTCACTACATCACTCCCAAGGGGATTTGTTGATATGTTTAGGTAGTTATGTGTGTGAACATTCTAGGACCGTCAAGGCACTTTTTTCCCTCTTTAGGGGGTTTTTTTCCCTCGGCTTGTATATACACCTACAAACCTAATGGGTCAATTATATTTGCACATTCTATTGGTAATAAATTCAATATTGTGTGTTGTGCTCCAAGCTTGTGCTTCTTTCTTGTGTTGTTCATGTGCTTTCGTAGACCTTGATCTCCAATAGTTATATCATACTTGCTAGGGGGGATCTCACTAATCATGTTGAAGGTAGAGCTTTACATACCAAATCAACAAGAAATGTATGTAAATTCTTACTAGAGGATGCAATTTGTAGATTTGGTTATGTAGAGAAAGTTATTGCTGATCATGGAGAACTTGATGCACAAGAAGCTAGAGATTTTTTTCAAAAACATGGAATTGGATTAGCATTGAACATAGCATATAATCTAGAAGCAAATGGGAAAATAGAAAGAGGTCGTTCACCAATAGTGAAAGCTTTAGCTAAGGCTTGTGAAGGGAAAATTAATCAATGGCCAAAATATGTAGCGTTTGCTTTATGGGTTGATCGCATGACTTGTACACATACGACTAGATATATGCTTGTGGAATTGATGTATGCACAAAAACCAATTTCCAATTGAAACGAATGTTTTGATATGTTTTCTTTATCTTGGACTACTAACATGTGGAGAGAGGATTTGTTATGTTTGGGATTGTAGCAATTAGAGAAGGGGTAAGAGCAATTGGAGGAAGCAAAAGAAAAGCTAAAAGGATTAAGAATAAAGAACAAGGTCTACTCCGATAAACATCATTGACTTGTTGGAGGAGATGGATGGATACCTCAAGGAAGTGAGGTGGTACTGCTAAAACTTTCTTTGTACCTGCCCTAATACACTTCAGAGTTATATATTGGGCCCTTTGATCTTGAAAATGACACCAAGAAAGTACCTATGTACTTTGGAGTTGATGCTTGAAACAATTGAATCAAAACAGACAACTTCATGAATAAGAAGTCTCACAAAACTTGTTATTTTAGTCCATACACTTGCTAGTTCTTTTGCTCAGAGCTCATAGTACAGTAACAATTGATGAAATTCCTTTTGAGGGAATTCAATTAGCTTAGGTAGCTAATGATTACAAGTGGAATCATCTAAAATGATAAACTATGCTCTAAGAAATAAGTTTAGCAATCCAAAGCTTACCCCGGATTTTTTAGGGACTAACGAGTAGATGACCAGTGAGCACTTCGATGATGATTTCTCTCAGATGGCTGAACCAAATGCCTTGCAATTTTGAAAGCATAAATTAGACTTCAATATGGTTCTAACAATCTATAGATTATCAAAAATGCCAAAGAAGGTTGATTGTTTTGAGTAGTCAAGTAGATAGAGATGATCAATGAGCTATATGTATAATAAAACATGATTTTACAAGATCATTGGCATTGTAATGATGTTGAATGATGGTGGTCTAAGTGAGCTATGGTGTAAGCCACTCAGCTTCTACAAATGATCAAGAAATAAGCTCAGAAAGAGGCCCACTCTGGCCACAAGTTTTTCAAAGAATTTTTATAAGAGTTTTTCATCTAAGTTTGAATTTAAATTCAAACTTGGCTTCAACTAAAAAGTGACTCCTCTAATTTAGGAGTTATCTCTCAATCTAAAGTTGCAACTAATATTCTTTCTAACTCCATAAGTTATAGACTTTTACAAGATTCTCTCAATGATTTAATCTTTTCAATTGGTAAATGATCAAGTGTTACAAGCTAAGGTTCACATGATCCATCTAGTGATTCCACATAATGTTTTCCATGCTACACAAAATGTGAAGGCTTGTACATTTGCACCAATAGCTCCCCCTCAAGCCAAACATCTTGGCTTCCATTGCTTCATCATTCTTCTTGAATGTCTTGTAATCCAATCATGGTTTTTAACCTGCAAAGCTTAGTACCATCAAGTGCTTTGGTTAACAAATCAGCACATTGCATATCTATAGATACATATGCTAATTGAATTTCTTTCCTCAAGAGTTACTCTCTAACATAGTGATAGTGCACTTCTATATGCTTGGTCCTTGCATGATAAATGGGATTGGCTACAAGATGCAAAGAACTAGTATTATCTCCAAAGATCATAAGTGAATGAGTGTGAAGTCCCAAATCTGAGTAGAGCAATCTAATCCAAATAGCTTCTTGTGTAGCATTTGCTAATCCCCTATATTCAGCCTCTATTGAAGATAGAGCAACAGTTGGTTGCTTCTTAGAAGAGCATGAGATGGGCTTATCACTTGCAAAAGATAAATATCTAGAAGTACTTCTTCTATCATCCTTACATCCTACCCAATCTACATCTAAGTACAACTTCTAAGACCTTGATTTTGAGTACCTTTGAGATACTTGAAGGTTCTTTTAGCAGCTTCCAAGTGAGGTGCTCTAGTTTTATGCATGAATTGGCTCAGAACACTTACCTCAATATTTGTTAATATTGCATAGTTTAGACTTCCAACTATGCTTTGATAACCTGCAACGTCTTCAAGCAAATCACCTTCATGAGCACTTAATTTATGATTTACCTCCATAGGGGTGCTAGCTACTTTTGCATTCTCCAAGTGGAACTTCTTCAACATGTCCTGCACATATTTCCTTTTATTTATGTAGATTCCAGAGTTAGTGTATACCAACTCAAGTCCAAGAAAATATTTCAAAAACCCTAGGTCACTGATCTTAAACTCCTGCATCATCTGGTTTTTTATTTGTTTGATGCCATTGGCATCACTACCTATAAGAATGATGTCATCCACATATACACATAAATATATCATTTCTGAATTAATCCTCTTGACAAACAAAGAAGAATTTGCCTTGCTCATCATGAATCCTTGGTCTTGAAGATAGGTTGTTAACTTGTGGTTCCATGCCCTAGGTGGCTGCTTCAAACCATAAGGAGATTTCTTCAATTTGCACACATGATTTACCTAGCTTTGATCTTCATAGCCAAGAGGTTGAGCCATGTAAACCTCCTTTGAAATCCACCCATTGAGAAAAGCATTTTTCACATCTAGTTGATACATATTCCAATTTCTAGATGCAGCTACACTTACCAATACTCTGATGGTTGGTGGTATCTTAGCCACAGGAGAAAACGTTTCTTCATAATCTACTCCTTGGGTTTGTGCAAAACCCTTAGCCACAAGCCTAGCTTTGTATATGTTTATGGATCCATCTGAGTTCCTTTTGATATTGTAAATCCATCTAGAAAATAATTACCTTCATTGATGCTTCCTTGGGTACTAGCTCCCAAGTTTCATTCTCTTGGAGTGCTTCTATTTCTTCATCCATAGCCTCCTTCCATTCTGCTTTGGTACTTGCTTCTTCATATGAAGAAGGTTCTTCAAGAGATGAATCCGTAGAGAGATAAATAGAATGCTTAGTGACTAATGAAGTATCATACCCATATCTAATTGTCTTCTTACTCTTTCTTTGTGATCTTCTTAAGGCTTGGTTGGATGACTCTGGTATGTCCTCCAATCTCTTCATCTTGACCTGGCCTTTTGATTTCCATGCTTTAAATTCTTCCAAGTTTATGGTGTCCTCATCATCTCATTTGATGTCTTCAATTGTGCTTGTCTCCTCCTTGGTGAGGCTTGGAAATTCTTCTTCCAAGTCATATGGCAATTTGACCTTCTTGCATTCACTTTCAAACCAAGAATCATTCTCACCAAACACAACATCTCTACTAACCATAAACCCTTTGTTGGATGGATTATAAAACATGTATCCTTTTTTATTTATATCATAGCCTATGAAGATGCATTTCTCTGCCTTAGGGTCTAACTTACCTTTGATTTGAGATGGAACATGCACATAAGCAACACAACCAAATATTCTGCAATGTTCAAGTGATGGTCTTCTACCATTCCATGCCTCATAGGGGGTCATCCCATCAAGGGACTTAGAAGGTAACATGTTAATAAGATAAGTGGCAGTAGAAACACTCTCTACCCATAAGTAATTTGGCAACCTCTTTTCATTTAGCATTGATCTAGCTATTTCCACAATCAATCTATTCCTCCTCTCTACTACTCCATTTTGCTCAGGAGTATATCTAGTAGTGATATCCCTTTTGATACCTATGTCCTGCAAAAATGCATCAAATTCATTGAAGAAGTACTTATCTCCTCCATTTGACCTTATCCTCTTTAAGCTTTTTCCTGTTTGGTATTCCACAAGTGCAAGATACTTCTTGAAACAACTGAACGCTTCATCCTTATGTTTCATGAAATACAAGATAGTCCATCTACTAAAATCATCAATGAATGACACATAGTACCTTGAGCCTGAAATTGAAGGGTCCTTGCTTGGTCCCCACACATCTATGTGGACAAGTTCCAAATAATCCTCATGCATATATCCATTCTTTGTAAAAGGTAACCTATGTGATTTACCAAACTGACATGCACCACATTTATAGATCATGTGTTGCTTGGATACATTAGGTATCCCAAGTACACATTGATCTCTACATATCTGCTTCAATGTTCTCTCACCAATGTGCCCTAGTCTTTTGTGCCATATTTATAATTCAAACAAGGTTTGATCCTTATAGTTATAAAGTACAATGTTTCTAGTGTCCTCAAGCTCAAATGTAAACAATCTACCTATTTTCTCTCCCTTTGCAATTCTTCTAAATCCATGTTGGGGGTCATCCACAAAAGCTCCAAATTTATTGAATCTAACCTGCAAACCCTTTTCCACTATCTGTCCAACACTCATCAAAATCTTTGTGATAGTACGTACATAAAGAACTCTGCTCAACAGATTTCTATTCCCATCATAAGTTTTGACATTTCCTATCTTGACAACTGAATGCTTGGTATCATCACCTATCTGCATTTGGTGCTTTCCCTTGGGCTCTTCAAGATCAGAAAGGAGAGCTACATTGTCTGCTACATGGTTTGAACAACCTGAGTCAATATAGAAGAGGTGATCATCATTCCTACCTTGTTTTGAAGTCATGTTCATAATGAGAAGAGAATCCTCTTGATCCTGTGTATAACTGTTGAAACATTTTCTTGATTTGTATCCTCCTTGATAATTGTTGTTGTAATTTTTGTTGTAGCCATGGTTGTATCCTTTATTATGGTTGAAATTCCTCTTGATTGTGAGTAGCCACCTCTTTGGAATCCTCTTCCTCTCTAGTTCTTGAAGTTCATATAGCACTCATATGTTGTGTGATTAGACAATCCACATATATTGCATGGGGAAGAGTTCAAAGGTCTCCGCCTACCTTGCTTACCTCCTCTGCCCTTTCCTCTTGAATTCCTACCTCTCCCTGCATAATTAGCTTGAGAAGTGTCACCTTCATCTTAAACTTTCTTGCTCTCTCCTTTATCCTTAGACTTTCCTTTATCTGTATAGAGGGCAGAAGACCTACCCTAATACACTTCAGAGTTATATAGTAGGCCCTTTTATCTTGAAAATGACACCAAGAAATTACCTATGTACTTTGGAGTTGATGCTTGAAACAATTGAATCAAAACAGACTACTTCATGAATAGCTAGTCTCACAAAACTTGCTATTTTAGTCCATACACTTGCTCGTTCTTTTGTGCAGAGCTCATAGTACAGTAACAATTGTTGAAATTCCTTTTGAGGTAATTCAATTAGCTAATGATTACAAGTGGAATCATCTAAAATGATAAACTATGCTTTGAGAAATAAGTTTAGCAATCCAAAGCTTACCTGCGATTTTTTAGGGACTAACCAGTAGATGACCAGTGAGCACTTCGACAATTATTTATCTCAGATGGCTGAACCAAATCCCTTGAGATTTTGATAGCATAAAGTAGGCTTCAAGTTGATTCCAACAAGCTATAGATTATGAAAAATGGGAGATATCACTAAGATATGACAAGAGAAGGTTGACTATTTTGAGCAATCATATAGAAGTAGACAGAGATGATCAATGAACTATATGTATTATAAAGCATGATTGTACAATATCATTGGCATTGTAATGATGCTTAATGATGTGGGTGAGCTATGTTGTAAGCCACTCAGCTTCTATGAATGATCAAGGAATAAGCTCAGAAAGAGGCCCACTATGGCCGCGAGTTTCTCAAAGACTTTTTATAAGAGTTTTTCATCTAAGTTTGAATTTGAATTCAAACTGGGCTTCAACTAAAAAGTGACTCCTCTAATTTAGGAGTTATTCTCTCAATCCAAAGTCATAACTAATATTCTTTCAAACTCCACAAGTTATAGGCTTTTACAAGATTCTCTCAATGATTTAATCTTTTACAGCTAGTAAATGATCAAGTGTCACAAGCTAAGGTTCACATGATCCATTTAGTGCTTCCACATAATGTTTTCCATGCTAAGCCAAATGTGAAGGCTTGTACATTTGCACCAACATGACTAAGGCCTAAGAAAATTCTAAAACTTGATTGGGTTCTGGTTTATGATAGTTCATTTGAGTCATAATATAAAGTAATAAAAAAATTAATGAAACACTCATTTGTTCCTTATGTTGTAATGAAAGTAAATGAAAATAACACTTGCGTTTTAATGCACTTAGATAAAAATGTGTTCAAAGTGCCTTTTGCAGGTAAACAAGTAAAACTCTTTAAAAGACGAGATGATGAAGTATATAAAAGTCCAAAAGTATTGATGGAATCACCGGCTAATGATGAAATGATATGATTGAAGTGAAATTTGATTAATCAGGTGGTATTTCTTCTCTAGATTTTCCTTTCCATTTAATTGTACCTTTGCATTCATATTTGTTAAACTTAAAACTCTGGCTCATGTGGAACTATAAGTTTTAAATTTCATGTGGAACTATTTGACTCAAGTAGGAATGCACTTATTTGACCTTTGGTTTGAATTTTTTACAAATACGGTTAAGATAAGATAGAACAAATAAAATCTGAAGCTCAACTAAGATCACAAATTTGTTTTATATAAATCAGTGCATGATTGTGCATAAATGCATACCAAAAAGAAATTCGAGTTCCTACTTCTGTATGCATCTAGACCCTCTTCTTGGAATAAGGGGTTAATCCTTTCCCCTTAAAACAAAACAAAAAGTTGTGAAATTATATGGAAGTTTATACTTTTCTTCCACCCCAGAAAAAGTAGAAGTTACCACGAATCATGAAAATATAAAGAAAAATAAAGATACCTCAAAAACAAAAAAGCGCAAAAAAACATGAAAAATTTGTTGTGAAATCACTTCTAGTTTTACTTGGGCAAATGAGATGACTGTATGCATGAGACAAATCAGTTGCATTTCATGGATATGTATGAATGCATCATATGTACATAATTATGTGAAATAATGATTGACTTTTAATGAGTGGATTAGGGCATTTGTTCTTGAAAATCAAAACCAAGTTTGTAATTGTCTTTGAAACTAAATGACAAGTACCTCTTGTACAAAACCGTTATTGGTTACAACATGGATTTGATTGTTATCATATGCAAGACACAAACAACAAGAATTTGCATTACTTTACATTGTCAAAAAGATTTGAGTTTCATTGTTTCTTTCAAAGAAGTTTAGATATTGTTGTGTATTGTTTTTCAAGATTGGCCCATTCGGAGGATGTGCAGGTTTAGTAGGGTTGAATGTTGAAGACAATTTCTCTCCTTATTATGGTTGTCAACCATCTACATCATTTACGATCATTATCAACCTTCCAAGAAGTACCTAGAAGAAGAGATGAAGATGGATCCATATTTTTTCTAGCACTCTCTTATTCATGAGAGATTATTAGAGAGAACTATGCTTCTTGAATGGGTCAAATAGATTCAGAGATCCTAAAGTTTCACTATTGGTTTTTTTGAAATCTTCTTGGCAATGATGAAATCATTGAAACCCAAAGGTCATTGACTTTTTGGAAGCGAAAGAAAACTTTCAAGTATAGCTACGGGTTCTGATGAAATATGCAAAATTCTGTTGAATGCTTTGTATAATTCAATGAAAGGCCTTGGTACAGACAATCCAACTTTAAAATGAATCATTGTGATGCATGTAGAGATAGACATGGACAGAATGAAAAGAAGTCTTTACTTGAAATATAGGACTTCATTAAAAATCATTGATAGTCTCAACCATCGAACATTTCTTCTATCTTTTTGTGAAGCAACACTATCTGAGATTCAAGCAATCAGTAGTCTAAAGCACCGGTTGAGTTTTCACAAGGAAATCATGAGTCTTTTGTGAAATTGATATATGGTTTTTTCCATGAGTAATAGACCATTCAAACAATTGGACAAAGAGTCACTTAGCTATGCATGATCGATTTGACCTATTCATAATCATAAAGAAAAGTTTTTGGAACCAAATCTTTGCATGAATAAAATAGCGCTCGCAAATGAAAGTAGAGGATTATATAACAAGGGAAAGAATTGTTGCTAGGGGGGGGGGGGGGAGGGGGGATTAGAAGCAATTTAGGAGAACATTTTTATGTTTATTTTAAAGAGTAATGGGGATGATGATTGTACTTGTTAGTTCACATTAATTTCTTACAGATTTAGATCTTGGCTTTTGTTCTGATTTAGAGGTGACTTTCACTCACCCTTTCTCTCCACCAATAGACTGCTTCGACAACCATCTTGCATCTCACTTAGCTATGGACTCTCTCGCTCCACCATAATCATTCTACATGATAGGTCTCTGAATTGATCTAATGCTCTTCTGATGTTACTCTAGCCTACTACCTATTTCGAGACTATGCCAATGATCTTTGATAGTATAGTCTTTCTACTTTGAGATACTTTTGTCCAACAATATCCATTCTTCTGCTCCATCTCTAGATGATCGATCCAACCTTTGAAACTTGTCATATCTGATAAGTTAAGCTTTGATGCATGATATTCATCTCTATGACAATGCCAAGGAACATTTGCAGGTGATCCAATCATATGTTTGTTTTTGAAGGTCTGTTTACGTTATGTATTTGCATAAATATTTCACCTCTGGACATGTTTACAGTTGATTCTTCAAGAATTGTCACTAAGTTTTGTTCTTGATGTACGAGAAGACTCGAATACCTTTTATGGTGTTTATGATTATAAGTTGCATGGATTTGTAATTTAGCATTGAAAAATGCAAACTTTCCCCAGTGCATGTGTTGAATGTATTTGTCACGGATAATTTTGCATCTATTATTTCTTATGTTGAAGTGAGGAGGCAAAAATTATGCCGAAATGACTGATGCAAACTTTGTGAGATAGCAAATTAAATGCATCTCTGACATATCATACGTGTTCAAGCTCTCATAGTGCTTCTTTTGCATCACATTACTATGCTATCGCTACCTCTAGTCTTCGAGATAATCAAGAGTGTGTTTCTTCTGATGAAGCACAAAATTCAAAAAATTTGATGGCTTCTATGCAATCAACATTGATGCAATTATGAAGAATGGTACCTGCTTGTTATGTGATTAGCTTCCTTGCAAAAAGGTCATTGGCATTAAATGACTATACAAGTTGAAATGTAAACCTAATGAAACAATTGGCAGGTATAAGACTAGGCTTGCTACAAAAGGTTATGCTCAAGAGAGAGGCATTGATTTTAATGAGAACTTTGCACCCACTTGTCGAATGACCACCGTTCATAGCATTTGTGCACTTGCATCTCATCACGGTTGGAATGTATATCATATGGGCATCAAAATTTCATTTTGGAATGGTGACTTACATGAAGAAGTGTATGTTTTTCAGCCCCATGGTTTTGTGCAAAAAGTGCATGAAAACAAAGTGTCCTGGTTGAAAATTGCATTATATGGTTTGAAACAAGCACCATGCACTTGGTATAAAAAGATACATGCCTAGTTGATTGCACATGGTTTTGAGAAAAGTCCAAGTGAGAGAACCTTATATGCTAAGCATACAAATGATGTGCTTCAGATCATTATTGTCTATGTTGATGACATGCTACTCACTAGTCCTTTAAATGCTGATTTGAATGCCTCATTTGAAATTTCATATTTGGGGCATTTGCATCATTATTTGGGCATTCAATTTATGCAAGTTGATGGCGGAATAGATTTGTGTCAAACAAAATATATTCACACATTATTGCAACTTTTTGCCCTTGAAGATTGCATACCTATTGCCACTCCTATGTAAACAGGTTTACACTTGAGTCTTCATGATGTTGGAGATACATTTGATGCTATCGTCTATCAGTAGCCTACTGGATGCTTGATTTACTAATGCATAACTTGGCTTGATATTCAGTTTGTTGTCTCACAAATGAGAAGGTTTATGTATTGCCCAGGTGTCAAGGATTGGCAGGCGGTTAAGCACATCTTTTGCTACATGAGTGGTATCCGATTACTTGCATTGTTTTGTAACAAGGGGGGGGGTCACAATTGTAGATTTACATGCTTTTTTGACACTGATAGGGATGGTTGCTATGACACTTGTGTGTCCACTAGTGGTTTTTCTTTCATGCTTGGTAGCTCATCCACATCTTGATTGAGCAAGAATCAGCCTCCTGTGGCCACTTCTAGTTGTGAGGCTGAGTATAGGGTAGCTTTTACAATGACTGTTGAGCTTTCACAATGACTATTGAGTGTGCGTGGCTCAGATTCCTTTTGGTTGATTTGGGTCTTGTTCAGTCTTTTGCCACCAGTGAGGAACCTTGTGTTCCATGTTGGCACAAAGCACATTGAGGTGCATTATCATTATGTGAGGGAGAGGCTCTCTGATGGGGAGATCAGTTTGTCATATGTTCCCAAAAGTATAACATTGCAGATCTTTTCACAAAGGCTCTTCCTAGGGAGAAGTTTGAAGCTTTCCGTAAAGATTTGGGCTTACTTCCTTTTCTGGATTGATCTCTTTCCACATAGCTTGGCACTTCCATATACATGAGTGTTGGCTCCTTGTTCACAGCATAACTCCCAGGGGGGATTTGTTGATATATTTTGGAAGTGATGTCTTTGAACACACTTGGGACCATCGAGGTACTTTTTTCCCTCTTTAGGAGGTTATTTTCCCTCGGCTTGTATATATGCCTATAACCCTAATGGATCACTTACCTTTGTACATTCCCTTGGTAATACATTCAATATTGTGTGTTATGCTCCAAGATTCTTCTTCTTCTTTCTTGTGTTGTTCACATTCTTCCGTAGACCTCAAACTCCAACATTCTCCTTATAAGGAAGTGTTTTCTCTCAGCTTGTATATACATCTATAAGCCAAGTAGGTCACTTATCTTTTGCAATAAATTAATTCAATGATCTAAGGCTTTGCTCGATTTAGACATGCCTAAAATCAGACATCATTTGGTCACTCATGTGTATGGCCAAAGATCTTGAGGCTAGACTTAAGCATAAGTTCATGTGCTCTCTTAAACAAGTGATCCACTTAGCCTAGTGGTTAAGTCACAAGGTTGTGAAGGAGGAGGTCTTGGGTTCAACCAACATGGGGAGCATGGGGAGGGATTTTTGCCCAAAGAGCTTTCTAACTCAAGTTAACATGAGTTAACTTGAGTCTAGATAGACTTAACTCAAGTTGTAAGTACACATACCACCAATAGAATCTAGTGGAAGGTACTAAAGAAATGGTCAAGATCACTCCAACCACTAGTGGACTCTAGTGGAAGATTTAGGATGCTTAATAGAATCCTTTAGCTTCACATTAATGCACTTGGAACCATCAAATACTTTGGAACATCATTCCCAAAAGTTTGCATCAAAATAGATAAGTTGCATGTACTAGAAACGTGAAGAAACCTTCTATTTTGGTAATAGAAGTACTCATTGTTTTGCTCAAAGCTCACAACTTGGTATGGGATGACCAAAGAGCTTTTGCAAAAATCTAATTGGAGTGTATAACTAACTAAAGAAATTTATCTCATCAATTTAGCTAAACCATACACTGAGAAATGAATCTAACAAGTCAGGGGGGTCATCCCAACATTTCACGATCTAGAAGATGTGCAGACATAGTCATCTTCTATGATTCCTATCTCACAATCACCTAACAAAATGTGGTGAAAACGGATATGCATGTATTAGACACATAAATCTGACCAACCCAAGTTGAAGTATTGAAAATGATTGAGTACACATAGAGAAATCGATTTCACAAAAGAACTTTAATGATGAAGATGCAGCAGAGAACAATAGATAGAGATATACTTGATGAAATGTATCAAAATGTATATGCTAATGAATTATGATACAAGGAAATTCTAGTAGATTATTGATACATGAAGTGAGCTCAATGTGTGCTCATTGATGTAGCTCAAAAGATCTTAGAATGGCTCACATATCTCGTGACTAACAGAATATCTATTTATACTCAAAGTTCAAGTTTGAATTTAAATTTTCCCTCACGTAAAAGTGATCCTAAACTTTAGGGATGATTTTAATTTATTCTTGTTACCACATGACTCGTGGGTTTAGCTCCCTAACTTCACGAGATTCCTTATTTCTTTTGCTTTTACATTTATCCAAAGTAAGTATGCTAAGAAGGACTAGCATAGATTCACATATTGTTCCTCCTTGTGAAGAGATAAGATGGATGTGTAGTCTCATGACTTTATCAATGCACTTAGGCTTTCTAAATATACCAAAAATAAGGCACTAGATTTTATACTCAAATTGATGTAGGAAAGATAGTATGGGAGATCAAACCATAAGATGATAAGTATCTTTTAGTCCTAGAATGAATATTCAAGTAAGATTTGATCAAGGGAATTAAAACCTCAAAGGAGAAGTTTAAATTCAAGGAGGATAACAGCATGATCTTACAAGGCACTCCCAAATAAACTATTTTACAAGACACTTCAAGATCAAGTAAGAGGATCACAAAGTAGTTATCTTTCAAGACCTTCATTTATAATTCAAATATGGCCAAGCACGTTAATATTTGGATTATGGAACACCTGAAAATAAATTACTTTTTACTAAGAAAAATGAATTTGAAATGATCCTTTCAACTAAGGTTGGAAAGACTAAGTTAGTTTGACAATGCAACTTGGTAGAGTCAATATCTTGACTCAAAGTAATGCACAAGAACTGCATTCCAAGAAAGGAAGTCATATTTAAGATATTGATTTAAGAAAATATTTACTTAGTTTCAAGTGAAGCATTAGTGTTTTGAGTAAAAATATCATCAATCGAACCTTGGTGTGTCGACACACTGATGTTTTGTTATTGCATTAGATCTCATGGTTAGATGGTGTATTGGGTTTACATTGAAAGTCTTTTTGAGAATCCAATTTACTTCTCTAAAAGATAGATAAAATGCTTTAATACCTTGTTGAAACCAATCTATGCAAAGTAAAAAGTCTTAAGTCATGTAGATTTTGACTCACAAAAAGTTCAAGTATCTTAGAAGTTTAACTTGGTTGTATAGAGTTTTTGTTTTTTCTTTCTACTTTCTGAATTGTTACGATTAGAGTTAGATATAGTATTTCGTTCTTTTCATGGAATTCTAGGGTTAACTAGTTGGAAACAGGTAACTAAATTAAACATCCTAGATAGATGGTCTATATAAGAACCGATTCAATCTTCAAAAGATCCTAAGCCTAAGTTGATACTTCAAGTTACCTAGCATAACTCTAATGAGTTTCATAGCTCAATACTCTCTTGAAAAGGAGAGCACACTATGGTGCATCGCCATAGACATACTTCATTGGTATCAGAGCATTTTTATGCAAAAACTTTTTTCCTTTTTTGCAAGCTAAGCAAGCACCCACCCACCCACTCAAGGCTTACAACTAAGGTGAAAATCAAGGCATATACCTTGGCATACCTTGTCATCCAAGTCACGAAATTCACCATTGGCACCGTTGGCTATGGGCGAGGGAGGAACTCAATGATCAAGGAAGACGGAGGTTCTCGGTACTTCCCAAGAGGTCACCCATCCTAGTACTGTTCCCCTTGGAGCTCGCTTAACCATGGAAATCTCTTGCCACTAAACTACAGTCTTGTGGAAATTGAAGAAGGGGAAAGACTAAGGTTCAAATTATTTTCAACAAATTTAGGGCCCTCAAGGCTTCATGTTTTGCTGTCAAAGCCTATTTTTGAAGCATTTTTGGGGTGATTTTTGGAGCCATTTTGGAGTTCTTTTGTGCATAGTTCTCTTCATAGAGGTCCAAGAACATCAAGAAGAGTATTCTTTGTACTTCTTTGACAATGAATGTTCACCTCTTGGGGCTCTGTTTTCAGCCACACTAGTTAATCTACATGTTTCTTGAAAGGTTTTTGTTGGGGTGGGAGCAGCCACCCCAAGCCTATGTAGGTTTTTTGAGCCTAAAGAACGTAGTTGATAGACACTTGCAAGTGTTGTTTACCAATGTTTGGGCAGTGAATTTAGCCTTTCAATGCCATTCTACTACATATATTGAGCATGTACACACTATGTATGCTTTTGTGGATACTGCTTATGTACGTCCATGTGTTCATTAATATAGGGGTTATGTTTTTGCATAAAGTCTCTTATGTTTGATAAAGAGGGTCGTGGTGAGGTTTTCTTCATTGGGAGACACCCAAATGTTGGGTTCTCTTCGGTGATGCAGGTGGAAGATTTACCTAGCCTCGTCATAGGAGATGTATGATAGTTATTCATAGGTTCTCAATAAACCTAGTCGGCTTCTTTCGAGTGAGTGATTATATGTAGTGGAGTCAGTGATTCACCATGCAGATAAACATGTCAATACTTTCAGTTTTATGAGATGTTGACACTAGTCATATGCTCATTTTGTAGAGGATACTTTTGTTGGGTGTGTGTAGAAGTGTGAGAGACACACGAGAAGCACACACAAGGAGCACAAACACAGCAAGACACACGGAGAAGATAAGTACAAGGTACCACCACATATGAGAGTATCAAGTATGTGGTAACATGGGGAAAAAGCCTCTAGCCAGGACTAGAGTAAAAAGTTTCCATGTATAGGGAAAAGGTTCACATCGAAGCTACTCGAGGAATACATAAGTGTAACAAACCCCCCTGGAGCGGATGATGTGAACACATACAGGGAGTGACAGATCAGCCCCCACAAGGTAATAAGCCTAATCTTTGTGAAATGCTTCAAACTTTTCCCGTGGAAGAGCTTTGGTGAATATGTCTGCCACATTATCTTTTGTAGGCACATATACCAAATCAATATCTCCTCCATGAAGGCGCTCTCTCACATAGTGATAATACACCTCAATATGTTTGGTCCATGCATGAAGCACTAGGTTTCGTGCAACAACCAAAGCACTCTGACTATCAATGAGAATATGTGAAGCAGCACTCAGCTTCACAACTCGATGTTGCCACTGTAGGTTTCTTCTTACTAACCAATATATGCATGAGTCTCCAAGGAAAAAGCAATTACCACTAGTGGACACGTGAGTATCATAACAACCAGCCCAATCACTATCTGTAAGAGCATGCAAGCATGGCTGAATATCTCTGTCATAAAATAGACCTAAGCTCAAACTGCCTCGGAGATATCTAAACACACGTTTCACCACTTGACAATGCTTAGTGCCTGGGCTATGCATGAATCGACTCAACTGGGAAACTGCAGACTGTATATTCGGCCTTGTGTTGCATACATACATAAAACATCCCACAGCTTGTTGATAAAGAGAAGTCAAATGCATCACTAGAATCCTCAACTGAGAACCTGAATCCTGTCTCAACTGGGTGGAAACTGGCTTGCAATCCTCAAAGTCAAAATGCTGAAGTAATTTTTCAACATACTTTTCTTGATGCATAACAATCCCCCCCTCAACGGATACAAACTGGATGCCAAGATAGTAGCTCAAAAGACCAAGATAAGTGACATCAAAAGTATGATGCAAATCATCCATAAGAATGTCAAGTTTTGCATCACATGACCCAGTCAAGAGTATGTCATCGACATAAAGAAAAAGCACTTTAAGATCAACCCCATTTTTGCATACATAGAGTGTGCTTTCAATCAGACTACATGTGAAGCCAAGAGCAATCAAGTGCTTATGGGTTTTTTCATACCATGCACATGGAGCTTGCTTGAGACCATACAAGGCTTTATGCAAGCGAAAAAACATATGCTCTTTCCCTTTCATAGCAAATCCAAGAGGTTGCTTCACATAAACCTCTTCTTGCAAATCACCATTCAAGAAGGCTGTTTTTATGTCCAACTGATGCACTTTCCAACCTCGATGAGCAGCCAATGCAACCATGGTACGAATGGTAGTCATGCGTGAAGTAGATGCAAATGTTTCCTCATAGTCAATGCCATATTATTGTGCATATCCTTTGGCAACCAATCTAGCTTTGTAGCGATCAATGCTACCATGAGATTTTCTCTTAATCTTATAAACCCACTTTGTACCAATGGCATTCTTTCCTTTTGGCAATTCACATAACTCCCAAGTACCATTCCTATGTATGGAATCCATTTTTGATTGCATAGCACTCATCCATTGTGGATTGTCACATGCATCTTCAAAATAAAGTGGCTCCTCATTACATGCTGTAGCAAGAACAGAATAATCCACAAAATTACTTCATGCATGGTGAGAGCTTGAGCTTGTTCTACCAAGTAAAGGTGCACTCAATTTGTTGTCCTGCAAAGTTTGTTTCAGCCACTTGGGCATATTTTGTGCACTCTTGATAGAAATGTGTTCATTATGCAATACATCATCAAAATTTACATCATGCGTGGGCTGAATTTCATGCTTATTTTCAGCCATATTTTGACGCAAATGTTCAACCATATGTGGCTGGAAATTTCTAGCAGTTTTGATAATTTTTGGCTGAAAACTTTTAGCCATGTATGGTTGGAAATTCTCTTCATTTTCAGCTCCATTTTGTTGGAATTTTTCAGCCCTTTGAGCCTCAGTTGGCTGGTCTTCATGGCCATAGTCAAGCACACCATTTTGGAGCAAAGGCATGAGTGTATCGAACACATCTTGTAAGCTAATTGTTGGCTGTTTTTTGCATTCAAGTAGAGGGAAAACTGAATTTCCAGCAAATACCACATCTCAACTCACAATAATTGTGTTCTTCAATGGATGGTACAAACGATATCCCTTACTTTCAGCACTATAACCAACAAATATACATTTCTTTGCCTTTTCATCAAGTTTGTGATGTTGTTGTGATGGCGGAGAAGCATATGCTAAACAACCAAAAACACGCATATGACTAACCATAGGCTTATGACCATTCCAAGCTTCATAAGGAGTGATCACTCTCAATGCTTTTATAGGGTAGCGATTGAACACATAATTTGCACAAATGACTGCTTCCATCCAAAACTTATCGGGAAGATGCTTTTCTTTAAATATACATCGTGCCATTTTAAGTAGAGTTCTCTTTTTACGCTCGGCAGCACCATTTTTTTGAGGTGTATATGACACCATACATTGTGTGAAATACCTCTTTCACGAAGAAAATCATTAAACTCATGTGACATGTATTCACCACCACAATCCGTGCATAGAGTCAAAAGCTTTTGTGAAGGAACATTTTCAGCCATAGCTAAAAATGCTTTGAAGCAAGAAAATACCTCATTCTTTGCTTTCATAGGATACACCCATGTATGGCGAGTAGCATCATCAATGAAGGTAACAAAATATACATGCTTCCCAAAAGATGGAGTCTTGACGAGACCACATACATCACTATGAACAAGCTGCAATTTTCTTGTAATGTGTGTATGACTATCTTTTGGAAAAGAAGCATGATGCATTTTTCCAAGAATGCAACCTTCACATGCATGCTTTGAATGGACTCAAGTATAGGAAAACCAATAACCATGTCCTTCTTTTGCAAGTAAAGCAAACCATTGAAGCTTAAGTGACCAAAACGAGCATGCCAAAGCTCCATTTCAGCCATGGAAGAAGTATGAGCAACCAAGGCATTCGAGGCAGCCCTCTTGTATGTATCCATGTGATACAAACCATTAGATAATGTACCGGACATCACGATAACATCGCCATTGTGGAAATCATGAACCATACACTTATCATCAACAAAGTGTACATGAAGTCTAGCTTTGGCAATCAACGGAATTGAAATTAAGTTCTTCTTGATACCCGGCACATACAATGCATTTTTCAAGAGAATCACACCTCCGTTTGCAATCGTAAGCTCAATTTCTCCTACTCCAATGATAGGATAAGAGGCATTGTTTGCACACACCACATGTCCTCCTTTGGGTGCATCTTTCAAAGAGGCAAAAAATCTTTTGCATGATGTTATGTGCTTTAATGCACCACTATCAAAGAACCAATCCGAATCAACCTCATTCACAACCATACATTTAGAATGCAAAAAAGCATCATAATGACATGTAATAACACATGCCCAAAAAACTTGAGCCATGTTAGCTTCATCATTCTTTACATTCGCTGAATTGTCAGCAATAGACATGTCGGATTCCTTCTTCTTTTCATTGCGTTTAGCAAACTTTTTACACTCATCAATAGTATGACCAGCCTTCTGGCAATATTTGCATCTCTTCCTCTTTTGCAAGTCACCATCATTAGAGGAATGAGTGGAAGAGGAAGATTGAGGCTTTGGTTTTGATGAACCCAAAGCTGAACCATACTTGCTTTTCCCCTTTTGTGAGATAGCAAGTGCTTGTCTTCCCTTGTAAAACCACTCTTATTCACTCTAGATTGCTCTTCTTACAAAAGAAGAGACACAACCTCATCAAATGCATACATATTAGGATTTCCTTTTGCAACCAAACGGAGTGTAGTAGCAAAGCTTTGAAAAGATTCTGGTAATCCTTTCAACAATGTAGAAATGAGTGATGCATCCAGAATAATCTCATCTATGTTTGCCAATTGCTCTTTCAAAATCTTGATGTGAGTCACATACACATCCACCGACTCATTTTCAGTCATACATACATCCTCAATTTGCTTCCTCAAGTATGCAACATGTGCTTCATTATGCACAGCATACAAAGAAGCAAGAGTGTCCCATGCCTGTCGTGATGTAGAACATGACCGAATGTGTGGAACTATATGACGCTTCACTGAAAGCACAATCAAAGCATGATCTTGAGCATCTTTTCCATCCCATCTAAGCTACTCTTGTGTAGGTGGAGAAGGAGAAACCACTGTACTCGAAGAAGAAGTTCCATCTGTGACAGTAGACTCTGAAGTAGAAGAACCTAAGGGTCTTCGATCTACATCTGCCATTATGTTCCAAAGTTGTTTAGCAACAAAAACATGCTTCATCATGTAAGACCACATTGGATAGTTGGTCCCATCAATCTTATCTTCAGTTGAAGCATGCCAAACAAGTCTTTTTTGCCCGCCATTTCACAAAAGAACAAGAATCTGACAAAATCTTCACTTCGACGAAAGTTGAAATGATTTCTAAAACTTCAGCTCACAAACCGTCACTCTGATGGCGATTCTGACTATAGGAATGGCTTTGAAATGGGGGTAAAACCTTGGCGCACCTGGTGGAAATGTTTCTTGGTTGCTGAAATTCACTCTTCTATGCTCCGAAGTCGATTTGCACTATTAAAAGTTTGTGCACGCCGTGACGCAAAAAAACCAAAACTTGAGAAGGAGCTAAACCTACTCTGATACCACTATTGGGTGTGTGTAGAAGTGCGAGAGACACATGAGAAGCACACACAAGGAGCACAAACGCAACAAGATACACATAGAAGATGATGGTTGGAAAAGTTGTCTCTATTGATGATAAATTGAACTGAAGTAAGAGCTAAATAATATCCCTAAGCACAAAGTACCACCACATATGAGAGTATCAAGTACGTGGTAACATGGGGAAAAAACCTCTAGCCAGCACTAGAGTAAAAAGAGGCCATGTATAGAACACATAAGTGTAACAATTTTGGCAATTTTTTTCTAGATTTTTTGGTTGCAACTATACAATGGTCAATTTACTCCTTGATACAAATATTGATGTGAGCACATTTATTCTCACATAATCCTTTTGGTTGGTCATTACTATTCATTAGTTTCATTTTTCTCGGAAGAATGTTGAATTCTCTCAAAGAATCTGACACTTGGTCATCCTTCCATGTGCCTTAGTAGTTTTTGGACTCTTCTAGCTCAATTATCATTCTACTCAATTCTCTACCATCATGGCATCAGAGCTCTTAGGCATATCTGGTGGATCGGGGTCTAGTGCCAGTGTTTCAAGGAGGAGCTATAACTTGCAGGGCAAAGACCATTTTGAGATCCAAAAAATTTGATGGCACAAACTTTGTGCTATGTAAGAATGAGATTAAAGATGTGTTGATTCAGAGAAGGCAACAGAAGCCAATAAATGGAATCTCAAAGAAGCCTCTTGCCATGGATGAAGATGATGGGGATGAGTTAGATGAAATAGCTAGGTCTACCATTTGATTGCACCTGACAAATAATGTTTACTTTACAGTATTAGACTCTGAAAGTGTAGAGGAGATTTGGAAGAAGTTCTGCAATACATATGAAAAAGAGACGGCATCAAATAAAGTGAATCTAATGAGAAAGTTATATGACCTTCACATGAAGGACACAGATAGTGTTGTTGCTCATCTAAATGCATTTGATGCTATATTCTCCCATTTACAGGCTCAGAAAATGGATATGGATAATGAAATCAAAGTAGTCTTGTTGTTATGTACCTCGGGGTCATCATGGGATACATTTTGCATAATTATTAGCAATAGTGCACCTAGTGGTAAAGTGGTCTATGATGACATATGTGGAGCACTCTTGAGTGAGGAGATTCGTAGAAAATCTATGGTTGGCACTCAGAGTGGAGATGCATATAATGTTTGTGATTCTTACCAAGGAAAGAATAAGTAATGTGGCAGGAGCAAGAACAAGGAAAAGAATGGTCAATGCAATGAGAGTAGATGTAAATAAAGGAAGATGGATATTGAATGCCACTATTTTCATAAAAAAGGAAACATGAAGAAAGAGTGTTATGCATTAAAGAATGATAAAGGTAAAGAACAAAATGTTGATGGGCATGTTAAACAGCTACTTGCACCATCTACTTTGGCAAATTAATGTTATTTTTTATAATATTGATGTGTTGAAACTTGATAAACCTATGCCAACTAAGGCTCTTATGTTGACAGATTTAGATAGTGATGTGTGTGAACACTCTAGGACCACCGGGGCACTCTTTTCCCTCTTTAGGAGGTTCTTTTCCCCCGACTTGTATATACGCCTATTGCCCTAATGGGCTACTTATCTTTGTACATTCTAGTGGTAATACATTCAGTATTGTGTGTAATTCTCCAAGCTTTCTTCTTCCTTGTGTTGGTCGCATGCTTCCACAAACATCTAACTCCCACAATTGGTATCAGAGCAGGTCGCCGCTTCATCTAGGCTGTTGTCCACACCTCTCTGATTGCAGTCTCAAAATCACATGAATATTGGTGAGCATACTCAGGGTGTTTCCGAGATCAAAACAACCTCTGAATGCGATCATGGTGCTTGTGTAGGCTATTTTGTCTTTTTGTGCAAAAGGTATATACCAGTTTTGGTTCGCTAGTATAAGCGCCTCAAAGTCTGCTACAGTTTTAGCAGAATTCATCTTGGCAGTTTTGTTCAACTTTTTGAGACAGAGTCAATTTTCTACATCAAGGTATTTTAGTCACTGGTCATGACTGAAAGCAGTGATGTATTCCGTATGTTGGTTGTTGAGGATAAGTTGGATGGTACCAACTACACGTTATGGGCTTATATGATGCGACATGTATTGGTTGCAAAAGGACTTTGGAACATTGTGCAGGGTGTTGAAAAACGTCCTATCACACCTGCAAGTGTTACAATTGTAGGTACTGAAGCTGATGTAGAAGGTGTCGAAGATGATAATATTTTGCATATTCCTATTCGTGTTGTGGCTTCTACTGCACCAATATAGAGCAAATTCATTGGGATGGTAGAGATTCCCAAACACATGCATTGATAGCTTTGTCTGTCAAACGTGCCATTATTCCTCACATTCTATCTTGCAGAATAGCTAAGGATTCTTGGGATACACTTACCACATTGTACCAAGCTAGGAATGAGACTCGTGTTGCTTACCTCCGAAAACAATTAGAGAGAGCACATGAATGAAGGTGATTCTATGGATAGTTTTCTAACAAAGATCAAAGACTTGAAGGAACTGTTGATTTCTACTGATGAAGTTATACTAGATAGCTCACTTGTGTAGACTGTTCTAAATGGTCTTCCTAATTCATATCAGAGTTTTGCTTCTACTCTTTGGTTGATGATGAAAGGCAATCGAATGCCTTATCATTTGAGGAGTTAGTCTCTGTTCTATTGCAAGAAGATCAATCGAGACAGAACAGGTCCATTATGCATGTTACAGATCAAGCTTTCCTGGCTAGTCAGAAGGGCAAAGGAAAATGGAGCTCTTCAACTAGCAAGCAAAAATCTGCAAATGTTGCACATTCAAAGAAGGAAGACAAAGATGAAAAGAAATTAGAAAGCTAGAAATTGTTTTGCAAGCGCTATAAAGGAAATGATCATATCATAAAGAACTGTCCTCAACTGGCTGCAAAAGAGGCAAAGAAAAAGGAGGCTGGAAAGGTTGTTGCAGAGGCCTCTACTCCAAACACTGAGTCTGCTAACCTTGTGTAGGATGAAGAATGGGCGTTTACTACTGTTTGGAGTTTTGACCCATCTTCTCATGAGCAGTGCATGTCTGCAGTAGACTCAAATGTTTGGTACTTTGATAGTGGGGTGACCAAACATATTGCCTCGCAGTGCAGTTTCTTCTCTTCACTCGAGTCTGCCCCTACAGGGAATACTGTCCATGTGCCAACAACTCCTCTTATCCTATCATGGGAGTTGGTAAGATCATTCTTACTACTATTGATGGTGGTTCTTTCACTTTATCAGATGCTTTATTTGTGTCAGGGATCAAGAAGAATCTATTATCAGTTTCTGCATTAGCCAAGATTAGCTTAATTGTGAAATTTTTTGATGACAGATGCACAATTCATGATCTATCAAATGGCGATGTTATCATTGCTTTTGGCTTTTTATGTTGTGGGTTGTACAAACTCATAGACTACAAAAAAATCTGTGACTAATTTGGCATGTGCAGTACATGATTCTCAGGCTATGTCAAATGCAAAGTTTTGGCGTGCATGCTTTGATCATCTGAACTTTGCTAGTTTGCTACGCATGCAAAAATTTGAAATGGTGTCCTCTTTGCCCAAACTTGGGGCACCCAGTAAACATGTATGTGAAGGCTATATTTTGGGAAAAATGCAGCGTTTCTCATTTCCAAAAGATAGTTCAGTTCGGGCTACTTAAAAATTGCAACTTGTTCATAGCGATGTTTGTGGTCCTATGAAGACACCTTCTTTTGGAAATTATCTTTACTTTGTGACTTTCATTGATGATTTTTCCAAGCATGCATGGGTATATCCACTCAAATCAAAGTCGAAAGCGTTTATGTGCTTCAAACAGTTTTTTGTTTTGGCTGAAAATCTATCGGCATGTAAAATGGACACCCTCCATTCTGATCAAGGGAGGGAATATATGGCTTCTGACTTTAATGCATTTCTGGTTGAACATGGGATAAAACTCCAGTGTACAATGCCGTATACACCTCAATGGAATGGAGTTGTTGAATGAAAGAACAGGTCACTCATGGAGATGGTGAGGTGTTTGGTCAAGAGTAAGGCATTACCACATAGTTTTTGGCTTGAGGTTGTCATGTCTGCAGCATATGTACTTAACAAGTGTCCCACTAAAGCACTGTAGTCTATCACTCCATATGAGCCTTGGCATGATCGCAAGCCATCTGTTGCTCATCTGCGTGTTTTTGGTTGTTTGACATATGCATTAGTGACTGAACAACAGCGTAGAAAATTGGATGATAAAGAAGTAAAATGTCTTTTTGTTGGATATAGTTCTAAAAGTAAAGGCTATCATCTATATCATCCATAGACTAAATGCATTCTGGTTAGCCATGATGTTGTCTTTGTGGAAGATGCTATTCAGCCATTGCTTTCATGTACTAAGGAGACATTTGTTAGCTCCAAAGACATGTATAATACTTTGCTGCCTCTTTTTATAGGTGGACAGCCTAGTGCTAGTCCTAATGAGGCAACTTCTCAGCCTTTGCAGGTTTCATGTGATGATGTAGATCATCCCATTTTTTATGCAGATTTACATGATGCACTTGTTAATGAGATAGTTGATATTGAGGATGCAAAAACTATGCCAAAATCGTTGGTGCAAACCTTGCATGACAGCAAATTAGATGTCCCTCTATCATATCGTACTCGTTATGCCTCTTTTGCATCACATTGCTATGCTATGGCTACATCTAATCTCTCTGATGAGAATGAGCCTATTTCATTTGATGAAGCACAAAATTCAAAAAATTGGATGGCTGCTATGCAATCTAAATATGATGTTATAATGAAGAATGGTACTTGGTCTTTGTGTGACTTTCAATTATCATGCAATTTGATACTTGATGACCTTGGTTACAAGATGGTCTTCTATGCACAGTCCTTTCTCATATCAAAGGGCAATATGGTTATTGTAAAAGGAAGCAACCTTCTCTCACTTTATCCGTTATTTGTATCACAGAAAGAACACTTGTTAGCTATTTCTGAATAGCCTATGGCTTGTATTTGACATGGCCATTTGGGCCATATATCACTTAGTGGAATGGAAATAATTTCTCATTTTGTCTACTTACCTATGCTACCTTTCTCTGATTTTACATTTTGTGAGCATTGTCAATATCGAAAGCAAACTAGGAATGTCCATAAGATGCACATTGACTCTTCAATTCAACCTTTAGCTCTCGTTCATTCATATGTGTGTGGTCATATTCCCACAAGTACATTAGGTGGTTCTCTTTGCTTTGTCACTTTCATAGATGATGCTACTAGAAAAGTCTAGGTATATCATATTAAAGCAAAGGATGAGGTATTCTTTATTTTCAAAAAATGGCTTGCTTCAGTTGAGACTGGAAAAGTAATGAATCTTAAAGCTTTATGTTCAGATAATCGGGGTGACTATACCTCACATTAATTTAGCCTTTTCTATTAGTCTAGAGGAATTCATAGAGATTTTACAGGTCCTTATACCTAGTATAGAATAGTGTAGCTAAAAGGATGAATAGAACTATTCAAGATAGAGTAATTTCTATGTTGCATCATGCAAACCTTTCAAAAGGATTCTGGGCAAAAGCAGTATTGATTACAGTTCATGTGACTAACCTTTCACCTAGTACCGCCAAAGGTCTAAATTAAGTGGCACAAGAGTTATGGATAGGAAAGCCAACATATTATGATCATCTTTGCATTTTTGGGTGTGAAGCATACGTTCATATACCCAAGAATCATAGAAAAAAGATGGACCATAAGTCAAAGAAATGCATTTTTCTTGGATATGGTGGAGGACAAGTGTCCATGCTTAGGTAGAGGGAAAGCATCCATTATTAGTTACATAGATTCTGACTATGCCAATTGTTTAGACAATCATAAGTCTACATAAGGTTATATTTTTCATTTTGTTGGAGGTGCTATCTCTTGGAGATCTTGTTTTCAAGAATGTACAATTGTTTCAACCATAGAAGTAGAGTATGTTTCTAAAAGTGAGGCATGCAAGGAAGCATTATGCCTTTCTCGTCTTGCTTGTGATATGGGTCTACCTCAACATGTACCTCGTTTGCTCAGTGATAGTCAGAGTGCCATTGCTTAGGCTAAGAATCCGGTCTGTCATGCAGAGACCAAGCACATTGAGGCGAGGTATCACTTCATTAGAGATTGCTTAGCCACTAAGCGCATTATTCTTGAGAAGGTTCATACTTGAGATAATGTTGTAGATGCTTTGACTAAAGCTCTACCACAAGATAGCTTTCGACACTGTTGTCACTTTATGGGGGTTACATGATTAATGACCTTACATAGATGCTTGTATATTGTGTAACACGCCCATTAGGTGCGAGGTATAGCTTGTATACTTACAGTCAGGTATTCTTTATCATTCTTTATTTTCTCCCATAGTTACTTTGGCCATATTGGCCTTTAGTGGGAGATTGTTACTGTTAGTGTCCATGTGAAAGGCCAAATGGCCACTCGATACTTTTCTATATGTTCTTTAATAAAAAATATAGTAGTAGCCTGGTCAGCCACATACTGGAAGTTTGATCGCATTTATAAAACCTAAGAAATATGACTTCGTGCTCCTTGTGTACTATGTTTCTCTGGATATTCTGCAGTCTCTATGCAGAGTACCGAGTGTAGTGCTTGGAGCTTGGTTTGGAGAGTGCCCTATGGTGCATCGCCATAGAAATACTTCATTCCTAACTTGGACAAGTTTCATTTTGGATTAGACTTAGTCAAAATAAATTAAGGTTGACCAAAAATAAATGGAAAACTTCCTCCTACATTCTACATAGGATTTTTTAGCCTAGTAGGACAAAGTAGTCCTCTCGTCATGTGAAAATATCAAGTAATTGTTGATTGGGAGTGAAGCATAGGAAAAACATCCAAGTTAGATATTTCGGACAACTAGACTTCCAGTTTCCCAAATCAAATTCAAGTGAATCAAGATTTCTCAAAGTCTTGTTAGGGATAATAATCCCACCAGACTAATAATTGGAATCCACCCATTTTAGATGTTGATGCCCAAATAGCACATAGTGAAAACAATGGATTGGTGAGGGATGTTTCTTGATCCATCCTTATTATTCATTCCCTACTTTCTACTCAAATTGGTTTATCAACTCTAAAGCTAGATGGTGTTTTGAACAATTTGGGTAGGGATCCCACCACAAAGATGAAAGATGTTCCCCGAGATTAGATCATGAGGCTCCAAGGTGCCTATAGCTAGTATACATAACTTTATTTTTTAGGATAAAAAAATCTTTCCCAAGGGGGGAAGAATGCAATAAAGTAAGTCTATGATCTAAGGTCCGCCCAATTCAAAAAAATCTCAAATCTTTCCCAAGGGGGGAAGAATGCAATAAAGTAAGTCTATGATCTAAGGTCCGCCCAATTCAAAAAACACTAGTAGACTCTAGTGGAAGATGTTAAAAGAGTGGAGGAGATTGCACATGCACTTGTGGAATCTAGTTACATTTTTGTTCCTCGTTGATTTGAGCAGCTATATATATAGGCATAAGGTTGGGAGGAGAGTCATCTCTCTAGCACATGGTGGTGCTAATGGTTAGTTCTTTGCATCTTTGTACATTCACTTGGTAATCAACATTCACTATTATGTTGTTCTCCAAGCTTCTTCTTTGTGCTTGTGCTATGCTTTTGTAGACTTCAAACTCCAACATGAACACTTTTTCACTCCCTCCATGGAAGATCCATAAGCTTTTAAGCTTGTTGTTTAAAAATACAAACACCTCTTGATGTCTAAGTAGAGGAGTGTTCTTATAGTTTTTAACTCTCCTAAGTTATTAGTCTACGAACTTCTCTATAGACCATTGTTTAGAGGGCATGCCAAAGTTAACCGTAGAGCCTCGTCTCGAATCATGTTCCTGAGGTTTCTTGGACAACCAATCATCTCACCAAGGAGTGCTTGTCTAATTTGCAGCTGATCGAATTGCATTCCTGAGGTTTCTTGAACAACCAATCTCACCGAGAAGTGCTTGTCTAATTTGCAGCTGATTGATCTATCCAACTTGAGGATTTTATGAACACCTCTCCAAACCTTGATGACGGCAAGAAAAATAGGAGATGCCCAACCTCCTCCTTCTCACTTAAGGGTATTTTGCATCGGTAAGGCATTGCAAATTTCATTGGCTCTAACATTGATCTTGGATTAACTAGACATTCAAGATATGACACCAAAAGACGGAAATTGACATACAAGATATGGCACCACCAGAGGGAATACGTCTTACCTTTATTTCTTGATCAATTTCTGTTGGCTTTAAAAAAACGTAAGTAATTTGGTTTACAAAGAAAATAAAGAAGGCTTCACATTAACCACATGAATTTGCATATGAGTTATTTAAACAATATTTCAATCTACGAACCTCCATTTATTAAAAAATATAAATATTTCAATCTACGAAGAAAATATACACATAACGCAGACTTTACAAGGTTACTCAGATTCACATTTGAGAGAAGGCGACAGTGGAGCTTGCGGTTGAAGGAATCTTGCAGGCACGATGAGAGCACTTTCGGATCTTATAATGGACATGCCCCAATAGAAAAGGAAACCACTCATTGGACCTACTATCATTGCGGAAGCCATGGCTACATAGCGAAGAAGAAAGAGACCTCTGCTGGGCCCTTGTCGAAGTAGTGGCAACACACCCCGCTTCGGCGCTCTTTCTGATGAGATCATGAACTCCACAACGAACTCACAAACGAACAATCTCTCACGGCTCTAATGGTGGCCGTGGGTTTGCTTGAGCTAAGCGCAATCGTCTCTTTCGTACACACGGACACAGACAAGCACGTGTCGGGTACACGCAAGACAGCTTAAGGTCCGTAAGGAAAAAACTCCTTGCTTGCTGATTTTCAAGTACATCGGTCTACCGTACCCGCGCTACCTGATATAAATTCCTCATACATTTTCTCCTTAATCTCGGAGATTGTCTGTGTACAATACAACCCCTCTCTCTCTCTCTCTCTCTCTCTCTCTCTCTCTCTCTCTCTCTCTCTCTCTGCGCACGCAGACGCAGACGCATAAACTCAGAGATCTCGACGCATACAGTAGAGGGACGACATGTTGGGCAGATTGTCGCAGGCTAACTGATTAAAATCTCGGCAAGTAAGGGTCATAGCAACTGCACATAGCCAAGAAGATTACGATGCTCAAAGCAAGATTGAGCATGCTTGGCAAATTGAGTTTCTTGGAGAGTATCCAGCTGTGCATGAGCGGCAGCGACCGCGGCAGAGGGCAAAGCACGATAATGGGAAAGAAGGACGGCGAACGTTGCCTTCCCCAGCAACAGCTGAAATCTGAGGGGACAATCATGAGCAGTCTGCGTCTATGGGGCCTTTGTGGCTGTCTCGTCCTTCTGGCGTTGCTCGCTTTCATGTTCGCCCTCTTCTACCTGAATATCGTGCGCATCGTCTCCGTGCCAAACTATGGAAGCAGCATCCTTCTCAGCCCTGCCTCCCTGCGCTCCCTAATGCGCCCTAATGAGGGCTTCATCTACAGCCACGACTCCCATCATCAGCTTCCATCGCCAGGTCAAGATTCTACTGAGATTAAGACTCGTGGAGGGATCGACAAAAAAGTTAAAGTTTCTGGAATACCTCATACAGAGTGGAATGCCGAACGCGTTCGTTACACCGACCCCAAACATCCTTTAGATTTTAAACGGAAGAAGCTTCCTCGCATGGCACAGAATGTGATTCAAGAGGCTAGTGTATGCAACTTCTCTGAAGGGACTTGGGTGCGAGATCTCTCGTACCCGCTGTACAAATCGGAGGACTGTCCATTCATCGACCCTGGCTTCCGCTGCTACGAGAACGGTCGCCCCGATCAAGACTACATGCTATGGAGATGGCAACCATCGGCATGCAATCTGCGCAGGTAAACAACCTCATGTCGTCCCTGTTTATGAATGTATTCCGAAACACACGTAGCTCCAAGAAAAGCTTCCATGGTTCACTGATCTTCTCTATGCCATCCTTTAGATCCTATTCTGCAAGTATGTCAATCTTGAGATGTCTTTGCCTGCACAGGTTATCTATCGTCGAATGAAAAGAGGCAACCTGATTTAATGTTAATTATTTCTCAGCGAATCCCTTTTTTTTTTTAATGATTTTACATCCTAGCAACATCAGCCTCCCTGCCAATTAATCATTTACATAGATGATTGGTTACAAATATGTCAATGATTTGAACGAATGGATATTTCTTTATCAATGGTATAATTTTCTTCTCTCATCACCTAGCTATCATAAATCATTCTCATCCTTGTAGCATCACAATCCCATGCTGATTAGTCACTTTGAGCAAATGAATTTTTTGTGTATGATGATAAAGTCCTGGCTGACTACCCAGCTATTTTATAATAATTAAATCAGAATCACACTATTCTAGACATTGATCTGAAACAGCACATAGATGCTTTTTTATTTTAGGAAGTTCAGTAGAAAGAAGGATGTTACCTGATTTCTTTCCAGGACATTAAATTCATCATCTCAAGCTGCCATCTGATAGACATACGCTTAACATTATACCATCTTTTTATAGCCTACGCTTAACACTTGATTAGATTAGAACATCTGATAGACATACAGTCTCTCTTCTATACAAAGCCATGAACTCTCATCATCGCAAATAATACAGCATCTGATCAATGCACTTCTCACAGTTCTCGTCATTCCATCAAGAATGATTGATTTGTTGAGTTAGTGATGGCGGGCTCCTACATACTATTCTAATCATCCAGACTAGCATGCGTATTGGAAGGCGCAATGGCGGGCTTCGCCGAGTCCCGAGTGTATCTTGCAGTTGTAGACCTCTAACTCTAGGGCATTTTGGTGATCCAGAACAGACAAATTCATGCCCAGATATATAACAACGATTGTGTTTGCAGATTCAATGCGGAAGCTATGTTGGAGGGGTTGAGAGGTAAGCGGATCGTGTTCGTGGGTGACTCGTTAGGGAGGAACCAGTGGGAATCCATGCTGTGCATGTTGTACGCCGGGCTCAAGGACAAGAGGCGTGTGTATGAGGCGAACGGGCAAGCTATTAGTAAGCACACAGGGTTCCTGTCCTTCGTCTTCCAGGACTTCGATTTGAGGGTTGAGTACTACCGCTCTCCCTTCCTTGTACCACATTCTCGGCCTCCATCAGGCGCTCATCCTAACGTCTCCTCAACGCTGCTCCTGGATTCCATGGATTGGTCATCCAAGCAATGGCTCCCCGCAGACGTTCTCATCTTCAACACAGGACACTGGTGGAGCTATGAGAAGATTATGCGTGGGTCTGGATTCTCTCTCTCTCTCACACACACACACATACACACACACGCTATCACAGGTATTATTACTGATAGGTAACGGATCTAAGGTACCACATTTCATGAAGAACGAGCACTGTGTGTTTAAGATGTATGATAACAGAAGTAGATGAATGGCGAACCCTTTTTTTTTTTTTTTTAGAGTACAATGAATTGAAAATACACTCACACACCCAACCGCCTAAACCCCCTAAGGTAGAGGCACCCATCATGAGAGAATCATGGTCATGTCCAGTCAAGACTTGAAGTCAGAACTTCCTCCCACAGCTTCAAGATGTTAGCCACTAGGCTAAGCGGGCTCGGACTGAATGGCGAACTTTGAAATAAACTTAGGATACAAATTTATCATGCAAATAAAAGAGCGCATATACACTGCTCACTGCAATTTGCTGCAATGCTAAGCGGGCTCGGACTGAATGGCGAACTTTGAAATAAACTTAGGATACAAATTTATCATGCAAATAAAAGAGCGCATATACACTGCTCACTGCAATTTGCTGCAATGCTCTTCACTAACCTTGAATCATTTTGCCGATTGCTAATATTGTTATTTTTTGCTAGGAATATTTGTTCACAAAACTTTTTGTTATCTTGTAGGGGCTGCTATTTTCAGGTGGGGAAGCATGTGAACATGAGCATGAGTCTCAGCGAAGGTCACAAAAGGGCAATGCAAACTTGGAGGAAGTGGGTTGAGGCGAAGGTGGATTTGAGAAGGACACAGATCTTTTTTCGAACATATGCTCCGGTGCATTTCAGGTGATGTGGCTTCCAACACAATTTTTCATTTTAAACATTATATTAATTATTAGTTAAAGATTGGGTTTGTGTGTGTATATCTTCTCTGCAAGAACTCGATTTAAAATGTGAATTCGGAAATTCATGCTTTAATTCATAGTTGACTCCATACTTCTATATTCTCTTAGTAAGGATGGGTACTACAAGGTAGTAGTGGGTGTTAGAAGTTTATCATATAGATCAAAACATTATATTGTGTTAGAAGTTTATCATATATAAGGGATTCATAATTCAAGACACCGAATTAGGCGTAGGGTTATTGAGAAGGTTACAAAGTTCTTTTGATAAACTCCCTACCTTTCAATGAGAAACATATAAAGATTTTTCTTCAAATTACCGATTTCCTAAGTTTAAAATTTATTTCACAATCTTCGATCCATTTCGCTGATAAGAATGATTATAAATAATCCTAAGTGAGAAACATCCGTTCTATTACAGAAATGTGTTTAGCTTTCTTGTGACAATATTTTTTAGACATCATCTTCATTTATTAAAATATTCAAGCCTTATTGAACGTCCCACTACATCAACATGGGCTCCATATTCTTTATCAGGTCTATGCTCATATTGTATTCAGATGTTTCGTTGATCGCCCCACAACAAATCTGATTAATATCCCATTTCCTCTAATATTTCTTGTTTCCATAAGATTATGAATTCTTATTATAAATATCGTGCTTTCTCCACACGACTCAACCTTTAAGATGTAGGGAAAAAAATGCGCAAAACCATCCTCGCTCTTTTCACAATAAGTGCAACATGAAGATAATATTTTCTCCTCTTGTAGCTACTACAACATGGAAATACCCCTTTCGATCTTTCTGGCTACATACTTGTTCAGATAACTATTCAATGCATGAAGAGCAGCAAAAGCATTGGTTTTCAAGCTCAACCATACATACATATATTATACATAAAACCATATACACCTAGATACACGTATATACACACATATATACATACACAATGCATACATAAGCAAACGCGCATGCATAGACACACACACACACATTCATACATATACACATACACACTTATACACACACACACACACACACACACACACACACATATATATATATATATATATATATATATATATATATATATATATATATATATATATATATATATATATATATATATATATATATATATATATATATATATATATATATATATATATATATATATATATATATATATATATATATATATATAAACACACACACACATACATACATACATACATACATACATACATATATGTGTGTGTGTATGTATGTATGTATGTATGTATGTATGTATGTATGTATGTATGTATGTATGTATGTATGTATGTATGTATGTATGTGTGTGTAGAAGGATTCCAAGTCTTTGACAGAGAAAAAATATGAACTAAGTGCAAGGGATGATCTAGTGCATGCATCTTTGATGAGGAAAGATGTCGAACAGTGATAAATTTTACTATTAACACTGAGTCACAACAAAGGAGAACAAAGACATGTTCTCTATTCCTTTTTACCTAAAGACCATGATATCAAGCAATAAAGTGGGCATTTTACAATATCTAGAAAGCATCACTTGTTCTTGCTTGTAAATATTGACTAGAAGTTTGATCTCATATCCCAAGTAGTCAAGATAGATATGTTAAAATACTTGGTGCCTTGAAAACTAGTTGTTCAACACGATCAAGAATCCCACATCATGATCTTTGACAAGAGATTAGAGTTGAAGGTACAATTAAGAATTGGGGAAACTCCTTCATTACATCTATAACCTCAACAAGCACAGATTATAGCTGATTAAAAGCTACTCGAAAATCGTAATACACGTGTTGCAAAATTCGGAACATTTTAACAAGGCAATTAAGATCATCCCCTTTGTATAGTTAAGATCCTCATTGAATGTTGGGCCATATTCATAGCATATGAAATAAATTTCACAAAAGCATTCCCAAGAGAAGATTATAATCAACAAAATTATACTAAGAAACATTCACACATTCATCAGAGAAATGCTCAAGATAAGTCAAGCTTAACACAAAGTGGAAGCAGAACTCGGCATTATATTTCTATTAAAATGATGTTTTACATTTCATGTGTTTTACAAGAATAATATGAATCTACAATAGAAGCCGATTATAGCTTTCCTCAGGCTCAAGCATAATGGGATCCTCTGGAACATTAGAACGCATCTCCTGCCTCTCTTGCTCCAAGATTGGCTCTTCAAGGTCAACCATGTCCCCCAGTTTATCTGCAAGTGGGGGAACAGGCTCCCTTGAAGCCGGTTGGAATCTCTCCGTGTCTGCAATGTGCTTCCTTCCAACCTCTTGGTCTTCATTTGGGCATTCATTCAGCCCATTGATTCTCATTCTAATGAAGCTCACTTGAGCATCATCCTTCTCCACAGCTATGCAGTGCCTGAACATCTTTAAGGAGCAAACCAGAGTCGTTCCTGAAACAGAAGAAAACCACTTAGAGGTCAATCAACATCATGGCTAATGAAAAATGTTACAATTGAAATTACCTATGCCCGAAAAAAGGTCTAGGACCCAATCATCATCAGTGGAGAATAGTTGAAGCAATCTCATTATGAGCTTTTGTGGCTTTTGATAGGGGTTAACCAATGTCCTGTCCCCAGCTACATGATGAAGTTTCTTGGTAACGGCTGGGAACATGAGCACATTTGAGATCCCATTCTCATTGCAATGCTCCCTAACTCTCCTTTTTCTTACTTCATCATAATAACCAATTGCAATGCATTCAGTGGAGCTCACAAACCTATGCAAAGGAGTGTGATTGACGTTTGTCTTCACCCTGCCAACAAGAACTATAAGTGACAGAGAGCATCATTAAAACCATGGAGATAGAAAGAAGATTACTTACCACATGAGGCACTCCAGAGCATGACATCTTGCCTTCAGAGCAGTTGAAACAAAGAAAGACGGGTCTCTGCTATGGAAAATTACTATCCTCCAAAGAGGAGACATAGTCAACTCTGCAAAATCAGTGACCATCTTTCGAATCTGAGGGTGTTTGAAGGGTTCATCGTCATTAACTGATCCCAACATCCTAAATGCATAGGCTATGTCTGCTATAAGATTGGAGAAATGCTTTCTAGGCACAACAGTACAAATATTATTTACATCACTACAGAATACATTGTAATATACAGGCCTAAGGGGGTCTAGGCGATTGGAGAAACATTTCATATCAGGTTCATCATCAAAATCAATCTCCTTGGCTTTCAGTCTGGATTTCTCATGCCTTGCTCTTTGAATGCGAGCGAGGAATGTAGGGGGGCAATCATCTACTACCTCTGCAGACTTACTTTTCTTTGGTTTCTGTAGACTAAAGTGGAAAGACAATTAAGTGAGCTCTTCAATATACCAAAGGAAACATAAGGAGTTGATGCATGGCATCGATTTCGTGTCTGGGTCGATGCCAGGCATCGACTTTCTACCGAAAGGCAATGCCTGGCATCGACTTGGTGGCATAACTCGATGCTTGGCATCGACTTATGCCACCAGGTCGATGCAAGGCATCGACTCATGCCCCCAAGTCGATGCCAAGCATCGACTTATGCCAGGAGGTCGATGCCACGCATCGACTTATGCTAGGACGTCGATGCCACGCATCCACTTATGCCAGGAGGTCGATGCCACGCATCGACTTATGGCACCAGATCGATGCTAGGCATCGACTTATGCCACCAAGTCGATGCCCGGCATCGAGTTCCTACTAAAAGCATGGCATCAAATTGGTTAGGTGAATCAAGGCATCTAGTCTAATAGCAAATCAGGCATGCTCTCTAAAAGAGAACTTACCCAATCACGAAACAGGATAAAATATACTGATAAAGCTTTGTATGATGATGTAGTTGGATAGTCTGCTTGGACCTCTGTCCAAGAAAAGCAACCCAACCTCTTCATCATCACCTCCTAAATCTTCATGTATACTTTATGACTACAGTCACAGAAATGAAAAAGAGACTAGGTTAGACCAGAAACATGGGAGTAGGGAAAAAGGATCTGAGAATAACATACATACTTATTGAGCTCAGTCACCATCTCCTCCAGGCTTAACTGCTTGGAGATTACCCTTGAGAAAGTTGATATAATCAATGTATCATCTTTGATTCCTTGAAGGGATCTCCATGGTGTCAGCTTCATGTCCTCAGGAGCCTCTTCAATTGAAAGGTCAACTTTCCTTCCCTTTCCCTTCAGATCAACCTGTGGATCTGGCCTCGACTTCCGTTGCTTCTGGCCCTTGACCTCCTTGTTCTCCCACATTGTGAAAATCTTATCCTGCAGATCCGAGATCTCACCTGTTCTCAATGCCAGTTGAAACCATGGATCATATTTTCTCAAAGCATCAGACTTTCTATTCTCATCTAGTGCAATGCCAACCTCAATAAGGCATTCCTTTCATAGATTGGGATGTATCCTTCACGAGACAATCTTCATATTCATGGTGGAAGAACTGAATTCTCTCTATGGAGGACATTTTTTGCCTGTACTCATTGTCATTGTTGTGATCCCAAGCAAGAAGCTTGGCTTCCTCAGTTGTAAGACCAACATATATTTTGCACTCTGCATACCTAAAGAAGAATGTGGTGGGGTGCTCCTTCACTAGCTGTCTGCGGGCCTCTGTAGAGTGTGAACCACCAATCACATAATATGTATAATCCTGAAACAGACCCTCATTGAACTCCTCCACACAGCTTCACTCATTCGGATCCACCATGACAAGGAAAGGCACAACAGTAGCATGAGGATTTATCTTCATTTTCTTCTTAAGATTCTACACGTGCAAATTGTGTGGCTCCCTTATCTCAAGGGGCCTCCTCCCTATGACTGGATCCATTGGTGGCCTATGGATGATATTGATTGGCAGGTGGAACAAATGCCCCTTCTTCACAACTTTTCTTCTAGCTATGTCCTCCCTCATCTTGTTCTGCTCAGTACCAAGAATACCCGAGGCAAGCTCCCCACCAGGTGCAACTATTATATCCTCTGAACTAGAGCTCGAGTCAGAAGACTCCTCATCAGCAATGTCTTCTTTTTCTTCAGGAACTTTTTCTGCACGCACTGCTTACCCCTTGCCTTTACAGGGGTTGTCATCTTCTGTTGTGTTGGCATGATGTTGCCCTGGATCCATGGCATCAAGTCCTTGATAAGATTCAATGAGTCCCTGCATATCTCTGCAAGCCTCTTTAGAACACAGCACTCTGAGCACAAGAAATCCATCTTGCATATTACATTTCTTAAACCTTTCGATGCCTCTACCAGGACAAGGAGGTTGTCAGAATCCTCATCTTCATAATCCAGTTTGAACACAAGCATCGTGAGAGTCAAGCTTTAGAGAGAAGGAAAGCAATTCATCATCGAAGTAAAGCACTCAGAAATCCGGAGCATTATATGTGTTTGTTGATCGATGGTATGGATAAAAAAAAAACTTGTTTGCCACATTTTTATCGCATCCCTAAGGACATTGGAGATGAAGTCCTTGTGCAAATGCATTTGGTTGGTGCTTTGGTATACAATGGAACTGTAATGTCCAAGGTTTTCTTCACATATCCGAATGTGCATAATGATCCAAACCTTACAGTTATTGTCATTCATCGGGTTTTGCAATCATGGAAGGGTCTTTCGCCACCAATTATATTTGCAACTTGATAATACTGCAAGAGAGAATAAAAATTCTACAGTCTTTGGATATTTAAGCATGCTTGTTGAAAAATAGGTATTTCAAAAGGTTAAGGTAAATTTCCTTCTAGTTGGCCACACTCATGATCACATCGATCAAATGTTCAGTACTTTCTCTAAGAAGTTGGCACGTAACAATGCTTTTACTCTTCCGATTTTATCTGAGCTGATTTCAGAAGCATATACTCCAAAACCAGAAGTTCAACACCTCACACAGATTTATAACTTTAAGCACTTTTGCTCAATGGGCCTTGATAACAGTGCTAAGGTTTTGGCTACATTGCACAATGTTAATTTCAACCATGTATTCTTGATGAGGAGGGTTGATGAAATAACCCTTTTATTTGCAAAGAAATATTCATCTTCTCCTGGGTGGGAGCCTAAGGAGGGATGTAGATTCTTATTGCAGATGCCTAATTTTTCTACAATGTATGGTGCAGAACAATCACCATATGAAGATAAAAACAATACAGAAAGATTTGGAAATGTGGTTGATCAAAGTAAAAGCTGGATGCATGCACTCATTGAAAAGAAGAGACATATTGAGGGTGCAAAAAAATATGTTGGAGATCAAGATGTATCTTGGTGGGAGGACTTTTTCAATCATCAAGAAGAGATTATACAGTATACAATTACAGGTCATTGGCCAGTTGATGTTCCATTCACATGGGATTTTTGTACACAAAGATCCGTGAATGTGGCCCAAGCATGTAATGCAGATGCACTTCAAATTTTATACATCCACCAGAAAGAAATATTTATGTAGGCACAAGGATGACAAAATAGGCAGAAGCAAGATGGCAAGGAAATTTAATAGAGATAAATGTTGGGACACTTATTGCAGTACTTGTTGATGGTGATGAGGCTACCAGACCATTTTGGATTGCAAAGGTTTTAGAGATAACTAAAGATATTGATCAGAGAAGAATAGAGGCTTTGATGGTGCATTGGTATTACACTAAAAGTAGTAATGCATTCACAGGTAAATATAACTTAGAAATGGTGTGTGATACTAAACGAACACGTTCAAAAAAGAAAAAGAATATTCGAAGCACATCCACTCTTAAAATGGATGATGTAGATATTCTTGTTTATGATTTTTCCTTGACAAAAACAGGTCACTTGAGGAAAGCAACCATCAATAGGATAAAACAAAAGCTTCCAGATGTATGTGGTACAGGAAATCATAGGCAAACAAGAAGATTTGTGCATGATCCTGCAAAATTTGGTATGTACGTCGATGAAGATAGAGCTCTTGTGGATATAGAAGAAGAAGAGAGCTCTCAACAGTATGAGACTGAATCAAGTGCATCAGATGATGAGGGTGTAGACATAGATCGACATAGTTGTGAGTTGCATTGAAACTCTCTAACATTTTTAGTGCTTATGTAAATGCTTCGAAGTATTTTGGTTAATGAAACCATGTTTTGTAGCAATTTTGAATAACAATCAGATATCCACCCATTGAAAATATGTCTTAAATGTTATTTTTGTATAAGAATTATTCAGTTTTACATTCTTTATATCGATTTTAGACATGTCAATGCCTTATCATATAGATTTTGGACATGTCAATGTTTTATCATATAGATTTTGGACATGTCAATGTCTTATCTAGTGAAATTTTGACTACATTTTGAGCTCTTTTTTAATGAGAAAATGACAAAAAATGTCAAAAAATCACATGTTTTCACTTCATTTTTGTAATATATGTATACTGGTATAAAGGAATCTCAAACATAAGCTGCCATTTGCTTGATTTTTGAAGAGGGTGTTCTCTTTTTATGACATAGTTCTCGTTTGTTACGACTCGCTGTTTATTGTATTTTGCATATTTATACAGAATGTTTTATTCTGATTCATTAACTTTAGTTCATTTTTTTCTCACATAGATGAATGCTAAATAATAAAACCCAATTCATGTAGCCTCACACCACGATTGACTTATCACATAGCATGAAAAATACCTAGTTTAGCATGGAATTGGATCATAGAAATATAGCTAGAACAATAAATATCGAATCATGCTTTGTAAATCAATCATGTTTGGATGTGGAATGTTTAAAACTTTCATCAATGCTATACAACCTAACATTTATAAAAGAAGATTATATTCTATTCCTAATCTTTTTAAATTACAAAGGACAATACGGTATTTGTAAGAAAAACTAGATACAATTTGTCATAGAAATTAAGGAGCCATCTCAAACATATCTTAGATGTCATGGAACTTTTCTGTATAGCTCTTGAAGAATTAGGAGATTCTAATGAGTGCAATTAGAGGGGATGTCCTTTGTAGAACTTAGAAATATAAATGCACTTTTGACTTTGGAGATTCTCCCAAGGCATGGTCTATTGAGAAGTCCCTGGATATTACATGGGGAATCCTGCATTTAAACATGGGGAATATCACATGGAGAATCCTCAATTTAAACACAAGAAGCACAAACTTGAAAGAAAACGGATCCCTCGTGAAGGTGATGAAAGGCTCTTGAACCTTCTTTGTATCTCCTTTTAATTCTCTTTTACACTCTTATTTATCTAATTTAGAGCATCTTTGTTGAAAAATAATTCCACATGAAAACTCAATCATGTTTTTAGGATGAACAAAATATTACCGATTGTCAATAAAGTACAAGTTTTATCTGTTTCATGAAACAGTATTGGATGAACATAAAACAATGATAAGAAAAGAAGTAGTGATATTCATAATTTCTTAATTATTTGTATTTATCAAAGCTAATTAATAGAAGGTCACTAGAGGTGTGGCTGGAAGTAATTATATCTCGAGAGTTATTAGACACTTTCTGATATTTTCAAGGCTTTGAGAAGGTAATTAAGATACTCTGAGTATGTAAGGGTCGAGTTATAAGGATATGGAATTGCAGGATAGTGATATTTTAGAAGGTAATTAAGAGATATATTTTGGAAGGTCGAGTTATAAGGCTTTGAGAAGGTAATTAAGATACTCTAAGTATATAAAGATCGAGTTATAAGGATATGAGAGTGCATGATGGTTATATGTTAGAATTTCTTTTTTAAAGTGATTGCGTACATATACATTTCATTCAGGTATCGTTGCATTCCGATTTCAGTAGCAAGATTCGTTTAATTTGAAAAAATTTCAAACCCAATAAGGAAATGTTTTCATTACCGAGAAAATACACACATTTATAAAAAATAATAAACATAAACATGTGCCAACTCAATAAACAGTAATAGAGATGATCTACCTAATGATCACCAAACAACAGATATATGGGGAAAATTCAGTTTGTTGTATCATCTTCGTTTCTTAAAATGTGTAGTCCCTCAAGAAGTCATCTCAATCCTCCGTATAACATATGCCCATATTTTTTTGCAATTTGTTGATTTAATATATCCATGATATTATTGAGAAACAATAATTTATTATGTCAAAGCACTCAATGATATGGGCGATATATATATATCTATCTATATATATATATATATGTGTGTGTGTGTGTATCATATGAAGCTTTTAAATATCATATGAGTATGAACACAGTTTTTTAATGTACTGAGTTGAACTATAAAAAGGTCACCTTTTGGGTAGATGTGTTGGCTATATCACTAAAATTGATGCTTGATGACCATCAAAGGTTTCTTTCGAATTTTTAAGCCATATATAATGTGTACTTAATATACGGCCTTCATGAAGAAATGATGATGCGCAAAAATACGGATAACGATGTAAATAACCTTCAGTTTTTTATGAAAGCACAGATGACATTTGGTTACACTACACTATTGAGACATTTGCTTTCAGTTTTTTATGAAAGCACTGATGACATTTTAGGAACCACGTTAGGCGGAAACTACATCTGAGAGTGTTGGTTGGCTTGATCCATCGCAAGGATGTTTTCTTTCTTTACCCCTTTGTTCTTTTGGATTTTCAGATTTACTCTCTCTCTCTCGGCCCGTACCAATTTGATAAACGCTCACTTTATTTTCAGCACTTCCTCTTTCTTGTCATCCCTCACAGACGCTGAATCTCATCTACTCTCTCTCTCTTTCTCTCTCTCTCTCTACGTATGTACCTATATATCCTCTCTCGTTATGTCTCAGGATTCAGGAAGCATACGTTCTACCTCCTCACTCTCATTTATTCTCTCTATCTATTTATCTTTCTATCTCTTAACAAGCACACACATCAAGTATAATTTAATAATATAAACAATTATTTTATCTTTTTTCTACTTGACAAGAGCTAGATGAGAGAAACCGTAACTGAGTAGAGTTGACGTCAAAATCATTTTGCAACCTCATAATTTGCTACGGTTCAGAAAATCACCAGTGCTTTTTCTGGTCCTCATTATTCCTCGGGGAGCAGTGGAAGAATGTGACGCACATGACATTCTTTGCTTTTTGCTTTTCCCTATTCATTGCTTTTCCCTTTTTCTGATATTCCTACCATGTTCACTTTACTGAAGAAAGGAAAGCAAAGGAGGGTCTCCAAATTTCAATCTCTCTTTCACAGACACACACACTTTTATGAAGATGTTTATGTGTTTATGTGTTCTCTCTTTCACACACATACACAAGTATACATGGAGTGATGATATGTTACTGTTATAACAGCAATGGAGAAGTTAACATCAGACCATTTTCCTTTGCCTGACTATTTTCGTTCATGCAGCAATGGCACGTGGAAGACAGGAGGTCAATGCCACGAGGTGACGCAGCCATGGCCTGCCGATACGGTGTTCCAGGAGGACGATGAAAGCAGCTACTGGACCAACGTGCATGTCCGAAAGGCAGTTTCGAGCTTAGAAAGGAAGGCAAATGCAATGCTCACT